>CM033469.1:139877376-140303273 GCA_019447015.1 Hymenochirus boettgeri | reverse complement strand
GAATTTCCCTGAATGACTTCAAAAACACAGCCATGCAACAGTTGAAATTACAGTTCTATGTGTGTGTACAAATACACTACTACTGTATGCATCCTAATATCAAGACTGTGTTAAAGCAATTAGGGAAACCACAGCCTGTACTGAGTCTTAACACCTAGAATAATCTCTTAATAGCGTTTCATTAGAAAAACAATATGCACATGTTCCGCTGGGAAAAATACATCAGAGAAATACTAGAGACATACATCAGCATTGTTTCAGTGATTGGGAAAGTAGGCCAAGCAGAACTAAATTAAAGGGCAAAGATTAAATGGGACTGCAACCAAGATATTCATCCTTCAATACTTCATAAAACCCCATAGCACAGCCATGTGGCAATCTGAACGTTCATTCATTCTGATGCAGGGTTTTCTGTCCACACTTTATACAGCAAACTATATTCAGCCTTTTTTTCTATCCTGTGATGTCTGGGTTATTTTTAACACTGCAGTATACATGCTTGAATAGAAATGCGCTGATGCAGTAATTATGGAATAAATTGGATTTTTGGATTAGTCCTATGAGTTATCTGTTTAATTGATGTGTTTAAATTAAAATAAATATGTTAGTTTTGGTCTATGAGTGTGAGTTTTAAAAAGGGCTTAGAATTAATGTCTGGTCAACACTATCTATAAGGTCGGTACTTCCTTCCCACATAAAGTGTAATGGATGCCAACAGTGCCTTATACAGTGGATACAGAAAATGATCACCCCTTTGTCTTAATAGTTTATAGGGAAGTGAGCAACTATTGCGCTGTCTAGTTGTACAGGGTTGGCAGAGTATCCCAACAGACTTAAGACTGTAATTATACCTAATCTGCTGGAATGGAATGAGAGGTGGACAGCCAAGAAATGGCCCTGGCCTGCCCAGATATTTCTATTCTTGCACAAGACTTGCCAGTCAGGGAAGCTACAACCCCCCCCCCCCCCCACACACACACACACAAATTGACCCTACAGAGGTATGTCGTAATTTTTTTAAAAAAATTGTTCACTCAGTGGGATTATTTATGTATCCAGTCTCACTGGAAGTATTCATCTAGCAGTTTAGTGGAAACTTGGAGCAATATTGCAGCTAGAAAAATCCTAACCACTAGCAAGGACATTATTGGAATATTTAATCTGTATTCATTGGACTTGATATACAACCACTGCAGTAGTTCCATCTTATGGATATGTTACTAAGTTGCAGAAATCTAATAAAACCACTAGCTTGGAATATTTCTTTCAAAAGCACTCCTAAGGGGGTACATGTGAAAATAGCCAATTATCTTACCGGGAAATCTTCTGTGTAAGATATTGTGCCCTATAAAGTTATCATTCTCACTTCACCTGTATAATGTTTCCAATAAAATAAGATCTTAAGATGAGGTCTTCAGTACTTTATTTTTTGTAATTGTTTGATATATGTGTCAATGTTTTTTCATTATTAGTTCACATAAATATTTTTTCTTTGGAAACTTTGGGAAACATCACTTAAAAAAATTATATAATGAATACACTTGTATTCATAACGGCGTAAGAGATACACAAGCATTCTCCTAAAACAGCATGGAGCCTCCTGCATATTGATACTGGCTGTCTAATAATAAAAAATTAAAATTATTTGCAATGTCACTGATTTTTTTAAAAAAATTATTGGAACTTATTCAGACAAGACAGCAAGTGGCAGGCCGTTAAGCAAGTCTATAACTCCCATTTTCAAGAGGTAAGCTCTTGTGCTATCCCTCTATGCATGGTAAGAAAGTATATGAGAGAGACTGAAGAATGCATCCTATATATATATATATATATAGATAGATAGATAGATAGATAGATAGATACGGCCCTACGAGGGAAGATCATAGGAACATTATATAGCCATCTAGCTATAATATAACTATAGTATAATTACTAAACAAATGTCAGGTTCATTACATGTTTTTCTAGTACAAGACTGGATTAGTGGTTAACTCACATATGTTGTTTTATAAATGGTATTTTCTAATGCTACCCTATGCATTTTATTGGAATCTGCAGGCAGTTTAATTCCTTGACTTGCTTTGATATAATCCAGTTATTGCTACTGGGGATTGAATTCTAGAATCTGTGAGGTTATATTCAAGACATAAAATAGCAATTTTCTAAATTACTGGTTTATTTTGTACCTTTAACATACTATGTGTCCATCTACAGTATAGTTCCTATTTTTTCCCATTTCTAATCTTTGTTTTTCTTTCATCGTTTTTTCTACACATTTTATTTTACCCTTTAGTTTGTCGCTAGAGAATGCAAAATGTTAAGTCAATAATAAAAATAATGTAGCACATGCTTTTAGAACCTTAGGCTTGTTCAAACTCTTATTTAAACTGATTTACACAAAATACTCTAATCTAAGTAATGGATATCCATGCCTAGGAGAAAACAGACTGGACAGGAATTATTAAACTGGATGCAATAAAGTAATATAAATAGTAATAGTAAAATAAATCTAAAAATGATATTCCTTTTTACTAATTAAAGGACAATTTTACTTACCATTTCCCCGATCCACTCCAGCAAAGCACCCAGGGTGAGGATCTAAAACCCTAAGTCCTCACCTCTGGGTACTTTACAAAAGTCCTGCACTACGTACTTGTAATCTCCCTCGTCGCTCCGGTCGGATCCTCCCCACTGGCACTGTCAGTGACAGTCCGGGAGGCAGCCTCCTTGCAGAGCGCGTCTTCCCATTGGCTGCCTCGCGACCTGTCACTCAAAGTGCCAATGGGGAGGATCGGACCAGAGCGACGAGGGAGATTACAAGTAAGTAGTGCAAAGTACCCAGAGGTGAGGACTTAGCGTTTTAGGTCCTCACCCTGGGTACTTTGCAGGAGTGGGGGGAAAGGAACGAGGGGGAGGTGATTATAATTGTCCTTTAAAGTGGTGAAGTGAGAAAAAAAAAATTTCCACCTGCATCACTGCTGCAAATCTGCCAGCGTGTGTGTAGTTTGGCTTTTTTGACTTGCTGGCCTTGGCTCAGTAATCACCTCTTATTGGCTGGGCCTTTGAGGTCTAACTATAGTATGGTCCAAACCATTTTATCTTGCTTTATCATTGTTCTTCAATTGTAATAAGGCCCTGGCACATCTACACATCTCTTATAGATCATCCTACACCAGACCCCAATCTTATTTAAGGCTGCCAAACCTTTGTTGCCCTACCACTGTAAAGGTTCGTACACACGTCCAATTTGGCACCAAGCCACGACCCCCAATGTCGATACATTCGCGCGCTGAACGGACGTTTTGGCTCAGAATAGCGTGTGTGTATTTGTTCTGGTGAGGGTCATTCATCTATCCATCTTGCTGAACGACTCCTGACCGAACGAATACACACGTGCGAATCTCGTCCAAAACGCCTGTTCCTCCCGCAAATGTATCATGTCGGGGGTCGTCGCACGCTGCACACATCCGACATGTGTATGAGCCTTTAGTCAGGCTTGTGTAATATATACATTGCTGTTCTTCCTTTGCACAGCAACTGAAAGTATTTCTAAATATAGGTTTGATCTGCATATCCTTGTATTTGTATATAATAAAGGTCAAAAGTGGCTAACCTGTATTTTATGCTTGTTCCCTGTGTATATTAGATTTCCACCCCTTTAAGGGCAGCCCATCTATAAGGAAGGCTTAAGCATGGTACACACCATGCAATTTTTTCTCCTGACGAACTGCTTGGCTCTTTATCTGACTGGTCGGCCAGGAGGAAGGACTGTCAGTCGCAGCAATAGTGGCCGACAGTTTACAGTGACTGAGTGTGCATTTCATAGAGGACCACACGATCAGAAGTGTCTGGTCATCCTTTCGTCTGATTCGGACGAACGGACTGTCAGACACGGCAGAAAATCCATGCGATTATTTTGGCCCTTGGATTCTGCATGAACTATCGGTCGATCAGGCTGAAATATTCCATGGTGTGTACATACCCTTATAAGCTCTGTAAGCAAACTTAGTTCCCTGGAAGAGATCTTTAGCCTTTTGTGTACTGTATAAATTACTGTTCATTCTTTGCACAGCATTAAAAGGTATTTTTGAATAAAGGCTTGAGCTGCATATTCTTGTATTTATAAATCAGGCTAATGCACAACAGTTGTGAGACAGTAATTAGCTAATGATTTACAGGCATTTAATAATTATATTGGATATGAAAAATACTAAAGCAAATAGAAAAATAAATTTCCCTGAAAACCACCTGTAATTTTTTTAAGTGACGTGTGTGATAATCAATAGAGATACTTTTGTAGCTGGTCCTGTATCCCATGGAGCTGAGAAAGTGACATCACACAGCTCCACCTGGAGATGCTTGACTGCATATGTGCCATCTCTCCATGCAACCCAGTGACCAGAGGAGCTGAGAAGCAGAGGAGATTACTTCCCAAGCACCATGGGCCACCTATCATGTAAAGTATTTTAAAAACATCTTAACTATTGAAAAGTTTAAAGCAGTAATTGCTGCCTTAACTTTAACAATGGTTAAGATTAGTTCCCCTTAAAACCACTTAAAACCACAATATCCTATTAAGCATAAGTACAATTTTGTATGCAGGGTATTAATAAAAAATGTACATTTTATAGATGTACTTTTGCATTGATTAAATAATGGAGTTGAATGAATTACACCTATACTTTATATTCTGCCAAAGAAATAAATAGGAACACCTAAAGTCATGTTTCTTAATTAAATCATATTTAAAAGAAAAACTATGATCTTCCAAGAAATGTTCCATGCAAAAATAATCATTCACTGATCTGGCATTTGTGAGCTCCTTTTCTATTCAGGATTTAATAGAATTCAAAAGATCCAACCCGGCAACAGAACATCAATTCATTTTGCTTTGCTTTTAAGTGGCAAGCACAAAAGATTGGTTATTCTTCCTAATAAGAATCAATAAAAAGCAATACACTCTGATTCACAGTGTAGGACATCTTTTGACTAAGTCAGAGAAGGAGCAGAGAATATTATAATGGCATCCTTTGTAAAGGTCACTTCAAACTACTGTTTTACATTCAGTGTCTGATAAAGAAGTGAACTTTTGAAGAAGACACAGGTCGTACGAAATATCAGATTAACCTTAAGCAGAGAAAAATGTCTTATTATTTAGCAGTATATTCAAAGCCTGCATGCAAAACGAGTATTACCAAGATGCCGTCAGAACAATAAACTTGAGGCAGCGATCCATAAGTTGGTACACTGTGCAGTCACAGGTACATATAACTCTGGAACAAAGGCATTTGCTGACATTTTTGGTTTATTGAAAAAAGTAGGTCCTTATTACCATTCACATATTGCTATGACAAAGAGATTTATTTTTTAACCTATTATTAATGCCACATAGACAGGTTCATGCTCTGAAAAATATTTCAGAAGTGTATTTACACAGGTATAATAAAACAGGGAGAAGATATAGAAAGTTGGGATTATGTTGTCTCAAATAATATGCTGTCATGTTTAGCATCATATATGTTTTAAAATATGTTTTTAAATTATTTAAATAATGTTTAATGATTCTACTGATAATAACCAGCAGACAGTTGAGTGAGGCAAGCACAGGTGGATAATTTGGCAAGATGGATTGCAACAACTAATATATCAGTCGTTCTGGCCAAAATATCAGATGTAACTTCCAAGCGATCACTCCCTACTGATTTTTAGGCCAAATCAGACAAGCATTAGACATGTCAGAATGTGTGTGTGATTTTCAGTAAAAACTTGATACACTGGTATGTATTTATTTATCTTCTTAATGAGCATGCAACTGATCACAATAAAAAAAATGATATTTCGAAATGTAAGGGGATATCGTAAAATATTTGGACAGTTGGCAAGCAAGCTGATTGGGTAATTATTTAAGGGAAGGTTTTCCCCCTTAACTCAATACAGGTGCAGCCCCCTAAATACCTTTTGTTTGCAATACTTCTTCAATGAAGTCCCTGAAGAAAGAGCTTAGTCCCAACCTGTTCTGGCACCTTCAAACTTTATTAATAATAAATATTAAAATGAGTAGCACTCAGTTTAGTAACACATCTAAAACCCCTGGTACAAGATCAAAGGTATAGTTTGAGTTTTAGGGGGTGAACTTGCCATTAAAGAGTTACACAACTCTAAAGACATTCTGATATGGCAGTTTTCTTTACTACACTAAATGGGCATATCTGTATACAAGTATATAAGGACCCTGCTACACTCTCCTCACTGGGGTTTCTTTAACAAGATAAGAAAAAAAATCCAGTCAGATAACCTTAAATACTAAAACAGACCAAACTGCAAATAAAAAATTACTTTTTAAAATAAAACAAAACATAAATTAGAGCTCCCATATATCATATTTAACATTTGCTAGCTCATTGTCAAGGACAAAGGGATTTTTATGATTCAAGGACATCAGACATCTCTAATGAACATACTTAGGGAAGGTATAAAAATGCACATTAAGGAGAAAAAGAATTACATTAATAGCTTGTTATTAATTTGTTTAAGGTGTATTTTCTTGATCAATGCCTCATTATAGAATCAATCAATGGTCATAAACAACTCAAGAATTACAATACAATGGCTCACTGTTTTATATTAGGGGATACTGCTATTCCTTTTCTACAGTTTGGACACACTAGATCCCTTTAAATAAAATCATCAATTAAGGAAATATAACATTTACTTTGTAAGTTGAATAATAGACATTTATTATTACATTAGTATGAAATAATTGGATCATATTATTTCAGTACAGAACAATAGTTCCCCAATACCCATCTCCAAGTCACCGAACCATTTCTAATTATTGCAAAATGGCTACATACTATTTTTACTATGAATGCATAAACATTCTAAAAGAAGGTAAAATACAATCTGTTTTTTTATTCATTATGTGTTCTCTTAAAGGTTAATGTAGTCAAGATGAAGATGATATAGTATGGAACTCGTCTACCTTTCCATTTGCCGAAAACAGCTATGTTTTCATTTATTGCTAGTTTATATTGATAACTTGAACACTTGCTTTACACATGCACTGAATTACAGAATTAATCCACATGGCTGTATTGTATGCAAAAGCATCAATTAGGCATATCTTCTATTTTAAAAACAAAAACAAATCACCAAATTAAAACTAGATTTGAAGAATAAATTATAGTTATTTTATTATATTCAATGGTTACCAATCATTTTCAAGTTTCTGTTCTGTATGAACAGGAACTTATCCTTTAGTATATCTGTCTAGTCATGAATCTTACTGGTTTTTGGGGGTGATTTTCTGTGCCAGTTCCTTAAAACTCTTTAATACAGTTTGTCTCTCTATGCTTCATTTAACAAGGAACACAATTATAAAACTGTCTATAAATATAGAAAAATAGATATATACATAGATATTTAGAAGATAAATAGAATGATAAAGCATAGCGAGTATTTAATCAGATTATCATATTATCATACGCAGAAAAGCTGGTAAAGTAATATATATATATATATATATATATATATATATATATAGCCACAAAAAGGAATTGTCTTGAGCACACCAAACTCATAAACTTTCAGTTTATTAACGATTAACGAGTTTATTAATGATGAAGGGGCTCAATGTAGTTCCGAAACTTTAATAAACTGAAAGTTAATGAGTGAGGTGTGCTCAAGTCAATTCCTTTTTGTGGCTACATTTACAGCAGATTGAGGCGTCTGCATCCTTAGAAGCACCCGTCCACCTGTCGACCTAAAGATTATGGATTGAGCTCCTTGGTCTTGCAAACAAGTGGATTTATATATATATATATAATAGCTCTGCACTTTTGTGCAATTTGTAAAGGATAGTATGGTAAATGATTTAGAAAAGATGGTATGAAATAAAGCAAAATCCTGTTTGAGATAAAAATTAAATTTCACTGTAGATATACCCCAAGAGAGGGAAAAAGAAGTTAAATGTAAACTGTCTTTAACTGCTAGTTCCCATTTTTTCCCCTTGAATTTAGTTTTTTTATCACAACATTTGCTTTGTAAAGGACAAACTATCTTCCAGCAACTTTCAGATAGTGGTCAGCCTTTAAGACAGTAAGATCCATGATGATTTTAAGTGCTCTTCACTTCCTTCACTGTCATAATCATTGATGAAAGATCAAATAAATCCATCAACTTCCAAATTACACAATCTGATGTACAGTATCAGTCTATGGATTGGTTGCCCCTTATTTTATAATGAAGATCAAGGCAACTACTGAACATAAAGACCCCATGTTGTACAAACGTAAAGCTATTGCTATGAAAACATGTTCATACTCGTTTGCTGTTTAGAAACACAAGCTTTGTAGCACACCATACAATAAAAGACAATACAGCAAACTAATGCATTGTTTATCTATTCAACATTAAAAATTCATTTTGTAGTATGCATTTGATCAGTAATGCCCAGCCTGTGATTTTGTAGGTTTTTGGGGCATGACATGGGTGTAACAGGGCATGGGGTGATGCTTGTGCGGCCCCAGCATCAGCCAGGTTAGGTACCCATGCATTGGATTCTACCACTAAATTTATGTTTAGAAATACATAAATACTCCATAGGGGTGTTGTAACAACAGTGCTTCAATATAAGTCCTCGTGCTATTTAGTAAATTTAATAAAGAGCATGAGTAAATAGGAATGCCAATGTCTTGGCATTGAACACTGCAAATATTCAAGAACTACCAGCCAGCCCCTGCATACCTAAAACTATATACAAAACTATATCTTGCACATGACTAGAGCATAAATATACAAAATGTATATATGTTTGTATGCTTTCAATTGCTTTCTTATCCAAACAGTAGTAGGCTTTTAAACAGTATTGCCATAGGATCTATAGCATGTACACAATTTTAAATGTGCACTAGGATTCTAAAAACTGCCAAAAGCAGGGCCGGCCTTTGATATGGGCGACCTGTGCGACCACATGGGTTGCATTACCAGGGGGGCGGCAGCTGGGAGTCTTAGGTCACTGACCTGTAGCTCAAAGTTGTGCATTAGTGCCCCTCTAGTTACGGTTCTCCAGATCAAATATATATGTATCAGCACCTCACCACATACTAAGCCCCAACACATATAAGCTTTGCTTAAGATGTCTGTATGCTGTGCTGTTCTGTCTCTGCCTTTAGTACGTCACTTGTTACATAATGATGTACGCACCATATATACAAGCACGCATTGTAGATACTGAAAGACAGTAAGCGCAGGTGGGGTACTTGATTTGAAGGCAAGCAGCATTCAACGAAGTATTGTGTGTGCCCAGGGGGGTGGGTTTTTTTTTGGGGGGGGGGGGGGTTGGGTGGTAGGCGTCAGTAACAAATCTTGCACAGGGTGCTATTTATCCTAAGGCCTGCCCTGGCCAAAAGCACATACATGAGAATTATTTTGTTTTTATTTTCCAACTGTGCCTTTTTAAAACATACAAATATATTTGCAGAGAAGGTTTGTTGGGTGAAAGTTCTACCAGACAATGAAAAGAAAATATTTATCGAATGTTTTAATAGACCTTGAGAATTAAGAATAAAAACAAAGAAAAAGAAAAACATCTGGGGAAGTATGAGCCATAGTGAACTTATATATGGTTTATGGGAGCTGAGATTTTTATAGACCACAAAGGGATGTTAATAAAAAGGGGGGATTCAAAGCTCTTGTTTAAATAGGAATGTATTTCTACATATTAAGACTAGTATTTAGTGAACATTATATGACACCTGATAATAACAAAATGGGAGAAAGGTTGTGAACAAGTTAGACATTTACCAAGCATGGAATAAATTCAGAAACACTGGTTAAAAAATTGTGACAAGTCAGTTTGCAAATCCATATATTAGAGCTCTGCAATATTAGATAACTTTTGTTATATTAAGCTACAAATCAATAATGTTACATTATATACAGTATAAAAAATCCCATGACATCCTGCCTATCATGATTGGAAGTTTTTCTTTGGGGCGATGGTGTTAAGGTGGGTGGGCAATTAAAGAAGCTGAGGCATATTTGCAACTTTTTGAATATAACAGCGCAAGCAATTCATTTTAATACACTTGATTTTTCTAGCATGAAATTTTAGCTCCACCTTCCAATTTAAGGCTTACAGACCCTCAATCCGTCACCGGCCCTTCTCCTTTAGTTTTGCTAGCTCTGTGTATCAGCCTTCAGTCAAAGCCGTGAGTGTGGTGTCACAGGCATTGGCTGATTGCCGTTGCTGAAGCAGCCTCTACTGTTGCTGTGTGTACTTGTAACCAACTCACAACAAAGAAGGCTGAACCAGCTGACAGCTGATGAGGGGCTCTGTAAGTCCATGTTAGGAGCATTTTATGGTAAGTAAGATAGGTATTATATTTGATTTACCCTTTAACATGATGTTTACATCATGATTGATTGATGTTGGTAAAATTAGTAAATTTCATAACTGACAGTTTGACCATAAAAAAGATTGTGTTTTAAACCCACCAAAATTTAAAAGCTTTACATTGATAAATTAATAAATGCATTTATCAGACAATCAACTGGTTGTCATTTTTTATTCTATGTTTTACTTAAAAAAGCCAAATAACTCAGTGCAACTACAAAGAGGAACAATAAAGACTTCATCTATGAAACGTCAATACATTTATAGCTATGTTAAGCTACTGTACAGAATCAGCCTAATCAGACAACATATTACAAAAGTGCTTCTGGCCAACTGGTAATATGGTAGCAATGATTACAGCACATAAAAAACAAAACAAAATGTTCATCTGTAAAATTTTGCCTGTAGTGTCTCATTACCTTCAATAAATAGCTTTTCTCTGTTTGAAGGTATTTGTTTTACTGAGTAATTTCACAAAAATTCAATAAAAACAGCTGTAAAGATAAAATACTGAAACAGATTATACAGAAATACTTGGCATCCAGAATACTAATCAAAAATATAAAATCAAAGATCAGGCCAGAGGGATAGTTGATGAGAAGAGACCTTCCTGTATGAGCACTGTATGGGGACAAAATAATTGAATCAGACGCTGGGTAATCCATGGTTATTAATGCAGTGATATTCATGTAAATATAACATGTACAATCTAGTGAGTTAAAGAACCTTACAACTCTTATTCCAAGAAACAAGAAGGATAAAAAGCAAAGCTATTCAAGCAAGGTGAAAGTGAAGTAAAGTAGAAATACAAACATTATGTTACGTGTAATATGTTATTATTATATATAAGTAAAAGCAGTACCATCATATAAAAAATGAACAAATATATTCTCTCACATGCCACTTATTTTTCATTAGTAAAGCAGTTAATGAAAACAACATTAAATCTGTGCCTAAAGAAGAAAGAGGCCTTCTCAAAATGGGAGTATCATAATTTTAAATGCCCTTTAAGCTACTCCCTTCTCCCTACTCCAATATCCATTGACCAATGTTAGCAATCTCTACTAAAAAAAAGCAGCAGACAGATGAAATTGAACTAATAGGCCACAGCCATACACACGTTTTCATTAAACACATAAGTCTCTATAAAGCAAATACAGGCAAATTCTGAAATATTTATATTAGCTATGAAAGAGTTTTAAATGCTATACAAAGGGTATTGTTTAACCACCTATATGAAATTGTATTATAATGTTATCACCTTTCTCTGGAATGACTTATATAAACTATATATAAAATATCAAATTCTTAAATTACAACATAACATAAACCCTCTTAAACAAAAAGAAAACCCATGATCTTCACTATTATATGTGTAGCTTGTACAGGTATATTAATTGTATCCTATAGATATCCTTTTTACTTCTCATTTGCACATTGCAAAGTACATTTTGTTGGGCAAAATAAATATGAGTGGATAAATAGACAGACAGACATATGTTTATATTTTAATCTTTAAATCTATGGCTACCAAACCAGGCAGATGAAAAGAATGGAGGAATAGTTAATGTTTGGACAAAATAATAATGGTACTAATCATCTTTTGCCTTTTTTCCAATGGTGAACATACTGCTAATATCATGCATTGTTAATTAAGTCATAATGAAATCAGAAATTCCTGAAGGAGTACGTACTTAATGGCATGTGGAAAGAGCAGTTAAAAACCCACATGTGATGCCATGAGTACCCACATTTAGTAAATTCTCACAGCAGGACATTTAGTTCTACAAAGCTGCCTACATATTGGACTAGCAAAGAAATTCACATGTTTTTTGGCTGAATTGCTATGTAATTGCTCTGTGTGTGGGATCCTTATTCACAGACAAAAGATTATTTCCTAAAACTAAAAGCGTGGTTTACTGAAACATAAAAACAGTGCGTATGGAGCTATTAACAAACTCTGATGTGATGAGGGGCTCTGATTTCCCTAATCATGGTTCATGCCAATCTAATAATTAACTTACTGGTTTATTCAATTGATCAGAGAAATTTGGCTGTATACATCTGGACAAATTAAATTATATATATATATATATATATATATATATATATATATATACTATAATTGGTAAAATACTATAAATCACACTTTAGTGGCTTAGGTTAAATGGCTTAGTGACTCATGGTGATAGATTAAAGGGTACCCCAGCCCACCCCCAACCACCATGTTTAAAAGTAAAAAAAAACAACAAAACAACAGAAACTGAATTACCAAGGTTTGTTCTCTTGGCTCTCTACATACCCGGAAGTAGCAATAGGGGCTGGACTGGCAGCCCAACTGTGATTATCTGAGAGTCAGCTAATCCCAGACACAGCTGCAGGCTATGGAGAGAGCGATGGAACAAAACTTGGTAACAAAACAGAAAAAGTATTTTATTGCTGGAAGATGATAGAGGGATCTGGAGGGTGCCAGAGTCGTCCAGGAGGACAAGGAAGTAGCAGGCACTGGACACACAGACAACTCCTAATCATCAATTTTTGGGACTTTGAACAGGCACTGCAGGAGAACCATAAGGAGCTGAGGAGTAAGGTAAGGATTTTTTACAGTACACAGTGGGGCTAGCACTTTTAATTTTGGGGTTGGACATGCCTTTTAAAGGAAACCTAAACCCAATTTTGTATACTCATAGAATCTGAAAAGAACCCCCTCTAAAAACACCAATAAGCTATAAATTCCCACGTCAGTAAATAGTATTAAAGTAAATGTAAACCTGTTAAGAACTGGGTAAAGTATCTGTGTGTATGTGCAGTGTCAGACCACACCTCCTGACCTCAGTCGTATGCTTCCTTGCTTTATTTGTCCTGTAAAAGAATTGGCTAGAGATTATTAATGGGTGTGACCAACTGTAACAAGTTTCTGCCATAGCTAAGGACTGAGCATGTGCAGAACATAATGGATGATGACCAGACTGTGTGATACTAGAATGCTGTGAAGAAAAGCACAAACCATATGTTATTTAGGTAAATTTCCCAACGCCCGTATCAAAATGAGAGGTAAGACACAGATTACTGGTTTTAAATCAATGTGTTCTGCCTTCTGGTTCAGTATTGTTCTGGCTTTAGTTGTCCTTTAAGCACTTTAAGCGTATTTAAATGTTAGCAGAGCAGATTTCAGTAATGACAGGGTAGTAACAGTTGTACTAGAACAGAATATGGTGCAGTGAAGCAGCTTTTATGCTAAAGCCCCACAACGCTGCACCTGCATTGCACCAAAATGCATATCTACGGTACCATTTTCAATGAATGAAAATGTATGTAATCCACATGAAAAAATGATGCACACTAGTGTGAACTGGACATCAAGCCCTTCCAGATCACAGTGATATAGTAAGTAGCAGTGTGTTAGGGCTAGTACACAAAACGATCAGCCAATTTTGCTATTGCTAGACAGTAGTAAAAGTATTGCCGGCAACCCACAGCTTTAGAACATCCACAGAGTGTAGAATGTCAGGAATCAATTTAATAAAGATTCAAAACTTTTCTTTATAGGTTTGATATTCTGCAATAGACTCCGCACTCTCTAAATAACTTCTTATTTCAACAATGCAGTACGATCTTAGCATCTTGCTATATTTCATTTGGACTACTGACCCCAGTTCAACTTCAGCAAACATATTACCAGAGCTGAAAAAGTCACAGAACAAAAACAGAAAAAAGACCCAGTTTCATTACAAAGTAAGGAACAAAGGCTGAAAAAATATGGTTAAAAACATTGTGTCTAAATCTATGATCTCAAGACATCATTTTAGGAGCGAAGCACATAATATTCATTTACCAGATTGCCTATATTTGCATATTAATATAGCATGCGGCATTGTGCCCTGCTCTGGCCCCAATTAACAGTTCTATCTTAGAACCCAAGGTTTCCAGGGGACTGAAGAGAAGGGTAAAATGCTAAAGAAATTTCCCCTGGAAACAAAAGCATCTAATGGAGATTATCATTTCCATCATTAACTTAATCAAAAAGCTTGAGGCACTGTTCTGCATCAATTTGTTAAAAAAAATAACACTTTCTACTAATTTCTAATTTCAATTAAGTTATTGCTCAAAAATATGCAACAATCTGATCAGGCGATATACTCCTCCAACAAATGGGTCTGAATTTAGAAACACACATGAATGGAAAGAAAATTAAAAATGACCTTTTAGGATAGTAAATTCAAATAAAAATGAATTTTATAATTTAAAAACCCAAAGAATGTTCAATAAAGTTACTAAATCAAACCGAATATATTAAGCAGCAGCTGGACACGTCTCAAAAAGGTTACAAATGTTCAATATGAATTTGGCAGTTTTCTTAGGAAAATCCATCACAATCAATGTGCCCTTTACTGCTCACACACACTTACCAATTACAGTGTATGTGACATCAGCTGTTAATATTACATTTTGTAAGGGGGCACTACTACAATTATAAACCTCAATACACAGATGTTGCGCCACCAAGATAAAATAGCAGGCATTTTAATAATATAGTTACACAGAAAACCACACCTGGTGTGTTTCATGTATAGTATACTTATAAAGGGAGTTACAATTTGTTTGCTACAGTATATACTGTCGGATTGTAGCAACTTGATCTTTTTGTTTGGTTGTTATCAAATCCCATTCTCAAGCAAACTTGAAATTCAAATGTTTTTATCAATGGAGGAAGATTGTAAAGCGGAACTGCTTTACACAGCCCTTATATTTGCAGAAAGCATTAAATATATTTTTATGGTTTCATAGCATTTATAAAACTCTGCACATTTATTGCATTCACTGGAGATGCTCTGATCTTTACTAAAAAGGTAGCAGTAGATCAGACTAAACAAATTAGGTCTACACACAGGAAATGAAAAAGAAATGTAAATATCTTGAATTTATCTTTGACATTGAGAGTCAGGTCTTTTTTAAAAATCCTTTCCTTGTACTTTTTACAGTACACAATCAGAAAAACTATAAAAAGACAGTTAAAGTGCATGTCTACTCCCCACAAGTATCAATAATAATTGTGTAGGACCTCCTTAAAGGACAATTACTCACTTTCCCCCCTTTCCATAGCTGCATAGTACTCAGATCAAGAACCTAAAACCCCCTGGGGTTCGATTCCACTCTTCGACACATCTGCAAGGAGTTTGTTTGACTGCGGAAGAGAACTGGAATACAGAGTATATAAAGCTATTAGTACCCAGGCATAAGGACTTAGTGGTTAGGATCCTAACCCTGGGTACTATATAGCAAGGAAGAAAAGGCGAGTATAATTGCCCTTCAAACCCAAAAACGATGATATTTAACTTTTTTCCCAGGGTCCCTGAAGCAAGATATTTCTCCTGATCTCCACTGGAACAGGACTGACAGTTTCACTTCTCTTCAAGATCAATGAGCTCATGCAGCCACAGAGGAGGTGCATTGGAAAGCAGCTGTAAGTAATTGGCTGTAAAGTCACTGTCACAGCCGTGAATGATAGCTGCTACCAGGAAGAAGGGAAATCGCGCACAGGAAAGAACAATGGAGAAAAGGAGGAAATCACAATTCAGGGACCCCAGTAAAGGTGGTTTGTTTTTAGTTTTGGGTGGGGTTTTTTTTTTATATAAAGGGTTTTTTTTATATAAAAATATCCGTATAATGTATATACTATAAGATGAATAGTGTATCATTTGACTAACATTATTTAAAATTCAACATTATTTTACAAATATTTTGTTCTTACAACTTGGAGTTTAATAGTTAT
This sequence comes from Hymenochirus boettgeri, assembly GCA_019447015.1. Lineage (NCBI taxonomy): Eukaryota > Metazoa > Chordata > Amphibia > Anura > Pipidae > Hymenochirus > Hymenochirus boettgeri. Next base: position 140,287,104 of record CM033469.1, on the reverse strand, counting down.
TTTTTTATATATTGTACATTATCAAAAAGACAACTGTTGTATTCTTTATTATGAGAAAACAGTGAAAAAAACACGTGCCAACATTACGTTAATGCTTCATACTTTCAATGAAAAATCATATTCTGTGTGTAATAAAGCCTCAGTTAAATGTTTTGTATAATTCGTTCCCACCTACGTATTCTTCCTAGTGATGTTCATAAATTATGTAGCTGTAATTGTTGTATTTGCATAACTGTAACATGCTGATGACTGAAATAAGTTTATTGTGTTTTATTAAAACAGCCAATTAACAATTCTGACTCCTGGTGTTGATTGCTTGATAGTAAAATGTTTTTATTGCCTTAGTGGTTATGTGTACATACTTTATAGCTCCCAAGAGAATAATTGTTTTATTATATAAATGAATAAAATATTTTACATGCAAACTTATTAACCTTTTATGCTGCAAAACCAGGATGTCAGTATTTCATTTTGCATATACACTAATGAAAGACATGGCACCCGAATGCACTGTGGGAAGTAGCCAGCAGAAGCAGTGTGATCCTTTGGACTGTGTTCAGTTGCAAAAACTAAGGCTGGGTACACATGGTCAAATTTTTGTCCCGACCGACCATTCACCGCTAGCAGGAAACTAACAGGGCTATGTATCAAGAGCCTTTATCGGCAATTTGTGTCTTAAAGTCACATTAACCAATTGGTTAATGTACCAAGCATTAACTTGATTTTAAGATGTAACGCAAAATTTGTGTCATGCAGCTGCCGCAACCAATGTATTGAGCCGTTAACCGCTCTTTAAGACGTAATCTCTAATGCCAGCAGATAGCTGGCATTAATTATTCGCAAAAGGCAAACTCCAGTCACAATGCACGGAGAGCCACTATCAGCTCAGTGCATTGCCTAAAGGGGGCAACAGAGAGCAATAGCGACTCTCTGTATATAGCCCCTTAATTGTCCTGCATTGAATGGCATCGCAAGTGGTTAAACACTGAAAGACATGGTCACAACAAATACTGCCTACTTATGGCTTATCTATAAATATTTTTGGCCTTGTTAAAATATATAAAATTTGGAAACCATGGTATAATTATATCGATTCCAGTGTACCAAATGGTTGATTACATTTATAACTATATGGAGCTAGAGTTTGATTTAACTTTACTTTTGAGGTTTTTTAATTGTATAGTTTGTACCTTCCATTGTACCTTCAAAATAAAACCGAAATCACATCTCTAGATAAAATTTGTGAAAAGTTATTGCTGGAGAAGTTCAGCAATATTATTTCCTGCTTGAACACTTCCTGTTTTCAGCCATGTGACCAGCTTGTAGTCATGTGACCAGTCCATACCTGCATTAATAGGCTCCTCTTCTCAACTGTCAATTTTTCCCCCCAGGTACTTCCTGATTACCCCAGCATTAGGTCTTAACTGAGCATGCTTCTCCCCCGGGGTGGAGGGGCAGGCAGAGATCAGTTGATGTCACTCAAGCTACTGGAAGCAGGAAGTTGGAACATTCCCCCCAATGTCATTTCTTACAGGCTGAAGCCAGAGATGTGATTGTCAGCTCATTATAAAGGAAATACTACAGGCTTTCATGTAACCCTAACTTGTTTTGAGACCACAGTTGCCCTTTAAACTTCTTAACTGTCCAGTACTTAAATTTAGCTATGGTATACTCCACATGCTGAAACTAGAATTGCAGGGAATTTACTGACACTATTGAAATAGATATTGTGATGCTTTCAGGGACACTTCTGCCATTAAGTAATATGTTTATGTTACCTTGACTGGAATACCTGTAATTTATGACCTTTCTTGTCTTTTTGTCATATCTATTGATCTAAATGGATATAACTTCCCAGATGAACACACTGCCAAAACAACATGTGTAATTAATAATGCCCCGAAACATATTTATTTAAACATCATCACTTTAAAATTCTATTTAACAGAGGAGTTCTTGGTTACCATGGCTATGCTAGTTCACACTGATTACTGACACAGGTCTTCAATGAGTTCAATTTATTAGTGAGTGTATAGACCATACTATGACAGTCATTCTTTCATTTGAATTTTTGCATGTCTGGGTAACAAGCATAGATGTTTCAATATCTTCAGCACAGGTGTTACTATAGTGCTGGTGATTCATGGATAGCTATAATGCTTCCATAATCTGCTTCATTGAATATAACAGGTCAATAACACTGCATAATTATGTCCTACATTCCAGCTATTTGCATATATTTTTCTCACAAAAAAAGAATGTGTCTTTTTCCTATTAATTGGAATAAGGATTGATAATTAGACAATTCATGGCATATATTTTTTACAAATGATATTGAATGATAGAAACTTCTTTTTAGCTAAATTTCCTGGCCATGGTGTCATGTGTTCACTTCTAATAGGACTATTCTGCAATCAGATTGAAAACTCTATCAGTGTGCTCAGGAGATAACTGTATGACCTAGAGGTTGCTACCAAATAAAGAAGAAGTAAACTCTATTTATGGCTAGCATCATTACAGTTTGGAGACATAATCAGCTTCATTTAACCAGAGACGGTGAGCAAAAATTCCTTGCCTATTTAATATACGGTATGTGCATCAGTTTCCCATCCTAAATAACTGCAGGACTAGAAATACAACGTTCAGCTTTATAATTGATACTCATGAGACTGGATTGCTTTTACTTTTTGGCTGGTGACTAGGAAGCATGGCCAATATGGCTAAATAAAAAACTGTTACATATTCACAGGGAAAACCATGAAGAGTTAGATCTGGTCCAATATCTGTTGGATATTGGCTTTGCAACTAAGGCACCTACTAATCAAATTTTGATTATCTACAAATTTAGACTTTTCTTAACCTTAAACCCTAGAAGAACAAAAATTTAAAGCTCAACCTTTGTAGTATTTAAGGCAGCAATCCAGCTATTGTAGAGATACTGTACCTCAGATACTTTAGGAACTTTTTCTAGCTCTTCCCTGTGACTAGTGGTTAGTGGATATTTATCTTTTCTAATTCCCAAGTTTATTTTTTTTTCTTTAATTATTGTACACAATACACATTAATTTTCTCAGCACTTCCAAAAACAAAATAATGACATAAATGATAGAGTGCCCAGCGAGTTGTACCATGTGACATGTTTTAGAACATTAGAGGTTCTATTAGCTAATAGTGATGGACTAGAACTCGAACTCGAGTTCAACATGAACTTTATGAGTTAGCATGAACTCAAACTATTTAAAACTCTCTGAACTTGTTTTCTGAACTCGCGGATGTATTTTTGATATTTAAGAAAATTTGAGGGTTACCGAATGCTACATTTCAGGTTTATCTCAAATTTGAGGGTAACCGAATGCAACATTCGAGGGTTATCGCAAATTTGAGGGTAACCGAATGCAACATTGTAGGGTTATCACAAATTCAAGGGTTACTGAACACTACATTCGAGGGTTATCACAAAATTAGAGGGTTACCGAACGTTACATTTGAGGGTTATGGTAACCCTTGAATTTGCAATCACCCTCGAATGTAGCATTCGGTAACCCTTGAATTTGCGATAACCCTCGAATGTTCCGAAAATGACTATTGACCAATCGTGGGGAAAGTTTTGGTGATATGGACCTGTTCCCCAGACCATTTACAGTAAGTTACCATTGCTATATTACCTGTATTTTATTAGAACTTTCCAAAGGTTTTACCCCCGTCGACTGTAATCGGTTCATTTTCAAACTATAGTTCTATAGTTCGGAAACGAACCAAACTTTAGGAAGTTCTAGTGGATAAGTCAAGCAGGGCAGTGCTCATACTGATCATACAGTATGTACTGATCACAGCACAAGCAAGAGCAAGTAAATATCTAAATACATAACATAAGGAGTATAGTCTATAAATACATTGAACATATAAGGGTAGTTGCTAACAGTACTATGAATCATAAACTTCCCAAGTATTGAGACTACTTAAAAAAACTGTGTATATTTATCAATATTGGTTGATGTAAGAGAACACCCATGTGGCAAAGCATCTCCTTTGAAAGAATTAAACCACTGTAATGCAAAATGTTACACATGCTGAAGTGAATATTGTTACATCTAAATATCTAAACATGCCTCCGCTGTTAATTAATCTATATATTATATTTGGTTGGGTGTTCATGGAACAAAAGGACGACTTCTAGGTAATAAAATCCAGGAAATTGAATTCTGAATTTATGTGCCTCTAAACAAAGAAAACATATTAACACATACTCAGCTATAGGGCTATGGGCTTTGAAGCATACACACAAGCTTTGATTGCTGCATAAGATTACAGTCACCTTAGCCAAGTCAATAAATGATATCTCCTGAATCTCAAGTACCATAAAACTGATTGTTACAGTTTGTGTACAGAAATACACTGAAATAAAGAAAGCCATGGAAAAATGTAATAAGAACACTTACAGTGTAAGAACAGATTTACGCTAGCAGCCTTTGCTGACCTGACCATGCTACTAGCAATACTGGGCTTCACTTGTCTGTCTACATTAACTAAATGGACAAAAGCTAATTCAAACCCATCACTCTATCTCTATGCAGGGTTGAAACTGACTATATCTACAGGTTAAAGTTTCTTTCATAAACCGAGACTAGTGTGCATCAAAAAATCTATACATCCATTTCCCAATAAGCAGTAATAAGGAGGTAATAGACAGCTGTACTGACAATACATTTCAAAAAGTGAATGACAGTCCTTTACTTTAATCACTATCAAACACTGACCTTTCTATTAATTCCATTTTTGTTATTTTCTTCTAAGCTCACTATGTAAATCCCACCAATACAGTATACAGTTCTATAAATTAAAGGGAATGTTCTGTTACCTGCACCCAAATCTAACTGATATATTTTGGCCCCTGTCTCCATGCAGTCAATCAAGGCTGTGATTGCTGACATCACAACCAATGATTGACTTCTGTTTCACCCTTTGCCTTCTCTGCACATGCTCAAATTTACAAAAAAAGCTCTTTGAGCAGAAGGAGAAGGCAGATACCTTTGCCAGAAAGGAATAGACTGCATAGTTAAATATCTGGTTACAACTGGGAGAAATAGCAGTTGGGGTGGACCTTCCCTTTAACATTTTGAAATAATAAGCTATGAACATGTTTCCAAATCTTTTCAGCTTAGGTTTACAATCATTTTAAGAAATTGGTCCCAATAAATCCTTCCCATGAGGTATAGAGACAAGTTTATGCATATAACCAAATTGTTCAATACTTGTTATTTCTGTATAATGCTTGTACTAGTGGTAAACGGTTCATTCGGTGTCTCCTTGCACTCATATTCCTTCAGAGCTTTACAAGGTTTTTACTTCACTAAACATTTAAAATGCTCTGGCCCTAAAATAATGCACTTGACTTTTTAGTCGCTGAAGGCATATAACCAACGCAAAGACACACAAGCACACATACATTTCATTTCCCTACAGAGCAGTGGGAAATTTGCAATCCACAGTCTCAACACATTAAATATTAAGAGCCAATTTTCATCTGCAACTCTGTCACTTCCATTATCATTCTACACTTCCAGAGGTGATAATGGACTCTGGAAATTGTAACTTGCTTCCAGCTCACTTCATTGGGGGTTTTACTTGGGGAATCAAGAATTCTAGTAGGTCCAAGATGTACACAGAATAAAATAAAAACTCACATACACACAGACACATGCCTTGATTTATGTGATTTATTTAAAGAATATATATATCTGAATTCCTCGCATATAATAATTGTAAATATTACTGTGTACTTAATAAATTGCCTTCTTTCTAAACTGCTTTCATTTGTCCATTATTACGCCTGGTTCATTTAGTCTTAACATTTGGGCCCACCCCCAGCTAATTTTATACCCTGTCGGTTAAATGTACTTAAGGGTTAGAGTGATTTTAAACTGGGATTTCAAAATTATTTAAAAAAAAAAAAAGTAGAGAAATCATGTGGTTTATTTGGATAGCTGTTCATTATAACACAAAGGGCAGAATCCACTCTAATATTTTTGCATGTTGCACATTGTTGACCAAATAAATGTACCTTTCAGATGACAGCGGTTCCTTACAAGGTTAATCAATGTCACTGGCCTTGTATAGAGGGAAACAGTTACATATACGTTTTATAAAGACACTTATACAATTAAGAAACTTATACTGGATATTTAAAAGTTCCTGTCATTTACAAAGTCTGGTAATTTCTGCTTCCCCTTTCAGGTAAGATGGAAGAACAATATTTAAAGAAATGACAAAATCCTTAGTTCAAAAGAGTGAATTAGGCTTGTGGCATTTCAACAAGTACTAATTTTGCATGTGCCTGTCTCCTCACAAAATTTCATTTCTATGAATTTTTAATGACATGAAGTAATTTTTTCAAGGTCACTGGCAGAGCAAGTAGTTATTCAGACATTAAATTTGTTCAGTTTCTTGGCAGCTGGACTGGAAAGCTAGCAAGAGGGGGTAAAGCAGGAATAGAGCATCTACAGAAAGAAAATATATAATATACATGTAAAAAATAAAAATAAAAGATCTCTTGAACAAATGACTTTGTAGACATTGTTAAAAGAAACTCCCAGCGGTAGGCAGATATGCTGTTAGCACGGAATGTAAAATTATGTTTTGTTGCCTGAGTTGTTAAGTAGTGAGCCACAGAAGACCATTTTAACATTCTCTAATAAATATGTTTGCATGCAGAATAAAGTTTCAGAGTTTTGCACTTGAAACAAATTCCTTAATATTGTAGAATTGTAGAACTAAGTGGAACACTATCATAGGAATATTTACCAAACCATTTTGTGTAGTTTTTAAAATTGTAAGAAAAATGTGTTATATGTGCTTCTGATATTTCTGAAGGACTACTGTATTCAAGTGTGTGCTCAGATTGCTAGCCTGTGGTGTTGTGTGTATTTAAGAGTCATTAAATGGACACTATACTGAAAAAAATTACTTTGCCTCATCTTAATCTATAATTGAATACATGTAAGTAGATTTGTGTGTGTTGCTGCATGCCTTCAATCCAGCACACATTTTGTTTAGTAGCAGTACCCCCCTCCCTCTTTTAACCACTCCCACTTTCATCTGACCAGACTTTTTTCCCACAAACCAACTGTCAAGCCTGCACACAGCATTCCCACTGTCAAAACTCTGTCACCATTCCAGCAACAGTAAAACTACTCACAGAAGAATAGTTTATGAGAGCAAGAATCTTGATTGACAGCTGAAATATAAGAAGTTTTAGATTGGATATCTAAAGAAATAGGGGGCAGATCAAAAAAAAAAATGATACAGTGGTGGTTGGGAAGAATTATTGTTTCCAGTTATGGTCAATTTAAAATAACCTATTTTTCGGTATAGATGCCCTTTAAAAGTTTTTTTTATCATAAGCATAACATTACATAGTTTGGAATAATAACTGCTACTTGTATTGTATTAAATTCTCACACAAAGTTAATCCTACTGACTGGAAAACTAAACCGCTATAATTTACATTCTGCGCTCACAGAACTTCAGTGTTTCAAAATAAGTCATGTACTGTACATTCATTCTTTTTTACCAAATTAAAAATGTACTATTTTTTTCTTTTGTAGTACATAAATAGGAGTTTGTATGTTTATAAAAGTTTTGCTTCTGTTTTGCTACAATAAGAGATGCAGTTTACTGATTTTAGTATATTTCTATAGTAAGCTCTTTGAGTCAGAGTTGAATGTGAGTCTATAAACTAACATACATAGATACATGTACAGACACACTTTTAAATACATTCTTTGGAACTGGTTAATGAATAACTTTCTACCAGGTGCCACAGTCCATTTAGAACATCTCACACATCTCATTTGGGTAAATACAGGCCAGATATTGTTATATCAGATAATGTGGAACCAGCCACACGTGGGTAAAGTAAGAGGTGTTCACTGCACCACATCAAGGGATCAATAACTACACAGAGGCACAATGATTCCAACTCAAATACTTTTTATTATGTGGAATTGTAAAGACACTGTGTGGTTATTGATTTAGATATTTTAGAAGGCTATGGAATCTTTTAAGTATTAATAAAAAAACATAGCCATAGTATGCAATTTATATCGTTTCCAATATAGTTTTTGTTCTGGAAAATATCATTAAACAGTATTTTTGTCTTCTAGGCAATTTGCGTGATCACAAGTGCCAAACAGATAACATTTACTATCCAATGTGCAGTGATATAAGTGCAGTGATATAAGTATAGGAAAAAGTTTGCATTAAAAACACAGATAAGCACCAATAAATAAAAAACGAAAAACCTAAACAAAGTTGCATCTGTGGAATCCTTGCCAGGCATTTACATTTGTTTTGTCTGTTAAAAAGAATTTTAGCCTCTGGGGTCAGGCTCAAATATTGCTACTGGGGTCAGGCTCAAATATTGTATGTTACTTTTTGAAATGCCAGTTAGATCTCTTTTTTATTATTACTATCTAGGTAGAGAAGAGAAAAGGTCAATGTTTTTGTTTCATGGTATGTAACTTTAATAACTTTCCCCAAACATGAGATTTAACTTTATTAAACAATATGGAGTTTTTTTTAATGTAAATGACATTACAAAATAGCAAAAAGGTCAAGTAAAAACTGCACACAATTCTTTAATAAGATCCACGTGTATCAAAATAGTAGGTTTTTTTTTTTCTACCTATAATATTATTTCAACCATTATATGCAGTGGTGCATACGGCGCAATGAGTCCGTAATAAAACCAACTTTTCCTTTGTTACAGTCTAGAAAACGTAGATCAAAAATGCTATATAATGCCTGGTAATAAAAGCTATGTCATGCCTATGAACTACTGGTTACTTACTTACAGGAAACCAGGATCTGTTCCTAATGTCATACTCTGCAGTTTGAGTAGCTGCAGAAAGTTGTGAGTGGGCATTTGAAACAGCGAGCTTCCTTCATTTGGCTAAATCTCATTATAACTTGTAAGTTATGCACAATTTATTATTATTAATTCACAGGTTGCAATTTTCCAATGTGAGTGACCCATAATATCCATCTAAATTATCAGGTGCCTAATTGGGTTTACTGCTGATTTACACCAGTAAAGTCTGTGTTACCAGCACTCTTCTGGGAAGAAAAGCAGTTGCACACTCTTATATCCACTCTCTACACATAGCACAGTCCACAGTAGAGCAGAACTCCTACAATGTATACTTTTATTTATTACAATTACATATCATACAATGCCACATGGCTACCTTTTTAGCTCGGGTTCGGGTCCATCACTACTAGTTACACCACTGGGCAATGGATACAATATCTACACATGTATGCCATCAAAACAATCTATCCCATGTTAAATTATGCATGATGGTCATTCAATCAGTTTTTTTGTACCTAAAAATACCATAATTCCCTATCACAATTTCACCTATGTGGATGGGGGCTCTTTTTAATTATGTCTGCCCATTTTGTTAGATACATAAAAAAAAAAAAAAAAAAAAAAATATATATATATATATACATATAAAAATAGGTGTGTATATTATATTTCAAAATAATAGATTTCATGTGTTGTTAAATGTATTTTGTTTAAGCCTTTCAATCATGCTAATGATAAAATAGTCTGTACACTAGTGTTAATTAATGAGCCAGAGCTGTTGCCTTAGGATCTGCACTAGAGGATGCAAATGTTCTAACTGACACAGAAGATAACTCTTTAAGTCAGCAGCCTTGCAGAATGAATTCTACATGGTGTCAGAAAACACATCACTAGAAAGTGCCAAAGCTCCAAATGAAATTAGTCTGGGTCATCTGCAGGTTATGCAAAGAAAACAATAAAAAATTAAAAGGCAACATTTCCTGACTACTTAACGTAGAGTGTATTTCATGCAGATAAAATGTAAGAACCCAATCCACTGGAGAACATGTTGAACTCAGAATAGACATATTTAAAGCACCTTTATAGGTCAAACAATGTATAGTACTAATGTTTTCTTTAATATGAAGCTAAAACCACAATTTTCCATATTTCATTTCTTTCCTTTTAATTTTTCAGAAGAAGCGAGTCAAATTTCTAGAATTCCAGCCACTTGGGGGGGCTATTTCTAATTTCTTTCTCTCCCCCTCAAGGCAACTGGGCACAGAGAGGTCCACTGTAATCACTATCTTAGGGAGTCTTAACATTGTTTCACTAAGAAGAGGCTCGAACAGTGTTCATATAAAATATACATTGCTTCATGGTTTTCTAAATTGCTCAGCTACAAACTTTATAGGTACTAACCTAATCAGCACATTTCCCTCACAGCAAGATCAGCAGAACACAGCAATTATTTCAAAGAATCCCCAAGATATATATCTTTTGCGTTCCCTAGTTAAAATATACTTTCCAACATTCATTTTATTACATTCAGAAAGTTATAAATGTGTGATGTACGTTGTATTAAAATCTATGTAACTTAGTTTGGTATGTTTTTCAGCCTGTAACTTTAGCATATTTCCCTACATTTACCTTTAAATCTTGGTTTTAATAAAATATGCTCTTTCCAGAAACACCTCTGGGGCTGCACAGCATTATTATTGCTCTGCGTCATTTTAACCTGTAGAGAGTATAAGAAAGGTGGTATTTAAAGCCCTAATTCAGACTACAATTGCCAGATCAATGAGAAATCAGAAGATGTCTATAAAAACACATGCAATAAGAATTAATGCAGTTTCAAAGTAGTCATTACAGCTCTGATTATGTAAGAAGTTCTTTGGAAAGGAACGCCATCATGTATATATTTATACATATGCAGGAGAGGATCTAGGGAGCAGTGGGCCCCCCAGAACTGTGGATTAGGCTCACTTTCCTCATGATTCAATCTGTAGCTAGCCCGTGGTACTTACTTATTATATTGGACAAAGATCAGGTGGAGTGAGAAACCAGAGAGCAGTAAGTTCTAAAATAAAAGGAATGTGTAGACAAAATAGTTTGGTAAGTCAAACAAATTAAAAAAGAACACTCTTGAACAGTAAAGAAGAAATATATTTGCAGAAAGATTTTTAAATATGTAATACTTTTAAAAAAGACATGGATATATTATAATAGCCACATTATCAGCAAAAGATCCCAAATGCACACTTACGTGGTATGGTGCAGATGTCTCTGGCCCCCATCCCAAGGGGCATAGGAATACGGTATATTAAAAGACAAGGTGAGAACGTCGCACTCCAAATGTAGGGCGATAAACCTCAAAACGTTGTGATTTTGTGGTTCACTAGATAATAAATCTACATTTGAAGTGCGACGTTCTCACCTTGTCTTTAGAAATAGCCACACAATACTGTACAATAACACAATGTGAGATTAATTTGAGCTTCCATAGATAATCAGTGGCCTTCAGGACCTGATGGTACAAGAAAGAAATTTCATTTGCAGAGATTTCTAATAAAAACAGCAAAGATATTTTTAATAATAGGCATTATGAATTTTCAGTGCCATGCACCAATCTGCAGTAAAACTTGTCCCCTTCAGGGGATGTAAAATTATTTTACAAATAATAAAAACCTAACTGTTTCAAATCTATTAAATATTAATATCTTACAAATATGCTACCATTGTACTTTCAGAAAACCAACACTGCCTCTGCCACGCCACAGAATCAGAGATGGGTTAAGATCATATGGGGCCCTAGGCAGGGCCATCATTTAGGGCCCCCTTTTTTGCTACATACATTGTATAGACTATAATATTGTTACTGCTTATGAAGCTGGGCCCCCAGAAGTTTCCTGGGCACTAGACAGGTGCCTAGGGTTGCCTTGTGGATAATCCTGCTCTGCATGGAATAAATGCCAATGATCCTTGCCATTTTGCTAAATGGGTTATTAAACGCAAATCATTTTTTCAAAACTTTTTTTAAATATTGTTTTTGTGGAAGGAGTTACAACATGTAAGTGAAAGTTACAAAACTCCAAAGGTGTGCATCATTACCTTCAAAAAGAATATAGCAAATACCAAAGCATTAGACCTCAGTTTTACACGGATACATTCTGGGAATAGGGAACAAAAAGTCAGAAGATCATTTCTACATCATTGTTTTAATTCTTCAAAAGTTCAGTATGAACTGCATAAATAAATTGCATCAACAGAACAATTACTGCTTTCTATCTGCAATTGCTACTTGTATATGTAGTCATACAAGGGGGGAAAATACATACATAATTCAGTACCTAAATATATACATTTTATATATATATAACTATACTTCTTACATATTTACATAATAGTAAAAGAAAGGGAAAGCTAAAATATAAATAACCCCGCATGCATTTTATAATTGTTAATTAATAGCTATATATTTAGGGTAAGGCTCAACTTTACCACTCCAAAAATCAGGTCCAATTTTTGGGGTGGTAGAAATGCAGAATTTTGCACAATTTTCATGTTAGCGCAGGTTTTTTAAATTAAGTTTGCGTTGTCAAAATGCAGCTTATCGCAATGCATATAGTGGGGCATGGACACTGTAATCACATAGTCTATGCGATGGGCAAAGCTGATGCTACCCAAAAAATGTATCACATCGCTGATACTTTGCGTCTAGTGGGGCCTAGCCTTTCCACATTTGTGATCTGCCCAGGACCCCAGATCCAACAGGATTTATCGGGTATCGGCCATGCACACATTGTAATTATATTCAGGCCCATTTAACTTTTACCTTTTCCAAACAAACAACATTTACAATGTATTTTTTGCTTTAGCCTAATACAAAAAGGTTTCCTAATTGGTTGCACCATTGCAGGTCGCACTATTAATCTCTTATTGGCCATATATTACCTATATTATTGTGCAGGGACCTACTGCCCAAACAAAACCTTATAACCCACACCACAGTTTTGTGAAAAGTAAAAAAAATATTCTACCAGTTTGATAGTGTATTTCAAACTAAAACTGTATTCTTAATGTCCTGTTTATTATAGAGCCAAGTTAGCTCTAAAGATAAAGTAGTTTTCCATATTTAGCATAGTCATGTGACTTTGTATACACTGTAGCATCGGTATAAAATAAATTTACCTTTTAGTCATTTGCATGACCTAATAACACTGAGTAATGGCACATTAGCAAACTGCCGTTCCAGACACTAGTCAGGCATGGCAAATAAATAACCCAGCAATCGCTTTAGATTCATTTTCCACATAGGAAAAACACAGCAGAGCTTATTAACTCGAAAATCTGCATATAGAGCAGTACACATTCAATAGCCCCCGAAACAAGCAATCTATCTCATTAAAATAATTTATATGGTTATTTGGGCAAACTGATTGTTGTAAAATGATAAATAATATGAATTTGTCCTGGGATGCTAGCGTCTATTGGTACTAATCATTCATGTCTCAAGCCGTCATTCACGCTTTAATATGCTCACTTTGAACTTGAAAGAACTCTGGCAACACACTATGAAATGTTTGTTCAAGAATAAACTGGGTGGTGTTTACATTGCTTTAACTCAGGTCATAAAGTTAACAGACCTCATCATGGTTTGTTCAGGGCTCCTACTGGAAACAACTTCCTGACTTTAAAGCAGTTATGCAAAACCACGTGGCTTTACCATAAAGAAATTCTTTGACCAGTGTGTAATAGTGACACACTTAATAAATCCACAGGAATTTTCTTCTCCGGGATAATACTGGAGATAAGTGACAGTAGGATCAGTATGTAGGATGAGTGCATTGAGTTGATAATGGATAGTTAGGAGGAGGTAATGTGTCAGTAATTTTGACATGTACCTGTCACAAGGGTGAAAACAGCTTCATGACTTAACATTCTGCCACAATGTGTCCCAAAAATATTCTAATAAATTCGAAGATATTTCTGGGCTTTTAACCCTTTGCACCTTGGCACCTACACCATGATATATGATAGCATTGACAGGTCTACAGGTTTATTTTACTGATTAGAGTGCACTTATTGGAATAACTTTTTTTGTGTAACTGATATCTTTAAGGACAATTATACTCACCTCAGCCCTACCCCTCTTCTACGTGTTATTTATACCCACGGGGTTTAATCAGAACAAAGCTGTAAAATTTTGCTTTGTGTGGCTGCCTCACTCCACGTCCTGTTCAGTCCCACAGCCTGACCAATAGGAAGACACATTGTGCAAAAAGCATGTCTTCCTGTTGGTGGCCCAGCCCCAAGCCAAACGGGGGTTAGATCAAGGGCACTATGGAAGTGTATACCCAGTAGGTGGGTACAGAACCTTATAGGGCTAATACCAGCTTTCAAAGTGGAATATTTGCAGGGCATCAGTCCAGGACTCCAGGACATTATAAAAGAATAGAAGATGGGCCAGTATTTTTGGAAATTTTTCTAGCAGCACTGCCATGATAGCAATCCTATTTGTAAAAACTAAAGGTTTCATACACACGTTGGATCGCAGGTGCCGACCCGCAACGCACGATGAGTACGAATGGCCATTTTGGACGATAATCTGCCCGTGTATGATGTATGCTTGTTCGGGGATCGTTGCGCGATCCACTGGGCGGATCTCCAAACGAGCGGAAGTTTTGGCCGATAAAGTGCCCATACACGGGCTGATTATCGGCCATTCGTTGCAGGTCAGCACCTGCAATCGAAAGTGTGTACAAACCTTTACACATGTATTATATTGAACTAAATACAAAATGTAAATAAAAAACACATCATCCTTTTACGTAGGGGGTTATACAGATTCTTCTTCATGTAACATTGCAATATATACAAAACCTGACACAGAACAGGTTGCCCAAACCTGCGCGTTTGGGCAATTATATTGATGTGTGTATAGCTACCATTAGTTCTATGTAAACCATGTTTTTAAAAAAGTAAAGAAATGCAAAATGCTGCTCATTTACTGTCATTTTTATTATTTTTTGTCAAGGTGACAATAGTACATTTACTAAGGGTCATATTATTTATTGTTCCTGCAACCAGTTTTTTTTTTATTATTTATTTAATGGCTACAGTAAAGCAATATGTCAAGTGATCATATATCAAGGATTTTGATCTCTGTGTTTTCTTAAATAAAGATCTTTTTGTTTTCTATCATTTCCACCAAGGCATGCTTTAAAGGCAGTGCTTGTTGTTTAGCCATCCTCTTAAATCAAGCTTTACCATTTATTGTCCACTCCACTTCCAAACATGCATGCACTTAACTTACAATAAAATGTAACCTACAGTAATTGGAAACATAGTTTGATTTTTATTCAATTCACTTTAAAATATGTATCATTGCTTTAAAAAAAAAATAGAAGGAAATTATATATATATATTTATTTATTTATTTATTTTTTTAAATTGAACTGGGGTTTATTCTCAGCCTAAACCAGAACATCAGAGATTGTGGCTTTAACTACCAGGAATGCTGTTTAGTGGAGGACTGTGCAGAATACAGTATCTAAGCTAATGCATTGAATATAGTATTACCACTCAAGCCTTTTCTTCAGTTTTACTCAGTTACTTAAACTACTTAAACTAATGGGTTTCCCAGCATCACATATCTCCATCTTCTATGATCTATCTGTAGATGATGATCTGGTTCAGAATGCATTCATGTTTAAAAACACAGCTATGACCACAAAATAAGTACAGATCTACAAACATAGAGTTACCGGAATATGCAATGTCTTATCCACGTATCTCACAAATCCATGTGCTTCATTGTAAATCACAATTATTCTAATATTCACTAATATGCAAAACTTCCATATGATTTACTATTTTATTTCCTTGATTTGGAGGTTTATTCTTAAAGCACTATTCGGTATATGTGCTGGAAATATGCTAAATTTGTTCTGTGCTAAAGAAGCTTTATACTCACACAGTGACCGACTGCTTTCTGGCAGTAACTGACAGAACAATAAATGATGGGGGCCTAGCCTGTACAACAGGGAAGTCCAACCTGTGGCCCTCCAGATTTTTAAAAACTACATCTCTCAGCAATACTTGGTTGTATTCACCAACCTGCCTCACAAACTTTATTAAACTCTGAATTCATTTTGTTTATATTTGGTACAAGTTTAATCAAACTCTGTTCTTCTGGTTAACCTTTAGCAAAGATTGTGTTTTGAGTACAGTAAATGCCTTTGAGCATTGCTTGGATTTCTTTATTTCATCTGTTACTCTTTGTCTAGATCCTTTATTATTAAACGTAATATACTGACATTTTTCACTCAAATCCAAAATCACAGCATCCAGTGTACAACTGGATATAATGTTCTCCTTGAACTTTTTTTCCCCAGAGGGGATTGCAGGATAAGAAAAAGATCAATAAATAATGTATGAATAGTTTACTAGTTAGAGGTTAAAAAGTCTTTGTTTATTGTGATGTTCGCTGAACAAAGTAAAATATAGTCTATATAAATATATATATATATATAGAGAGAGAGAGAGAGAGTGTGTGAGAGAGAGAGAAGGGAAGGAATCCTTCGCACATTGTACCCCTTTTAAGTGCCCAAGTGCTACCGTGTACTTCCGATATCCAGCAAACTATAGAAACGGAGCACTCCTTGGACTTGAACAAACAAATTTTTATTTTGCACACAGTAGCTCTGAGTTACATACGCGTTTCAGCCCTACCGATGGTGGCCGTCATCAGGGTTACAGATCCTAGGAAAAATCACCTTTAAAAATTATCCTAAGCTCCAAGGATAGGAAGCAGGCGGTGTCCTCCCCTGCCACACACCCCTCCCCTTCGAGACTCACTAGCCTACATTAACCATCCGGATAAAATAGGGAGAGCTACTGTTCTCAAAGGGAAATAAAATAGGGAGACTTCTGTTGTCTCATTGCAGCTCTCCCTATTTTATCCGGATGGTGTGTTTCTTACCTCCTAGTTGTAGTGCTTGGGAACGAGTGGGTTAATGTAGGCTAGTGAGCCTACATTAACATCCTTGTAGATGTGTCCATCTGGAATAGATGGGATTGAACTCAGAACTCAGAACTCAGGACTTCAGCACTGCAAGGCATCAGTGCTAACCACTGAGCCACCATATCTATATCTCCTTATGACAATGCTTAGATGTTACCTATTATAATCAATGCTTAGAGATGTCATGACATGACTCACGGGAACTTGGGTATGTAGCTTGCAGTCTCCTACTTGAAACTTACTAACATGAAACTCCTTGGTGCCTTCTAATATCCTTTTATTTTATGCATTATTCACTGTACAGTATACAGCAGTGAACTTTTTTTTTTTTTTAGACTATACAGTCCCATTATGTTACAAATTATAGAAATAATTATGCAAGGGCTTCCAAAGATTAATTTTCAAGAAAAATTATCAGGAAAATAATCAGAGTTTTGGTTTTATCTTACATTTTAATTAGCTAATTGACTCTGTTCAGCTTAGAGCTGTTAGCAGCTGAAGCAGTAAAAAAGTAAAAATACAGGAATCAGAAAGCTCCAAGGATAGGAAGCAGGCGGTATATGTCCCATAGGCAAGAAATACTAATTTAGAATGTACTTTTAGGAGGAAAAAATTTGAATATTAATTTATAGAAGTAACATTTTCTTTAAAATCTCAACTACTGTTAGCAAACAACAACCAACCTTGCGGGTACACTGCTTTACCACAAAAAAATAGTTTGTTAGGCTTCTACACTTGTTGAGTTTCAGGGATGTTTTGTAAAAGTTTGTCAGATGTTTCTTAAATGAGCAAGAATAAGATCTACAAATGATGTTGCCTATTGGGCAAAGCTCATCCTGAATTTAAAAATTACTGAAAGTAAAAATTAAACAGGAGGGCTCCAAAACCAACCAAAAGTTTATATCAAATCAGTATGGTCTTAAGGTTCGTACACACGTGCGATCGCGGGTCCCAACCCACGATGCATACGAACGAATGTTTTGTCCGATAATAGCCCCGTGTCTAGGCAGTTTGGGCGAGATTCAATATGGCCCAAATCCATCTAAAAACCCACGTTAACCCGAAGAACTTTCGGGTTAACATGGGTTTTAGATGGATTTTAGAGCACAGTGCTATTTCCAAATGTTTTTGGAAATAGCACTGTGGTATCGATCCGAAACCTCTACGGGGGGGGGCTGTGGAGCTTTAAAGTCGTGTTACTTACCTTAGCCCGATCCCATGATGCAAAACCTGACATAATCTCGTTTACATCATGTATTGTATCGCGGGATCGGGCTAAAGTAAGTAACTTGGCGAAAGGAATGCAATCTCCCTGCATATCGGCTGAAATGGACGCTCAGTCGGGGATCGTTGACTGACTGAACGGGTGGATCTCTGAACTAACGACCATTTTGGCCGATAAAGTGCCTACACACTGGCTGATTATCATCCGAAACGTTCGTTCGTACACATTGTGCACTGTGGGTCAGGACAGAACCTTTAGATCTAGGGCTATATCTGTGGTATTCAGTTAGATCAAATGGACTAAAATTTAAATTGGCTATTTATCCAACTGGCTTTATTAATTCAGATTTGAGAGCCAGTCTGGTGACTAGCGAAACGTCATCAAGAAATAAATATATAGGAGAATTATTTTACATACAATGCACACACAAACTCCTTTAAATGTTACCTGGCCTAATAACATATTCACTAATATATATATTATATTATTAATATCTATATATATATTATAATAATAATATATATATATATATATATATAGATATCTGCACCTATTTTTTTTTTCAATTGGAATTTGTGTATCTTCTGGAAAACATTTTGGTTTCTTTGTTAAGCACAGAAAATATAAATAGTTGAAGCGAATAACTTAACATAACTTATGTCCATGGGAGGTACTGTATACAAGTAGCTGTATCAACAGTCTAAGACCTTTCTGCTCCTAATTATTAAGCACTTCCTGTGGCATTCTTGAGAGTCCAGGGTTTGTTTTCAATCACTGTTAAATGGTGCAATCAGGAAGTTACATAGGAAACATTGGAATGTTAATTTATTAAAACAATAAATAAATACATATACAATGACATTGTGATTTATAACAAGAGTCTGGAAGGAAGTTAAACTAAATCATTTTTAAATACAAGATGAAAGTCTCTAAGCAGTAGGACTGAGGCCAAAGGGGTACCAACATGCAAAGAAAAACATTATTGATTTCAGTTGCATTCATTTGGTTTAATTAACTAAGAATTGTTTCTCAGCAGCTATACAGGTTATGAACCCAAAATCAAGTCATAATAGACTATGCACAGAATCGAACTGACAAGCGTAGTATATCGTATATCCAATTGTTTTGGAAAAATATCTTCAGCATCCCATTTTCGTTGCTATGCCATGGGGAATACGGAGAATGCTGTGAGTTATAGTTCTTTAAAAGTAAAAATCAAAGAATGATGAATATAGGTATATCTTGCCTCAATAAAATCTCAAACATATCCAGACATATTATCTTTATTTTTAATGCATCCCTGCAAATTACATTATAAAGACGAAGCCCTGCTAACAATCTAAATTTGATGCAGAAGGTACTTTAAGATTAATTACTTGCACTGGGTTACAAAGGAGTTGACCTTGGAATTGTTTAAAAAAAATAACATGATCTAACCACTGGGAAAAGAAATTGCCCAAAGGTCGGTTTGTGTGCAGCCAAATTTGATCTAGTGACCTAATCACTGAACTACTCACGTTTTGCTCAATTCTGTACTAAGCCGTTATGATATGAACATCAGAAACCATAAGAAAACAATTACCACCTGAAAATAGCAGGTTGGAAAACTTTGGTAAAAGTATATCCAGTTAAGCTAAAAATATATATTATAAATCTGGTATTAATCAGCCAGATCTAAATCCAAAAAACAAAAAGGAGGGACAAACTATGTCAATCTGTCATAAAAACAAAATGTAAAACAACACAGGAAATGTTTATAAAGACAACAATCTGCAAATGACTTTTGACGGGAAATAATTTATAACTGGTGTGTTGGATTCCTTAATTCATAATCTAATTAGAGATAAAACTACAGATTTACCAACTAAATAATCATTTCTTGGCAATAAGAAACATTTGACAAATCAGTCTTTTGGGCTCTTACTGTATACAAACATGTCAGCCATATTTCAAAACAATCAGGTGGAGAAAACACCTTCCTATAACAGAAGGCATCTTGCAGTCTCATGCTATATGAATAGCATTGCCCACAAAACCTAAAAAAAACAAGAAGTAATTTCTTACTCCCATGTTTCCCAGGGTAAGAGGCGGAGATATGCAAAACACTCCTTTATGTCCCTTAGCTAATGCATGTGTCCAGAATCACTGGCTAATAACAAGCAATAAAGCTTAATATATAGAGCCAATCATCTGACCTGCAGACACAACGTGTTTTGATCTTGTTAGATCTCATCAGTGCAAGATACAGATTCATAACTCTATGTTGTTGGACTTGGGTGTACAGTAGAAAAGGCAGCTAGAAAGCTTAGGGAGAGAGGGGCCAAAAGAAGCAAAAGCCCCTTCACTAAGCATAAAAGCAGAGAAACACCTTCCCATAACAGAAAGCATCTTGCAGTCTCATGCTATATGAATAGCATTGCCCACAAAACCTAAGAAACAAGAAGTAATTTCTTACTCCCATGTTTCCCAGAGTTAGGGGTGGAGATATGCAAAACACTCCTTTATGTCCCTTAGCTAATGCATGTGTCCAGAACCGCTGGCTAATAACATGCAATAAAGCTTAATAAATAGAGCCAATCATCTGACCTGCAGACACGTGTTTCAATCTTGTTAGATCTCATCAGTGCAAAATACAGATTCATAGCTCTATCCCTAAGCTTTCTAGCTGCCTTTTAAAACAATCAAGGTGATGCTGTATTCCTTACCTGTCCAAGGTCTCACAATGCAATAATCCCATTGTGAGATTTACTGCATTGTGAAGTAATGCTTGCACCTCCAATTTAAAGGTGTTCAGTTTTGCTCTAATTTATTGGAATGGTGTATGCACCAAAAAGTCAGTGTATAACCTACGCTAACCCGATAATACATTGGTTAGCGTAGGCTTTACACTGATTTGGCTAGTCCGCATCCATTAATGCATCGCCACCAATATGCTTTATGCTCCACCTTTAATACCTTTAATAATGTCTTTAAATTAATGTCAGGTAGCAACACATTTTTAAAATTGGATATGTGTTAAGACACTCAGTGAAAACTCTCAGACATTTTTATCTTTTTAATATTTGCCACAATGGCATAAAACTAGGAAATCAGCTGTACCATATCAGCATATGTTATAGTAAATGAGTGAAACATCATTTTAATAAGGAACACAATTTTATCTTTCCTCATTTCCTTTTTAAAATATGTCAGATCCAAATTCCTGACAGTTATTTTCAATCTAATTTTATTAATATAGTAACAATAGATAAATGCAGATTCTTGCATCGTTCTTTCTGAATGCTATATATAAATGGACTAATAAAGGCTATTGTGTTTCCATTATAGTAAGTGAAAATAAATTAGACTGCCCATGGCTGTTGGTAGTGCCCTGCATATTTCTTTAGAAGATCAGACAATGCTATTAACTAGTTTGATGTTTTGGCATTAAAATGATATCACTTTCAATGATTTTTAGTGTGAAAAATACGCAACTGCCCAGGCTCACTCTACTTGGGAACCAATTCCATATTTCACTATGAAAACATTATACCTCATCATTTTGCAGGTAGTAATATCCAGGTGATATTTATAGCAATGCAGAATCTGTTTCTCTTTTTTTCCTCCAGGATGATAACTCTTCATTTAGCCTTTAAAATGTGCTTGCAAAAGCAAATTGAGAATTTCGGAAAGCAAAGTTAAAATGAAAACTAAAGCATTTAGGAATATATTAGTTTTTTTGCCTGGCTCATTCCCAATTAGTAACTTACAGATTCCAAGTCTTTTTTCAACCTCTTAAGTGAGTATATAAATTATCCTCTGACTCTGTAATGGTGTGGAGTAATGGTTTATGAAATTACCTATAACAACAAATCATAGAACAGTCCAGATAATGATGGACTCCGTGACCCAGGGAATAAAATGACAACCCGTATTTTAGTACTTAAACACTTTTTAAGACTAATGGAGTCCCTTAAAAGGAATTCTTTTGGCACATGCTCCAAAAAAGTATTATACAGTGAAAAGAAAAGAGTTTTAATGTTGAACCTGTTATGCTTGAAATGTAAGCTACAACTGACATATTATAAAGTGTATTGACATTTAAATCTCTCTTTAACTTTGGTTTCAATGCTAAAACAATATTTAAGAATGACACCAGCTGCTAATGGTTTACTTTTAACTGGGATGTTTGGCCTCTGGCTAATAAATTGTCAAACATTTAAACTCCATTGCCAGTGTGCAAATCCAAAGAACCAACACTTTGTGGGTTAGCTATATAGACAATACATATATATATATATATATATATATATATATATATATATATATATATATATCTTTATAGGAGATTGCATTGAATTTTTAGATGCTACCAATGAGGTGGGGGGTATAGGATATTACATATAGGAAAGGTGTATATGTATGTTTGTACTATCTCACTATTTCCATTTAAATGGAATATAAAAATGTCCATTAAATTCCAATAAATGTATATAAAGTATTGCACTGACTTACGGTATATTAGGTACAAGACAAAATATGCAACTTATACTAAACACATGCAAGGGGTAAAGTAAACGTAATTTCCGAAAATGAAAATGACCTGTCCCATGAGATGGTGCCAGACAACAGGTCTTTCTGAGTTGTTGACAGTTCCTAGCATGGTGAACATTTAATGAGACAGGTCACAGGTGCTGTCCACTCAATGACCTGTGTGTCACAGTCCTACAATCATATTATAAAAAAAAGAAGTCAGACATAAAAAAGGAGCAATATATATGGGTATATTTTAAAAACAATCACTACCAACGCTTTCAGAAGAGTACAAACTGAGCATAGTAATTTATCTAAGGACTGAAGATCACAATACACAAAACAGAACAGGACTGTTAGCCCTGTTTTAGTGGTGGGTTAGTGGGAGGATGGAAGAAAGTCATTTTCCATATAGTGGCAATAAAAAGTGATGGAGGCTCATATATTTATATACGGAAGATGGAATACTGATGAATGGAGACAGATAAATATACAAAAGCATATATTATAAATCTATTTAAGCCACAAAATGAATGCTATGTGTGCAAAAGAGACAATACATTCTTATTACCATATCTATAAGTGGAAATAAATGAAAGAGAGAGAGACTTTTGAATAATATATCAATATATAGCTAAATTAAGTTTTCAGGCAATAGAATTCTTTTAGCAAAGGTCGGATTTTATTAAATAAATGCTTTACAATACACTCACGAGATAACCTGCGCACATTAAATAAATAAAATACTGAGAAGCAATGTTACTCAGTTCTATACCTGCAGAAGGAGTCACACAGCGTCTGACTGAGAAACAAACAGCAGCACACCTAATTGCAATGCAGAAGGTTTCGTTTTAATGATGCTGACATGGGGCTGTAATTTCGTCCCATTCTGATTTATGATGTACTGGGCCTCATTTACCCAGACTCCCTGGGCAAATATATGGAGTTAGTTGCGACTTTAGCTCCATATTAGCATCTCGATTTAATAATGCGTTTGCGCACGTTTTAGCAGATAGCTGGCGTTAAAATCCTGCAGTTGGTAAATCTCTTACCAGGATTTACCCACATTCGCAAACGCTATTTTAAATTGCAGAAGAAGCATTTACCCAGAGCTATAATTAATTAGTTAATGAGCCCCACTTTTTTTTACCTAAAAACATGACACAAGGCTATAGGTACTACAGGCTCCTTATATATCAGGCTTATAATGTACAAACAAGGTTGGGTTTCCTTCACTATTGCAAAAGACTGTTTCATGGTAGGCCCTGAAGGGGTGATATACTGTACCAAGAGCTGCAATCACTTTACACTGTCCTTGCTATGCAAATGTTCAAAACCTTTAGTGGCTCATATTACATTCTGAATTTGTCTTAACGTCACACAAAAAAAGTGCCCCTATAAGCTTAGTCTATTGCTTGTCAAGTAAAAATTGGAAACATTTTTAAACTGCTGCAGTGCTGTAAATCCCATATTAAATGTACGCTAAGGCCACACTACAACTCATGCAATTGCGCATGCTTTACCGTCTGTTGGTATCCACTTGCGGGTGCGATTTCCGCAATTTGTCTTTATCGGAGAGAATGCGAATCACACCAACAATTGTGATTGCATGTGCCCTGATAAGTGGATCGCAGTGCAGCAGACAACAACGGAGATGGTGGCACCGTCCCATAGCCCAACACTACCGTGCGCTTTTAAAAGCACAATAGTAGTGGCCGCAGTCTCACTTTCTAGGTTTACTAGCCATATTTATAATTTACGTTAATGCACTTCTCCACGTGTTTTAATATAACTATAATAAATCAGTGCATTTAGTGGCATATCCAGTCTTGCATAGTATATTGGTGGGCTGACCTCAGTCTTAACTCAAATCAGATTTTAATGTTATGTTCTAACTACTTTTGAAATTATCGTTTGCAGCTCACTATTCACATTTATTTGGGCAACAAAATCCCATTTATCTGTTCCAAAAACAAACCAGCTATTGAATGGACAGGTATCATAAGAGAATGATATCTCATTCAGGGCCGTTTTTAGGCATAGGCCACCTAGGCAAAGAACTAGGGCACCTATGTTGATCCAGGGCGCTTATTCTTCTCCCTAGCATCTCCCTGTCAGCTGTTACTTGCTGTGTTAGATCTGCTCTCCTTGTTCAGCTGTAACCTGCAACATTGTATCTAGTACAGAGCCTGAACTCCACACACTCTACATAGCAACAAATGTTGCCATTTGCAAATGAACAGAAGGAGGGGGGGGGGGAGGATGAGCTCAGCTAATAGTACTGAGGAGAACAGATCTAAAATGCCAGGTAAAAGCTGCTGCAGACTTTATAACAGTGGCCCCTGTCATGTGACTAGCAGCCATGAGATCACTATCCCTGCCTCTTTTCTTCCTTCCATCCAACTCTCCAATTAGAACTTAAGAGTAGGTGAGGAGTGAACAATTCAATGGAGGAGACATGGAAAGCAGGTACATACTGTGTATCATGTCAATGCTGGCAGCTGGAAGGGTTAAAGATAATACTCTGCTGGCACTAAAAGTGTTAATGGCAATACTATGGGGAAGTCTGCTGGCACTGAAGGGTTAATGGCAATTCTCTGGAAAGGTGCTGGCACTGAAAGTATTAATAGTAAAGTCTGCTGGCACTAAAGGGTTAATGGTAATGTTCTGCTAGCACTGAAATTATTAATGCCAATATTCTTGGAAAAGCACTGAAAGAGTAAAACATCTCAGATCTCACCAAATTTCCCTGTTCTGCCCTACCCGGCTGGAAACAATTTCTGGGGAGAACACTGGTGCCACATACCGCACATCCACTGAAACCTATCCTGTCCTTTCAATCAGTATTTCATGGGTGGCCAGTGTCGCTGCATTCATACTAAAGTATGTATACACACTCGGCTCACATGGTAGGCGGGCGTGTAAAATGGCTAGGGCACTAAAATGGCTAGAAACGGGCCTGATCTCATTGGTAAACTATTATCAAGGACCCCAAATGGTAATGTGCTTGCTGCATTGTTTGTTAATGTATTAATTTTTTAAAGTAGTTATTTAGAAACCACAATTTCATCATATCTATCATAAATAACATTGTAGTAGCCGCAACAGATATACAAATAAAAAAAGCTGCTAAAATCTGTTGCTGCTAAAAAAACTGTTAAAATGTCATTTTGCTAATAAATCACTGGGAAAGTTTGTTTCGTTACAATGAGGACAGGTAAAGAATAGGTTTGAGGTTAATTTTTTTGTCCTCTTAATGGGAAACCTACAGTGAGAGGTCAGGTCCTTTATAGTTTTTACCTACAGATACATTTATTTTGAGTGGTATAATTTAAAGGTCAATACCCAGAGGCTAACTTAGTACACACAGGAATTTAAACCTGCAGTTTCAGACCTTTGAATAGAGTGTTCATGAGGCAAGCAAACATCCAGTTTTCCCTTTCTTCATCAATTATTCCTTTAGGCCATGCGAGATGGCAAGAAGTACCTTTCAGCATCATTACAGTTACTTGAGAGACTTGCAGGGCATGCATCAGTGGAGGTAGTCCATCCCTCTGTGGGAAATTGTAGCTTTCCATGGGGAGGGCCAGAGGAAAGCAGTCAGCGGTGACTACTCTCTTAGCTGGAAACTTCACTCCTGTGCACTTTTGGTGCAATCAATCATGAAAGAAGGTCAACAGACAGCTTTCAAATAACTGATCCATTTAACTACTGACATTGATCTGGACTAGAAGGAGTTGAGTTAGGAGGGGAAGAGTGAGAAGGGGAATGTAGTCAATCAGTGAAACTTAAACCTACTTAAATGAAACTGAAAGACAAAAACATGCATTACCTCGAATCTCAGATGGACTTTCTTTAGAAATACAATTAGCTTTCAATCAGAATGTGAATGTTAGGTATGGAAATATATCATATGAAAAAAATCTGCTTTATTCCAATATTTACTATTGATTGGCATTACTGCCATTTTTACTGCCCTTTACTACCACTAAGTTACTGTAAAGTTTCAAGCAAATCCTTATACATTATAAATATACTTCAGGGCTACGTCTTTGCAAGTGACTGAGGAACCATGATTTTTTCCCCAATAGATTTTTATTGAGGTTATGACTATATTAATCATGAAAGGCATATTAAATAAAAAGGTATGGTAAAATTCAGCATTATGATATGTTTGATATTTTTATCTTATATCAAGTTTAAAGGGCATGTTCACCCCCATAACTGCAAATCCACCATACATAGACCACTTCCCCCTGTGTAGAATAACACTCACGTTTTTGTTGTAGTGCTTGTAGTTTTTAGGATGGCCAGAGTAAAGTTTCAGAAAGCAAGCAGAAGGATAGTTGCCAAAAGGTTTCCGCCTCTTATCTTTCCTCTGAGAGGATTCTGGCATGCACCAACCCCCTATGTCCTGGTCCCTTATGGCTGCTTGGTGGTTAAAGGGTCACTATACTCACTGAAACAACTTTACATTATCTGAAACTACAATTTGAGAGAAGTAAAATGGTGGTATCCATATATGTATCTGTGCTTGCTTTTTTATAAAATTATTAATGTTTAGTGAGTGCTCCTAATTGCCCCCACCTTCCATTACTCACTGCCTCCTTTTAGTGTCTGCGACACTTATAAGTTATTCACAGCCTCACTATGGACCCTGCTCTGCTCACACATCTCCCTCCCCCCTGCCTTCTTTTCTCTGCTGATTCTCATAATTGTTGCAGAAAGTTCCTAATTAGAGGTCATTAATGGGTCACATATTACAATTTCTGCTCCTGGAGTGACAGGTCTTTCCCTGTAAATTCTGTAATTAAAATGATGATTTCCCAGGACCTACAGCACAGAAAGAGGGAAGGTAAGTAACGATCGGGGGAGTTTCTGTAAAATCTATTATAGCAGTTGGGGCTGGGGGAGAGAGACCTATTATATATCAAACGTTTTTTAAAGGGGTGGACATGCCCTTTAAAGTTAAAAATAGGTAAAACTCCTAGGGCCCAACACCTGAGAGGCCCCCAAATCATAGGTTTCAAATGGTAAATGTTTTTTTCCCAGCATCCACCAGTCTTTAAACTGACTCTGCTAATTTAGTTATTTTCTTTGATAATTTTTTCTATGATTTGTACCAGCACATTGCATTACATGTCTTTTTGATCCTGTAGATCTCAACAGAAAAACCTTCTATTAAAAAAAAAATTAATGATTTGCTCAATCAACTAAAAAAGTGGCACCAAGTATTCAGTTGTTCTATATGAAACAGAAAATAAAAAATGGTTCTCATTTATTTAACCCACAAGCCAAGCAAAGTCTGTGAGTGTTTAGGGGGATTTGGAAAACGTGATTGCACAAATTCCCTATGGCACATAAATGGAAACAATACAAGACTGTATGTTGCTTGACAAATCTAACCACATGAACCATACAATCATCACAATTATTATGTCATATTTAATACTGTGGAAAGATTTAAAAAATGGATTTTAAAAAATGGAGATATGTGAACCACAAAAAAAAAAAAAATAGAAGATTTCTAAAAACATTTCCTGTCTGTTCTTGCACCCATACAAAAGTAAATCAAAACATAATAATTTGCAGGGGTAATTTGTCATTGAGTCCCAAGCTAAACATTTCCTGTCACTGACCTCCTGATTCAAATCATAACTTCTTTCATCCAGTTTTTATTTTCCTATTAATGGAGAGGGCAAAAGCACAAACCAGGTCAAAAACCCTATATCTTTCATAATTGCCTCCTAACATACCTTGAGGCATTGTGTAAACAAATTACCTTGTGCGTGAATTTACCATATTTGCTTGCGTTTAATCTGGCTTTTTTTTGGCTCTTAATTTTAAGGCTGCAAAATCCCCAAATTACCCTTTTGGAACTTACTAAATTTGATCCACACCAGAAGCAGAAAGAAACCAGTCATTCTTACTGTAGTTTTTTACTGAATAGCCCAGTGTTTCTGCAAATGATCCTACGCCACTGAATACTGCTATGCAATTTTACTGCAACTATAAAAATATATGGTTTTAGTTCTTTCATCCCAAGTGAGATAACTTCTAGTCAGAGAAAATATAATAATATTTACAACATATTTTCATCCCAGTGCAAATAGTATTAGGGACAGAACACCTAAATTCAATGCATATTACATAAGCTTTCTCTTTCAAATCTACTTCCAGATAAATATATATGTTTAGTTATCACATATTTTGCAATTGTTAACAATTCATCTATTCACATCAGGCCCTGTCTCACGGAGCTTACAATCTAAGTATGTACGGTACATTAATGAATATATTAAACATAACCTTTCATCTAGCTCTATTCCAGGGCACCTCCACAAGGCAGCAGATTTAGTACTGTTTTGCAATTGAGTTTGTTTCTAGGAAGCTGCTGAACAGCATGTTCCGATTTTTGTCTATAGACTGTGTTGGAAATTGTATCATTTGTACACATCCTCTTTGATTTCACTGCCTTTCTACTGTTATATCAAAACAGAATACACAAAAGGTAAGATAGTGCTGTAGCCTAAAGTAAAGTAGTACAATTTCTCTATTGCTAAACATTATTAGGAATGCCTTCATAGGTTGAAAGAAAGTATGTGCAATGCAGTGGGGTTGGAAGCCCCAGTCAATCATTGGTTGCTAAATCAACATCAAGGCTATGATTTACTGAGGGAAAGCTGGGGCAGGAGAAGTTTGGAGGACAGCAGCAAGCAAGAGATAAGATTTCTGATGGAAAAAGTCAAGTGGTTGGAACTTATGGCCCCTAATAGGAAAAATACTTTAGGGCATGACCTTTAAGCAAATGTGTACACATGTAAGGTAAGTACACATAAATCATTTAAGCTACTGTAGGTAAGCCAAGATAAATGGAAAACTAGATATAGCCATATTTTTGCCACATTTCTATTTGTATACAGAAGAAACTGTGCCATCCCAACTTCCATTTAACACAAAAATGAAAACCGAAGATATTCTTGACAACAACATCTATTAAACGCTTTCAAATATGAACCTTTTGTTCCTTACTGATACATCTTGTAACTAAGCCTCTTTATCTCAGACACTTTAATGAAGGGACTCAATCATGAAAGAGATCAGTGCACAGCTGTGGGGTTACGTTCTATGAAAGTGCTGCATATACAATTTTCTGATCTATATTTTACATTCTGTTGTTGAACTGGAGTTGCACATTTCATGGTTGTAGCATGCAAAAACAATTTCAATTCCCTATTGTGGTGTTTATTAGTATGAGTCTTGGACCTCTAAACTGAGAAAAAAATACTGAATGTCACAATTCCAGCTATTGCTAAAATTCAGAAAGCTAAAGGGCAAGTATATTAAAAGAAATCCCTTAGTATGGGAGGTAGGAGAGATTATTTTTTACTTTCAAACCTTATGTGCAGAAACAGACTGAATCAGGGAGATGGGTGAACATTCTGTCAACCGTAAACACCGATGTACTGTGCGGCTCTATGGGAATTTCACCCCCACGTAAGCATTTAAATACTTATGTGGAGGTGAAACGCAGATTATGGTGAATGGGCTAAGGCGACTGTGTACGTTTTCTGCGATAATCACACAGCCGCCACAACCTGTCTTCAACCCCTTCCGGACACACTGCGGCTGAATAAGTGTGTGGTTTTTTAAAAAAAATATTCATATTTATATTATCTAGAAAGTGAAACACTTGCATCTGTGGTTTAGGGTATCAATTTAAGGACATCCATAGTACAGTCAGGAGTCTACTTCTCCCTTATATCATTCCCTCTTTGTAACACTGGCTTTTAAACTATGCGCCCCTTAATTTGGTGCTCAGAATAAAACATTTCTCTTTTCTAAGCCTGAATATCTGAATGTATATTTGTGAGAACAAAAAAGCTGATTGTGTTTCTATGCCCAACTGGTATGGGAACACGTAAAGTGGAATAGAGATCAATATGACATTGACAGGGAACTTTCCAGTGCATGCCTCCATCTCCTAAGGTAAACCGCAATAAGCATGTCTTAGCCCCCTTCCCCCACTCATGGTCATTAGAATGGTATGCACCCTTGGCCAGTGGGGGGTGTTGCTCAGTGAGTTAGGCCACTTTCAGTTCCAGGTGTGACAGCTGATGAGGACAATGTTTTGTTTCTAACAACAGCTGTTTGGGTCAATTGATGAGGCTCAACAAATCTTCACAATGAAGCAAAATTATTTTTGTTTTAATGAATGACATTAACCCATTAACTACTTAAGTGAATACAGAGTAAACAAGTCTAATAGAAAGGTTCAATTGTAGTTTAGAGCATTATATATAGATCTTATGTATAAGAACATTTTTTCAATAGTATAGGAAATCTGACCCCTTAAAAACATAAGCATGTTATGCATTTTTCACATTTCTTTCAATTCTTCGTACATTGGCTACAATATTGTCCTGTCCATTTATTGGTCTATATAATTAAAGCCCATTACATCTCCTCCAAAATTTAAGCCACCTGATATCTGTTAATTCTCTTCTTTTACTTGTACATTTCAAGCATGTCATGTCTGTTTGTTCTTCTAATCTATATGTGCAGTGGTGAACTTTTCACTGATATGTTTAAACACTTTAAGTGGAAACACATGGGTAGATTAGATATTGCTAGCCAACATTACTTTTTTTAAAAGACTAAACTGTCTTAACATCTGTCTTCAAGAATAACTAAAACAATATCCAACATGTTGGGTTTGGACAAGTCATATACACCACCACCATCCAAATATTCTTACAAAGCATTCCATTCACCTACTCATTTAGTTGACTGCTGAAAAATTATATCTAAGAAGACAATACTATATATTGAACACAGTTTGGCTCAAAGACATAGGTCACAGATACAGATATCATTTAGCAATCAGGAGGCATGACAGAGTTTGCGTGTGTACTCTCAGAGTTGGCTGTAAACCACAGTGACCAAATAGATGGCTGCATTCATTACTCTTATATATTATACATTTTTCTGCAGGATGAAAGCTAAGGTGTTGCTAGTAAAGCTAAATGAATCTAGACTTCTAAATCCCCAGTTACAGAAATGGCCAAACAAAAGAAATTTGCTAATGGTGCTAATTTTAGGAAGATTTTAAACAAAATGTATTACATAACTAAAAGTATGGACAAACTTTAGTGACAAGATGTCCAAAGGTGTTCCTTCTGTTATAGTTGGCAATCTAACACCCTGGGTTGTTACTTATCTAAAGCTAGATACAAATAGTAAGGATAAAGCCCCGATACCATTGGATCAGACATATCAGGGCTTTATCGACAGTGTGTGTAGCATCGGCTGCCCAACATTCCCAACGGTCTCACAGATCAACGATCTCTTGGCGATTTTGCAGTGTAGGGAGAACGCTCAGGACTGTGTGTGTCCTGATCTTTTAAAAATATAACAGACAGGAACTTGCCTATCCTGTCTGTCATCTTTCAAAGGTCTGGCATATGTGTACCCAACTTTAATGTGCTATCCTATGGAGCTGCAAAAGTAACATTAAGCATCAATATCATAGGGCTGGCCACAAGGGGAGCTGTCCTCTACATGTTCCAGCTTCTATTGCAACACAGTAACTAGATAACGTTTGAAGCTACGTTTGTCACGTGCTCATCTTTGTTTAGAAAATACAAAGGTAAATTGTTGCCTTTACTGGATTGCTGCCTTATCTTTCCTGGCATTTAAGATTTTAAGTTTATTTCTCTTTTAAAATAATTAGATAACCAAGGTTCAACATCAGTACACACCAACTGCATAGGTCAGTGAAAAAGTAGTCAGTTCAATAGAACGTGACGATTTCCTTCCACAGCCAGTGTTTTTTCTGAGCAGACCTGCCTGGAAAGGATCCTATAAAAATAAACCGTGGAAAGATTTCAGCAACTACTACCGTGATTTAAAAGAGATCTCAAAGAGTTCATTGTTTTTCAGAGCTTTCATTAAACATCACAGTGCCTAAGTAGAAACATTAGTCTTCACTATCCTGATGTGCAGTTAGCAATATATCTGGGAAATTTACTGTCTAAATCTATACTGCACAAGTTCACTTTGTTCGTGTAATTGTGTGCCATAATATTTCCAAATCAAAAGAACACGAGGAAACATTGTTTGCATTGTTCCACTTTAATTATTCATGTTTAGTTAATTAGAAACCGTACAGTTGAAAGGGGCTGTCGGTTTTTAAAATACACAGAGAGAAATGGAATATTTATAAATAGGTTGATTTTTCACTTCACTGCTGTTATGGTGAAAATAAATGTGAAAGCAGAACCAATCTTGTCTGCTCGGTTGGGAGTGGGAGCTGCCATGTTACATGTAATATGAACAGTTTTATTATGATTGTTATATGATTTGCCCACATACTAACACAGGGAGTCCATGGGGGGGGGGAGGTGGGCATTGTGTTATTGCTATGGAAATGTCATTCCTCTTGTTTACTTATATATTGTGCACTATATAGGGATTTTATGCAATAAACTTGTATTTAGTATCCACACAGTTGCTATTAAAAAGGGCAAACCTATCCTTTATTATACTGACAGTATGGTAGCTTATTTGTTAATTTTGGTACCCTGCTCCATCTACAATGAGTTAGTAAGTACATTCATCTCACCATCAGAAAGAGACCCAACCGCTATAATAAATAATCGTGAAGAGTGCGCAATTAGAGCTCTTGGCAAATATAGCTTTATGGTACTGTGCATGTGATAGGGCACTTAAATGCTCTTTGGGGCAGGGTCTGATGGTGATAGATAAATAAAGCTGTAATGCCACGTGTAGTATGTTTTGTGCGATATAGGAAAATAAATACATAAAATACATGTACAAGGGCTGTCATAGCTTGGCTTCATTTTTCCATTTACAGATTATCAGGGATATTCAATAAAAGTTCTTATTGTTTAAAATGGTGCTAATTTTTCCCCAACCAATCAGATGTTAAATAAGATCTGATTGGTTGGGGCAAAATTAGCACCATTTTAAACGATAAGAACTTTTATTGAATAACCCTGTAAATCTCAAAAAGTCACTGATTCAGGCCATAAAATGAAGTTTTCCTCTTATTAGACATAAAACACAGGGTTGTGTTTTGCAACAAATAAAATGTATAATACGGTTTGAAACCTACCATGTCCCTCTGTAGTAATGCTGCTGTTTAGTCACTGCTTGCACACTCTCTCTATTTGCAACAGCAACAATATCCTGGGCTGTACAGTAATTAGGCTGAGCTTTTCCAGTCTAGTGCTTACTAGTTTTCTCTGTGGTAAACCCTTGTAATCCCTGTTTGTTGAATGAATAGGGAGAATCATACCAGGAAAAAAAAACATTACCCTAAGAACACGTGCCCAGCCCGCCACCCACTGACTGTGACAAACTATGCTGAAGGCTTATCAACCTTAAAGAAACACTAAACTTTTTTTATGTAAAGTTTTTGTTAAATGAAGGCCCAAGTGTGCACCTCCTATAAATATATATTGCTTATATAATCCTGGGGCACCGGGGCAATACCGCAAGCAAGTGCATTTAGGCTCAGTGCGCATGAACAACAAGGGAATACATAGTGAGCTCAGAACCCAACAGAGAGAGAACATAGCGAGGGAAGTTTGACAATTGTAACTTTGCAATGGCTGCAAAAATCACAGCTAGGACCTAAGCCCCCATCTAATGTTCCATCATGTTCCTTTAGGTACGAACAAAACTCTGCAGAACAATCCACATACAAGGTAGCATATGAAGCTCGCTAACATTAAAGACAAATTTAATATAGCTAAGAAAACACAAATAGCAATATAGTAGTAAATTAATAGGCTAGACAGACAATATACCCTATATATTTTAATGGTCTATTTAAATACCATATATACTCGAGTATAAGTCGATCCGAGTATAAGCCGAGGTACCTATTTTTACCTGAAAAATTTATAAAACTGATTGACTTGAGTATAAGCCGAGGGTAGAAATTAGTTGCCCTTTAAATGGACAGCAGAATCCCCATACATGAATCCCCAGTACCAGTAACCCCCAATTCCTTGGCAATCCAGATGTTTGGAAACTACAACTCCCAGCATGCTTTGTTGCTGGGAGTTGCAGTTTCTAAACATGTGGCGTGGCAAGGTTCAGTAAACTTTTAATTAAGCTTACCATCATTTACAATTCTCCTGACCCCATATAGTAAAGGGTACTCTGACCCCCATATAGAAAAGGGCACTCTGATCCCAATAGTTAAAAATGTCACCTGAGAGTTGTAGTTTCAAGCTGTCACTTGCACTGAACTAGTAGCCATTTTGCCCCAAACTGAGGAGACCCATCAGATTTACAGCATCCAGATGAGCAGTGACAGTGCTGAGAGAGTCCAGCAGCTAGACTACAGGAAGCAGGAAGTGTAAAGGCAGATCAGCTCCTGTAACTTTCTATGCAGGTTAACGCAGCGCCACCTACTGGTTACTATCCACAATTGCAGAATTTGGATCTAAATTAGGACTTGAGTTGAGGTTAGGTTTTCAGGATAACTTTAAAGCCTTAAAAATTTGACTTATACTCGAGTATATACGGCATGCTTCCATTATATCATCCTACTTTTAAAACATAACCAAGAACTTTAAAAGGTCCAACTTTCTGATCAGAACAAAATAATAACAGAAAGACAGAGAACTTGTTATGATGCAAATCTGTCAAATACTGATTTTTTTAAATACATATTATTCATTAGCCAATAACAACACCTACACACCGTCTGTTGTGTCTGTAGGATTCAGCTATTACATCACAGGTACATTTCGATAATTGCCCTTCAAAAAAAAAGAAGAATTGAAAGCTGCTAATGGTGTATGTTAACCTGCCTACACATATCTTAACTGCCTGCATAAATGTTGAGAAAAAGCTCAATATGCTAGACACAAGAACATCCTACTAGTGATGCGGCAAATTAAAATTACTTATTATTCAACCAAGAAGATTTTAACATTTTCTGTCTCTAAAGGAAAAACCCAAAAATCCAGCTGGCGATTTGCAAAACAACAAAGGCTGGTTTAATTTCCTTTCATATCCTAATTTTTCCTACTAACTAAAATGAAAACACAAAACGGTGCATGTAAAGTTTTAACTCAACAATCATCAGAATACTGCAATGCGACGCTGAGTTTCCTTATTTAGAACTGATGCAGATATTTTTATGTTTGAAAAGGCACAGAAACAACCAGTTAAAAACAAAAGCTCCCAAGTTTAAAGGGTAGCTGTAGTCTCACAAGTACCATTTATTTGAAAGAGCCACTTCATACCTTCCCAACAATTCTAGAATGATGTCTCTCTGGATCTTAAGTTATAGGCTTGTAAATTTGCAGTTACTAGTCTGTTCCATCTGTGACATGCGCATAATGTTCTGTTTAAGAAGCCCCACCCCCCAAAAAATCTATCTTTTCTGAAGCTAGTTACAGACCTGCAACCATTATCTGCCATTTCCTCTACCTATGGACACCTTAGGGGTGGAGCCCCGTATGCAGTGAATAGACCGCAGGTGTATCCATGCCCCCGAAGTGATTTGGATAGACTGCACTTGTATGGAGACCATAGTTCCCCTATAAACTGATTTGGTTATTCTTTATGTTCAACCACTTAAAGATACTGATTTTTCAGATTGATGCTGGCCATACATTATAAGACGTTTGATAAATCCAACGTTTGATATTCGCATCTATTAAACGTCTAACTAGAGCAATAAGAACCGTTAGTTTTCTGTAATTTTTGTGATGATTTCCGCTCATTCAATTTGGGACCATTTAATTCCAATCGAACCTCATTGTAAAAAAAGATCAGGACAGACATTTGTGTATATCTAAAGTCTCGTAAACATGTATGTAAAGTAAAAAAACATTGTGTATGGGCACCTTTAGATCCAACAATCTTATTCCCCGACAGCTAAGCAGCCTGTTTTTTTCTATGGAGAGGACAGTGGGAGACCCCCATGGCACACTGAAATTGTTTAGTGCTCCAGTAGGACTGATCACTAAAAGGGGAGCCTCCTAACATGTTAGATGGTTGGCCAGGCCAAAGGGGTCATTTTAGCCACTTTTGGTGTCAATATCTAATGCATGTAAATAGCCTAAAGGGCATGTCCACCCTTTAAAAAAACATATGATAGTTCTTGCTCCTGGAGCCCCAACCGCATTTTTATTATTGCAATTTAAGTGCCTTGATAGTTACTTACCTTCCCTCTTTCCTTCGCCACACTGTCCAGGCCCTCTGCATGCATAAAACCGCAAGCAGGGTGCGCATGGGAAAATTCTCCTGGTGGGCAGTTTTTGGGACTTTGGGGGGGGGGGTTATAGGAGAACCATTTGGAGCTGGGATTATAGTTTTGGAGGTGGACGTGCCCTTTAAGGTCTGAAGCAAAGAAATGATGCAACAATTAACAAAATATTTACACAGGTTAGGCATTTATGGCTTTGAGTGAGTTAGAGGCAGTCAGAATTGTTACATCCCCTTCACAGCATAATTGAAGTGTAATTAAAGGCAGAAAGAGGCTCGAAATCAGGGAAAAAATGTATGGGGAGGGCTGCTTGATTCTGTTTGATTGATCAGTGAATTTGATTTTTTAACATTTTAAAATCAATACTATTTTGCATTCAATGTCCAGAAGTAATTGACACAGGTTTTTGAGAATTTTTTATCTTTTTGTTTGATTTAACAAACATGCAGTTATAAATCTTATTATCTTATTTAATTTATTTAATTATTATTTTTTAATTTTTTAAATAAACTTAATTTATTATTTTTAAGGAATCATTTAAGTTAAGAATCGAAAATGGATTCCCAAGTATGGTTATGTGATCGCTTTATCTAATACTCTGACTAAAATGATAATTGATCAAACACAAATTGGCAGATGCATGGCTTTTTTAAGGTAAATTCAGTCAGAAGCATCATCTAACCTTAAATGGTTTCAAAAAGTGAAAAACCTATTTAACCTAACCTATTTAAATATTATGGAATTATGGAGAAATAACATCAAAACTATAATGAAAACTATTGTTAAGAAACAAGTGTTCAAGGGCACTGGAAGTGACCAATCATTATCCACATGACAGGTTAGGTCTGTACAATTTCCCATAAAATGCATTAAGTATTAAATTTCCATCAGAAAAACAAATCTTCCAGCAGCTGACTCAGTCTCAGCTTTCATCCTTACATCAGATCTTCAGATCAATGGAAGGGGGTTAGGATACAGGACCACTTGCTCAGTGAGTAGTAAACACAGTAGGGT
This sequence comes from Hymenochirus boettgeri, assembly GCA_019447015.1. Taxonomy (NCBI): domain Eukaryota; kingdom Metazoa; phylum Chordata; class Amphibia; order Anura; family Pipidae; genus Hymenochirus; species Hymenochirus boettgeri. Next base: position 140,249,225 of record CM033469.1, on the reverse strand, counting down.
ATCAGACATGCTATACTTTCATGGTGTTTAAAGTCCACCAAGACTGCAAGAACTCATGAGCAGGACACTTTGACCTCATCTTGGGTTGTTTCCATTTGTTGAGTTGTTTGCAGTACAGCTTTGTGGAAATAAAGAAATGTTAAAAAAAAACCTTCAATAATATTAAATTCATATGTTTATAATGATTAGAGATTTTGGCAACTGTTGAGTTTCGTTCCGTTTTTGAATTTTCCGGAAAATTTTTAAATTCGAATGGACCCAAATAAGTTTATGGGAAAAAAAAATTCTAAAGTTTCTGTCCATTTTGAGGGACAAATAGTAATAGTAGGTTACTGCAAATAACACAGAGACCCGGGGGAATGGCCTGGGGAACCCGTAAATATAACCAAAACTTATTTTTAAACTATCTTTCCTCACTATCGGGCTGTTTTCGTGCTTCCGCATTCCATTTTTGAGAGTTAACGAAATCGATCATTACTTTCGAGGATTCGGTTTTTGATAATCGTCTACTTTTGATAATCGTCTACTTTCGATTTTTGATTTTCGATAATTGTCTACTTTCGATTTTCGATAAAAATCGAAAATTCTAAAAATCCGGGTTCCGTGAAATCCGGGAGTTCTGAAAGTTTAATCGGGACTTCGAAACCCTCGGATTCGATTCGAAACTGGGTTCTATTCGAACCCACATTACATCTCTAATAATGATACCTTCAATTTAATGGCATTAACAGAATGCTAAAAATGATCTGTAAATTACCACCGAATAGTACATTTTCTATTAAATTGGTTGGAAAAAGCAATTTTTTAATTGAAATCACTTTAAAATCCATTCCTTTTTATGTTGGATGAAACAAATGTAATCAATATTGAGTGTAGAACTGATGGAACCTTAACTGGTCAGGTTGAAAAACCTCAGTTGGTTGTACATGTATTTGACAGGTTTCAGAGATATTTTGATTGATCGTATTAACAAGCATGGGCACTTTCTTCAGTAAACAATCGGATTAAACATACATACAGAACTGAACATTGATTCTCGTGTGTGGTACTTGATTTATTATGGATCAACAGTAAAACGTTTTATCTAAGAAGTCGATTGAAGTGAAAAATCTATGAGTAGGTGGGTAATCTATCAAGGGCTTGCGGTGTCAAACTCTCTAAGAATAAATGCACTAGTAGCACACTGCAATATACCAGACAGCAGGGATTCAATCCTTTTAGACCCCAGTTTCACCCACAGGAGCAGGGGTGTTTCTACCATAACACAACCTGGGATGTTCACCTCTGGCAGAAAAACCCTCAATAGGAAAGGGGTCGTTTTCTTATACTCAGATAAGAAAAACTGAGTATTTTTACAAATACAAACCCCCACTGTGCAATAACTGATATTTCCCATATAACTGAAAGTAAGCAAAATGAGCTTGCTCTCCTATTCTGTACATGAAATTCAAGCAAGTAAATGCAGTCATGTGTATCCAGCAATAAAAGAACAACGCATTTCTTGTTTGATTTCATGTGAAAAGCTAGCTAATCTTGATAGGATGTATGTTTTTCCTCACTTATACCCGTAGAGACAGCAAATCTAAATTTCCAGGGTCAAGTGTTCTCACCCACCCACAATGTGTTGTTGTTACTCAATGTCCTGTCATTTACCAAAAAGGTCCAAGTACCACTGAACACATTACAGAGCTTAAAGTATACATCAGTCCCTAATTTTCTTTTTAGGGGTCAATCAATAAAGTATGGTCTGCTTTTAGTAAAACGTCACATGATGTAGAGAACATGCAGCAGTTACTCCATTGTTCTTGTACAGCTAAAATAAATTACTAATTAAACATTTTCAAGTGTCATTCACCAGCTGTTTTTAAGAGAAAAAGAAGTGGGAAGTCTTACTTTTCATTGTATGAAAATATGCGTAACAAGCAAATGCTTCAGAGTTGGTTTTCACAAGAGAGTGATGATTACTTAGATCTTTGAACATTCCCTGTCTTAGAGTCCTTTAATTGCAGAAAACACTAGGGGGTTGACAACTGGCATCAAAGTATTATGAAGTTAATGGCTCGGTCCCTTCAAAACTTTTGTTAAAAAACAAAAAACAACTTGAAAAAGGGAGAAGGAAGAGACTTGGAAAGTTCCCTCCCTGACTTTTAAAAAGTATTTAACATGCTAAGGACAAGCTGCTTGAGAATATAGCACTCACACAATGATATATAGGTCTGATTGCACTGTTCTTATACATCCTGGAGATTTATGGAAAGTTTTAGGAGGAAGTAAGTTATTTAGAGAGTTGAAAAGAAGCATTAGAATCAAGATTTAAAGAGATAAATGCATATTTATTTCACTAGCACACTAACATTTATAGATTAAAAATAAGGTTCAAGGCATATTGCTTTCCCCAGCTCACTAAAACAGCAGATTTAATATCATGCATTTGCATTTCTATCAGGATATGAAAGCATATATATATGCCACTGCATCCATATTCAGTGGCATTTTTTTAACCATTAATTTCCATTGGGAACCACATTTTTACATAACTAGAAGATGCAATGGGTTTGTCTGAAAAAATGTTTTTTTCTAAAAACACAACAATCTCTTGGGGAGAGTATATGAGGCTATCAGATTAAAAGGAGTTAAACTCATGCTTCCCGGTGTAATATAAGGTTAGCGTGGGTTTAACTCCAATATTTTTGTATTTGCATTAACAGCACAGACACCTGATGCAAAATCCCTTGCATTAGTTCACTAATGTGTTTACAGGCATTGCACCCACGCTCCTTACCTTCTGAGTTCGATGCAGTAAATCACGTAAAGTGAATATTGCATTGTGGGAACCCAGAAGGTAACAGGAGTGCCGCAGGAAATTTTACATCTCCCTGTCTATGTTTAGCTATTTATGTTGAATAAAATGAGCAACATATACAACTAGATTGTAAGCTCTACAGGACAGAGACCTCCTTTCTTGTAGCAAAGCTCTAGCTTTTTTGTACTGAATTATCTACAGTATGTATTTATCCCCCTTGTATGACATTATTGACTTTATTGTATTTTATTACTGTACAGCGCTGCGTCCCCAAGTGGCGCTTTATAAATAAATTATGCATACATACATATATACATAAAGTATGAACTGAATAAGAGTTTATTAGAGGAATTTACAATCAGTTAGCGCAACTTTAACACCTAGGTTGAAGCAGCTGCGGGAGTATCACAAGAGACACTTGTGCTGCTGCCGCAACCCTATTTATCAGAGGCTGCATGGCAGTGTGCAAGTAAGTATTTAACCGTTAAATACGTGCGGGTGAGATTCACCCAGAGTCGTGAAAACTCTGCTAAATCTCTATTAATTTAAGTTACATTAGCACACCAGACACAACTGCCACTAGAGGGAACCACTTCATAGTTATTATTTATAATCACTATACCTAAACAGATGGCTTAAGATGTTGCAAGGTACTGTATATGTGTCATTTTTGTTTCATATGCACAAAAAGAAAAAAATAACTTTTTTGTTGTATTGATTAAAGTGGCATTTTGTTAATAGCATATAGAGTATACCACAAAAAAGTAGAAAGAAAAATAGAAAGAAAAGGATACATCCTGTTCTCAATTCCATCAGAAACAAGAAATAGTGGTAGAAGCATGTTATTCCTATGGGAGATAAGGATAGTAATCCTTGTCTTAAAATATTGATGAAATAGAGCATTCACAGTAGCTAGAATACTTTTAAGTGACAGAAAAGTTAATGATTTAGCGATTAATTTAAGGGAAGTCTAGCCACACATTTTGTGATTGTGTGCAATGTGAGAGCCCTGCCACATTTGACCTTGTCAAATTAGCAGAAGGCTGAAATTCTATGGCAGCAGCTGCCTGCTAAATATTGATGATGGTAATAACAGAACAATTGGATTTATAGTCTTACAGTGCATCAAGTTCTCTAAGATCTCTATTTCTCTGTGGCACTTTGAGCGGCCCCATGCTGAAAACTGGAATGTTGGAAGGCTGAGCTAAAAGTTCCTTATTATGACAATAACAGCAGCCTCATTAAGCTGGCCATACAAAGGAATCCTGGCAGAGCTGCCCTTATACCATTAGACCATCACTGTTGAACAACATGAAAATTGGTATTCAATAGGAATTGCTGCTGTTTGTTATCATGGCTTCCCTGACGTATATCGAGTGGCTAATAACAATCATAATAGTGTAGGGGGTCCCAAATGACTAAACACCCTGCAAAGGTAACTGAAAGTGTAATTGACCATGTACACTAATTGGAGTTTTTTTTTTTACATCAAATAAATAATTCCCTTTTGTACTTACAATGGGCATGTCCAGCCAAAAAATACAATTTTACCTATAGGTGCAGCATCCCCCAAACCACATTTTAAATATTTTAAATGTATTTACCTTCCCCAAAGATGCCCTTTAGTTACTTACCAAACCTGGTCCCTCATCGCCTGGGTGCCATCTCCTGCTGCTGTTGTGAACTAGTTTCGAGCAAGCACAGCAGCAGTGAGACACTTCCTGGGTGACCAGAGTGAGTATCATCAGAAGCATCTTTGGAGAAGGTAAGATCATGCAGGTAAGTACATTATATACTATCAGGGAGATTCAATAAAAGTTCTTATGGTTTAAAATGGTGCTATTTTTCCTTCCCCAACCAATCAGATCTTATTTAACATTTGATAGCTAACATCTGATTGGTTGGGGCAAAATTAGCACCATTTTAAACCATAAACTTTTATTGAATAACCGTTTACTTAGTGTAAGGCCTACAGTAATCAATGGAATATCTGTTGTATTCAATTAGATCAACTGGACTTGAAATGTAGTTCTTGAAGACGTTTCGCTAGTCATCCGACTGGCTTTCTCAATTCAGAATGACTTGTACAAGAATCTGTGGCAATTATTTACCCTGGAAAATCCCAATTAGCATATCACAGCCAGGTGTTAAGGGTGTGATTAGATAGTGGCTAAGAGGTGTTATAGGAACGCCCAGAGTAAGGTGTGAAAATAAAGAAACCAAGCCTAAATAGAGGTGGGGGGGTGGGGGGGTTTCGACACCAACTGTCTGCCATGTACAATGCTGTTTTAACACCTTACTCTGGGCGTTCCTATAACACCTCTTAGCCACTATCTAATCACACCCTTAACACCTGGCTGTGATATGCTAATTGGGATTTTCCAGGGTACATAATTGCCACAGATTCTTGTACAAGTCATTCTGAATTGAGAAAGCCAGTCAGATGACTAGCGAAACGTCTTCAAGAACTACATTTCAAGTCCAGTTGATCTAATTGAATACAACAGATATACCATGACCTGGATGAATGAGAACCTTCACAAGCATAATCAATGGAATGTTTTGACAAACATGATAAACAAATGATCATTTTCACATCATACACATTGCCAATAATCTGCAGATACCAATGGGGTTTGTCATTGCCTATGTGTGTAGCCTACTTAAATCCCATACAAAAAGATGTGTATAGGATTTTAAAACAATGCTTTCTTATTTGCTTTTTTTAAACTAGCATGGCAGCAGGTAAATTGTATTAATCTGTCAGCCAATCTAACACCTTCTCTATTACTATGCAGTTTAAGAATATTTTTTACCAGTTTCTATCACATTTTCTTGTTTTATGACTACACCACTCACCTGACTCTACCATAAATGTTTTGCTTATTATGTGAAGTTTCCTTTATCATTCAGTACCACTATGCAATAGTTAAGACTTATCTTTCCCAGCAATCTTTAACAGCCGTTTTATTTCAGGGAAATTCAGATCCAGTAATATGAGATATTGTTCTTACATCCTGTGTGTGCTCTCTAGCAATGCAACACAGAAACGTTTTAAGTACCATTACAATAAACATTGAATATGTTTGATTATACATAACAAAACATGTTGAAAGTAAACACTCTATGTATGTGGAATTCTCCAGAAATATCTGTGAATAGACAGTTTTATATTGCTAAAAAGTGCCATTATACTTGCAGGGGGATCTAGATAGATTGTCACATTGGGCTGCTAAGTGGCAGATGAGATTCAATGTTGATAAATGTAAGGTGATGCATTTTGGACTTAAAAATCCTTGTGCTGCTTATACTATAAATGGCTATGTGTTAAGTGAATCCATATTGGAAAGGGATCTTTGAGTTTTGGTGGATAACAAACTTAAAGGAAGCAAGCAATGCCAGGCAGGAGCAGCCAGAGCCAGCATGGTATTGTCTTGTATAATGAGAGGTATGGATTCAAGGGAGGAAAATGTTATTCTCCCTCTTTACAAAGCATTGGTAAGGCCTCATTTGGAATATGCAGTGCAATTTTGGAATCCTGTGTACAAAAAGGACATCTCTGAAATGGAAAAGGTTCAGAGAAGGGCAACTAAATTAATAAGGGGATTGGGGGAGCTTGAATATGAAGAGAGGAGTCAGGAAGGATTTTTTTCCCTTTCATAAATTTAGTGGGGTTTTTTGCCTTCCTATGGATCAACAGTTAGGCAGGAAATGAGGATATTGCTACATGGGTTGGACTGGATGGACGTATGTCTTTATAAATACTATACTATACCATACTATACCATTAGGTAAAATACAGAGCATCATGGCAACTAGAGTCTATGCCAGTACCTGTAGCATCAGTTTTCTAGTGTTGAGGTAAATTCTGTCCTTGCTTTATCCTAAATATGTCCATGTCAAGAACAAAAGTCATCTAGAATGTACCACGACATTAAGCCTAACAGGCTTCCACTATGGTCTGTCAATATAATAGTAACCCCTTTATACAATACACTACAACCCATTCACTTGTATGAGTAACAATTTGATACACATTTCTGCTTTTCCATTTCTAGCTGTAAAACGTTCCAGCATTACGGTACCAGTCATTACAGAATGATCTTATGCCACAACTTTTTCTGTGGTGTAATTATTTCCCAAGTATTTGCTAGAGGTTTTCATATAAAAAGCCAATGTGCCTTTTCATGCTCCACCAAGTAAAACATACAAATAAATATGCCAGGAAAGCTTGGTATCCTTTGGGATCCTAACGCCTGCCCTAGTTAACTCTTTTATTCAGAAGGAATTACATTTTCTTTTTTTATAAAACATGGCTGAGTAACACAATGAAACCCTTTCATACAGATGTAGAAATATATTAGTTGAACAAATGATAATAAATACAACAAAAGAAACATACTAGATTTGAACTTTTTGCCTTTTACATTGTTTACATCTTTTTCTTTATAAGCTATTAAGCTATTTATGTATTAATCTTAATATACAGTTTTTAAATACATTAAAGGACCATGTAGGGATAATAAAAAAAATGAAAGAGGAATTAACACTCTCACTCCCGCAAACCATCCCCTTCCTTTTTGATGTTACCAGTGTAAGGATATAAAATGGGGTTACATTAGATTGCTGGTTACATTAGATTGCTGAAAATACTAGTTTTTGCTAGTCGGGTCTGTCTCCGCACCCTCTTTTGCTGAATGTAATCACTGTAATGCTGATTAATAAACATAATAAGTATGGGGGAGCACACTACATAAACATAACCTTTATGTAGTGTGCTCCCCCATACTTTTCTTGTGTTGAAGATTCGTTTGTCTCTGGGAGTGGAGGGCCAGGGGGATCGCACCTACTCCCCTGTCTGGCATACAAGCCAACAGCAGTGTGCTGGAGTGTTCCTTTTGACTGTATTTGATTACATACCATTAGGTGTAAGCCCAACACTGACTAAATACCAAATGAATAAAGTTGCAACTGTTCTGGTCATTTTCCCTGGTTAAAAGAGTTCAATTTATATAGACAAAAATGGTCAATTCATCTTTTGAATTTACGGTATTTTGAATTTTATTGCTGCCATTAAAGATTAGCACATGTTAATATACTGCTGTGTTATTTACTATTTGCCTAGCAAATAAAAATATTTTGGCCAGATCACCTGGTTGATTGGTACAACCAATCAACCAGGTGAAGTTAGTACATCCAGATCATTGTACAAGTCATCAAACCACTGCAGATTGTATGCTTGTGAAGGTTGTCATTCATCCAGGTCATGGTATATCTGTTGTATTCAATTAGATCAACTGGACTTGAAATGTAGTTCTTGAAGACGTTTCGCTAGTCATCCGACTGGCTTTCTCAATTCAGAATGACTTGTACAAGAAACTGTGGCAATTATGTACCCTGGAAAATCCCAATTAGCATATCACAGCCAGGTGTTAAGGGTGTGATTGGATAGTGGCTAAGAGGTGTTATAGGAACGCCCAGAGTAAGGTGTTAAAACAGCATTGTATATGGCAGACAGTTGGTGTCGAACCCCCCACCACTATTTAGGCTTGGTTTCTTTATTTTCACATAAATGGCCTCCTTAACACCTCTCTTGAACCAGTCACGTTCCTTCGCCAGTATGTTAACATTACAATCTTCAAAGGTATGTCCTTTATCCTTAAGATGGGCATTCCTATAACACCTCTTAGCCACTATCCAATCACACCCTTAACACCTGGCTGTGATATGCTAATTGGGATTTTCCAGGGTACATAAATGCCACAGATTCTTGTACAAGTCATTCTGAATTGAGAAAGCCAGTCGGATGACTAGCGAAACGACTTCAAGAACTACATTTCAAGTCCAGTTGATCTAATTGAATACAACAGATATGCAGATTGTATGGTTTTCAGCAAGCCGTAAGATGGGTTGAGCTGAAATATCGGGTACCACTTTTTTGACCAGACAGACTACAAATGGTAAATCTGGTAATCCGGTCTTAAACATTTTATTTTTCATGTATTACACTTTGGGTGGAATAATAAAGGACAAAGTCTAGACCATGCCTGGACTTGGTTTATTTTAAAATCACAAATAAGATTTTCTTTGCCATCTTTGCAATCTAAAAGTCAGAAAGAAAATAGAAAAGGAAGCAAAGTTTCTCATACATTTTTTAGAGCTGCATGCAACGATTAACACCTTCACTGCTCCACTGATTTGGAAAGTCTATCTGCCAAGCAGAATTCATCCCATGGGAATAGAACAAGTCAACAGTAGGTAGCAATTGGAAATTGGATGAGCGTCATTTAACTTTGCAACTGCAAGCAAGTTCAGTCTAAAGAATGCTGGACAGCAAAACAAAAAGCAACATTTCCTGGGTCACTTGCGCTTGCAAGGTACAGTTGATTTAGGGATGAAGGGAGGCAAAGTGGGCATACAGATTTTTTTCCAGATAAACATAAAAATAATACATTTTAAGTCTCATTATTGATTTAACCCAAATAATAATAGTTTATATTTCTATTCCACACCAGTTCTGTTAGTCAAACGGAAAAAGAACAAAATGGCATTAAGTGAAGTGAAAAGTCAATAGAAATGAACATTTGGATCCAATGTCTCAGTCAGAATGCTAAATATTGGTAAAGTGAACCTTAAGCACTCCAGCTGTTAAGACTCTAAATATATCTAAAGCAGTGGGAGGACAGGAAGAGTTATAGTTCTGCCTGAGAATGCTCTTGGATGCCTATTGCTAAGCTTGAAGGCAAAATATGTCCTACTTATCAGTAGGGTTGACTTTTTCTTTCTTGTTTTCTAGATCTAATCAGTAAAAAAAACAAGTTCCATGGTTCTACTCATTTAGAGGCATACATACATATGGGAGCTGCCATGCTGCTCTTCAACCAAGGTATCTGGCATTACCGGTATGCACACAATGAAATTGACTACTCCCCCATGTCTAAACTTTACAACGGATTTACCAATAATTATATATTGTTTGTTTGTATTAGTGTTGCAGATAACGAGTCTTTTAAACGTTTCACTTCTTAACATATTAAAACTCTTCATCTGAACACAACTATACGTAGCCAATGTCCTTGCCATTAAGGGCAGAAAGAAGCTGAAATGTACCACTGCTGTGAAAATGGTATGGAAAATGTGGATTTCTTTGCATAATCTGTTTATATTAAACAATTGGGGATTAGCTAGATTAAAGTGTACGACTGCACTCATTTGGAATGCTAAATGGCGTTTGTCATTTTATTGGGTTAAACTTCTTTTAATCAGCAGGAGAACAGGGAGAATTATGATCAAATTGAATTGCCAGAGCTGTTTCTTTTCACACACACACACACACTGCTGTAATGGGAGGCTGTAACAGCACATGCATATCAATTACCCCAACCAAGACAAAATGCATTGCAGACACCAGATAAAACAAATGGTAACCCAGTTTGAGTTTTAACACACGCAAAAAAATATTCCTTTGAGTTAGAAAGTCTTTTTTTATTTCTTGATAACATTTCTTGATAATCGTAATGCCAAGTTTCATATCAAAATGGCATGGCATTCTACAGAAAAGTTTATCTTAATTTAGCTCAGAATGCAACATTTAACCTTTCAATGTGGTCTTTAAACTCAAATTGACATGACAACCATTATACAAAAAGCAGATGTAAAAATATCTTGGTTCCTACAAGGAATATGCATACTTTTCAAACTTCCAACTTAAGGTCTGGGATATGGGGCCTATCATAGCCTGTTAAACTCCACCCCGAATGGTACCCAACATACCTGTGACTGCAGGGGAGTGCAGGCTTGACCTGGTCAGGAGGAGGGAACGCCCTTCCTCTTCCCTAACTGTAAGGTCACGCATTAAACGGGTCCTGGGGGCAGGATCAGCTGATTGGCTGGGGCCGGGAGGCGGGACTAGGCAGGTGAGGTTTTAGAAGGGGACAGGAAGAAGGGGAGGCACTGTCTTTCCTTGGAACGAGTGCCAGCACCCTCCCTCCCTCCCTATTCTCGGAGTTAGTTTAGGCTAGTTCCTGGGGCACAGAAGTGGCAGTGGTAAGTGCAGCATAGCTAGGGGGTATGATAGAGGAGGCATAACGTAGGGAGGCATATAGCTATGCTAAGTTTTGGAGACCAGTTTGCACAAGTTTTCCACTGTAAAATGTTATTTAATAAATGTTATTAATAGTATATCTGTTACTAATGTTATAATGTTAAGCAAGTAAAAGATGCTGCACACTTTTCTTACCCAAAAAGCTGGTGTGTGGTTTTTTAGGTGGGAATGGCAAGAAAATGGAGGGGGTACTAAGTGAGTAAAGGGGAAAGGAGGCATTAGCGAACACAACTGGAGTCTACTACATCATGTTCCTAGCTCCAACCCTAACTAACCTGCCATGGCCCTGGACTAGAGGTTTACAGGTACAAGTACAGTGGGGGCAGTTATGTTAAGCAGCACTAACTAGCGGTTCACTGAAGTGGCAGATGTTGGTGTACCTTAAATGTAGTTAACATATCACAAACCACCACCAATGTGAATTTATGAATCTGATGGCAACCTGTCCATCTACATGGGTGTTTTGACGATTAAATGACCATCACTTCTGCTGCATTTCACAGTACGTTAATTTGATTTGTACCATGGACCAGCACCCAGAACCAGCTAACCACCCACCAGATGGAGCAGGAACATGCACAGACCAACAACTCCCTGCTAACTGAATCATTTTAAAGGAACAGCTGATGCAACTACATGAGATTTCTAGTAACTTTTATGTGTTAATTCTCCTTTAACTTCTCTATACTGCCAAACACAATATACTATACACAATGATATACACAGCACATTTCAGTAACACATCCATCCTTAGATCATTCTGCTTTTGTTGTTGACATATTTATGAATTATTTTCTTAGGTTCATATCATTTTATGATTTTAATGCTTGATTATAGGCCGATAGACAGACCAATCAACCCGTAGCATAATCTTTGCAGATACAAATCTGTCACCATTTGCAGGCTGTTTTTCCCATACACTGTATAGCCGGAAAGGTTAAGCAATATGGCTTTTGCTTAATTATTAATTAATTGAGAGAAGGCAACATCTGCTAAAAGGGTTTATCCTGCAATTTTTTCCATTGGGGCCTTGTGATTTGGAGGTAGATGTGCACTGATGTTTGCACTGCATTAATAACATTCTGAACCCTTGGTGGCCAAAGGATTAAACTGTAATGAAGGATGCTACTTACAAAGCCTATAACTGTATATTACAAAGCAGTTCTACACTTGTTATTACTAATATTCCAGCTGGGAAAAAGGGGGTAATGTTCGCTAAGGAGCTTTTCATGGAGCAGCAACTTAAACTCTAACATTGTCTACTCATGCTCTAGGGTACATAAGTGTGGGTGAACCCTTTTCAGTCAGACAAAATGAAGAAATATTAAACCTCTTACAGTATAATTGGAGATATTTTATTAAAGCACTGGATACTCCCTTAAGATAAAAAATATGACCACTGCAATTAAAGGATAAGTGCACTGTAAAATCAAGTTATGTTCATTTGGAAGCTGCAGCTTTTTTTTTACCTATGCCCCTCCAGAGCTTACCTTTGTGCCTTGAAAGTTGCTGACATCTTGTTACTGGTTTGCTGAATATTAAGCTCCGCCCCTCTGAGATGTCCTCTGGTTTCTCCTGCTTGAGCCTCAAACAGTAATGCCTGTGAGTTCCGTGCACTCTCCTGCTTAAGCCTCAAACAGCAATGTCTGTGAGTTCCGTGCACTCTCCTGCTTGAGCCTCAAACAGTAATGCCTGTGAGTTCCCTGCACGTGCATGGAACTCACAGGCATTACTGTTTGAGGCTCAAGCAGGAGAAAGCAGAGGAAATCTCATAGGGGCGGAGCTTAACATTGATTTTACAGTGCACTTATCCTTTAATTCTCTAAACCTGTTGGGCCTAATACAGTAACTGCATGTTATTGTTATGCAATGTAAGAAATGTACAGAATTTTCATGGCATGAATGTATTTCATATAGTAAATGATGTCCCCTATTGTAAATTATAAGAATATTAATAGTCATCAAGGAGTTATGTGACAATATAAAAGACCACAGTCTGACTTCTTGAATACAGCTCACAAAATTCTCAGGTGACAATTAATATCCTTTTAAGTACAGAGGGTAAATTATGGTCTATAGTTCACAAGTTTTAAAGAGTCATGTGACTGATGACATTGCTAATCACTGATTATAATTGCTAAGCACCATAAGGACATCATTTACAGGATATGCATCGCCCCTTTACACTAAAAGAATTTTTCACATTTCATTAAAAAATAATTTTACTGATCATTTCCACATTATTTTATTATTGCATCTGTTAAAATGTTTTTCTGAGCTCTTATATGTGACTACACACCTGTAAAATGTTAACAATATTATTTTAAAACATTCAAACACTGCCAATATCATTTACATCATGCAATAACCATTGCCTAAACTCCAAATGGTTTTCTCACGAAGAACAACAATTAAAACTTTGATGGAACATCCAAAAATATTTTTACTCTAATTGTTCATGAAATCTTAGACGGAGCGAGCGTTGAACAAGTATTTTGGAAATAGATTTGCATTTTAGTGTTCAGATTTCAAGGACGCATAAGTGGCCATTACGGAAAAAACCTAATCCTCTAACTCATTTACCGCTGATTGCAAACTTGAACAAATGGAAACTCAGTTATATTATTTCTTTATACTTGATAGTGATTTGTTGGCTAATGGGGATCATTTGAACACCTTTGAGCAGCTGTATCTATCAGCAATACTACTTGCATGCAAAGAGGATTTTAATGTTTGTTGCAACAGAAAGTTAGCTGGTACAGATAAGACAATTCTGATAAACTTAAAATCAATATGAAAATGTTAGGAAACATTGTTTATTATTACCAAGTTAAATATAGCATTGGTAACAGCCAGTTTCCCTACTTAGATTGCAGCGTGTGCTCTCAACAAACAAACAATTCATAAATCCCAGTGCTGTCAATGAATGATAAATTGGCTTGTGCGTCCATTATTGTTTTACAACACAGATTCAAAGGAATAAAAGTTAATGCATCAGTAATTCTGTTTTTCTCCGGTTTCCAATTCCACTGAAAGAAAGCGTTGCAATAACTGTGCAATAACGGTGCAATAATGTGCTAAATCTAAAGCTTGTGTCATCGATTATTATTTTATTTAAATGAACACTATAAAGTGCACGAGAAAACATGTCACATCATTCATTGTTATGGAACAAACACAGATAAATACTACCAAGACAAAGTAGATACTAAAGGAATCAATTGTGCATGTTGTCCTATTTATAACTACAAATATTAGTTATTGGTATTGGAATGCTTAAAGGAGAACAAAAGTTTTTTTTAATGGCTATGTGTTACTATGGCACTACAACTGAAAGGAAAGAAATACCCGAGTGCCTTAAAGGTGCGGCTATCGGCAATGGAGATGCCGCGGGTGAGAAGGGCTGTAAGTACGATTCAGATTTTTAAAAAAACTAATGTGGCGGTTGGGATTGGACAGGGGGAAGCTACCTTATATTAAAAGGATTTTACCCTATGATATTGGGCGGGGAGGATAGATCCGGATTGTGGAAACAGGGGGGAAAGGGCTCCCCTGCACATACCAGAAACAACTGAGAGAACAGAAACTGTTTGGAAAGGAAGACAGCTTCTACTCTTCAGTTTCCTGAACTCTGGACAAGCACTGCAGGAGAACCACAAGGAGCAGGGATGTAAGGTAAAGATTTTTTTTAATTGTACAGTGGGCCAGTAGTTGGTTAAATTTTAGTTTGGGGGGGTGGACATGCCCTTTAATGTAACACATAGGGTTTTGTAGAAAAAAAGGCAACTAAGACAACTCCTCTTATACAGTAATTTTTCTAACATGCAAACAAAATTACCAGCATGTATAAAGATGGTCACCGTTTCCTTTAAAGCGTTTGCTTGTGTACATACATACACACAATTAGGCTTTCTGTGCACACAAAATTCTCTCTCACTCATAGTTTACCTATGTTGGGGCGTCATGCATCACAAAACAAAATGGGCCAAACAAAGTTTTTGTGTGTGTTACATCAGTTAATTTTGTAAATCTTCATAAATTAAGCAAAAAGGAATTGTTTTTTTTTTTTTTTTTTTTTTTGGAGATCATAAAGATGAGCAAAGATTTTATTGTGGAGGTGGACATGCAAAGAATAACATGGAATCCACAGTAAGTGACAATAAAGTAAGTTTTCTGTGCACCTCTCTGAATGTCAGTGCTTAATAATGTATTTGAAGAAAATCATTTTTACACACCCAAAAAAATCAAAAAACGGTCCATCACTTTACTTGTATGGCTGACTGTAGATAATGAATAAGATAAATATTTACTTTATTTATATTAGCATTTCTAATTAATCTTCATTTTCTTTTCACACCTGTACACATAAATTAATAATCCATTGCATTTAATTATAATCCAGAATTGTGGATTTGTGAACTTGTATCTTGCAAACTCTGTCAAAGAGCAAACCAATCAGAGGATATATGTTTACTGGTCTGCAACAGTTAAAAACATTTGATTGGTGGCTGCAGATTAAGAACACAGGCAAAATGTTGCAATTTTATTAAATTATTTATTTATTAAATTTTTATCAAAAATATGATCGGAGACCATTTTTGAGTTTCATTTCCTATTTTCAAGGATTTTCGAACGTTTGATGCTATTTTCGAAAATTATCGTAAATAGCTCCGTACATTCAAAAATTATCGAAATCCGGACTATCTGGATCATTCGGATTTCGGAACCGAGGAGTTTTGTGTCGGATCTGGGTTTGTGTCGGACCCCATCTCTTTTTAACAAGGCCCATTATGTCTTTGGGTGGCTATTGCTCAGGGCTTCTACATTAAATGCTATTAATTAGTTTCCTGATTCCATGTTTAAAAAAATGTAACTAAATAAATATACTTGTAGCCCCCAAATCACTTGAATAATTAAATGACAAATTTTACAAACGGTATATTTCAAGGTGCTTTACCATAAATGTGTAAATGCAGGTCAGTTGTTTTAGTTTAGTTGCATTGTAACATTTAGGAATTAGCAAGACATTAGTCCACTTCATTAGTATTAATTGGGTTGTATGTCCTATATTGTCAGCATATGGACTTGCCCAAAAGGGTTTTGACTTGTTTAGTGCCAGATGGACCCAATGCAATGGTACAGCAGTTACTCTGTTCTGCATAATGATGCTTTAACATTCTGAAATAGCCCTAATCAGTCACTGACATCATGCAATAGCCTGAAGCTCCATTCTACTGTCTTTGTATATCCACTGAATGCAACAATATGTTCTCTGGATGTAAAGATGTACGATTTAGTTACTGAGATAGTATTTACATAGAAAAGAGAAAAATATTACGCTTTAAGAAAAGCAGTGTAATTGGTGAACAGAACACTAATACTGTAAACACATTGGTCTACATTCATATTAGTAAGTCTGTGCATATTTAGCACAATGTGAACTTAAAGGGTATGCTCACCCTTAACTTTGGGCACAAGGTAGGTGCCCCCTGTCCACCCCCATTCCCTTTCAATCTGGTTTATAACATATAGAAGTGTTGTACAAGAACCCATCAGAAACTTAAAACCAGTTAAGGCTCCCATTCTCCCAGTTACTCTAAACCAGTTTCAGAAGGCAACTGTGCTGGCTGCACATATTTCTTCATCTGTGCTTGCAGATCTTTTTAGCGTGATTAAAAGTCGTGCTGGGGGTTGACCCTGATTGGAATTTACCAAAGCCACAAATGTGTTAATAAACCGGTAGGAGCTGAGTGTATTACATGTATAGGTAAACAGGTAAACTTCCCTATATGCCTGCTAATCTCACCTGCTAATTGTTAATAAAAAGCCCTGTGCTGTGGTAGATATTTTTTGAGCATATAAGGATGCTAATAGGACAATGTTTAAAATGTTTAACAGATGGCTCATTGGAATACCGTATATACTCGAGAACAAACCAAGTAATTTTACCTTTAAAATCATCCTGAAAGTAAAGATTACAATACCACCTTCAGACCATGGCTTGTCCATTGGGCAGATGTGCTTGTTGCATAGTGTGTCTTTCCACAGGTCACTAAAGATTACTAGCAATCAGGTAATCCCAGGGTCAAGAATTTAAATTACTTTTAAAGGGAAGGTGAGTTGGAGCACATTTATTGTCTTCGAAACCTACACATGTACAACATGGCTAAAGCATGATTTTCTGGTAAAAGAGCCAAAATAGCAGTCACATGAAAGTCTTGCTTAAATTTATTTACTCCGAAGGAATAAAATATCAACACTTACGAACAATCAGATTAGCACAGTGAAAACAAGGTAAATCTGTAAGTCAAGGAGGCAAACAGTTCGAAAACACACAGATGTAGCATGAATTTAAATCTAAAAATTATTGATAGAGACATTTGGAATGCAGCTATGTTACAGAGATTTTGTTTCTTCATATATCAGCAGGTTATTTTCTACATATTACATGTTAAAATAGGAAACAAAATCTAAATAAGTTACTGCTACTTAAATGCAAAATTACTCTATGGAAACCCATTTGGTTTGTCACACTAAACTGCTGTTCTGCTTTAGAAAACCCTTTCAGCTGTTTCTTTTTCTTTGATCAAATGTGCATTTTGTTACACTGGTTTCTTTGTTTTTAGATGATAACATCAAAATAATTAGTCAGTTTTCTTTTCAAGAATGAGTCATGGTAAATTTAAGAATTAGCTTCCCTTAAATATACAAGGTAATTTATTTTATACATAGGAATTCACTTTTGGGTCATATGCATTTTATGCACAAGAGCAGCCTTAATGCTTGTTACTGAAATATACAAAATATTTCCTAGTAAACTGGTTCCCCTTCTTAGAATTGGATCCAGATCCACCCACCAGTTTGGTATATGGGAAGAAGCACTTGTTGAGCATGACTTGCCATTGGTTAGGCCCTGGGCCTAAAGGTAGGTGAAGAAACAATGCTACAGTTGTCCTTTAAATGGCAAATATACCCATTTAAGTCACCTATTAACCTATATTAACCTTCTATTAATAGTACCCAGGGTACACTTAAACCCCTGGTCTCACCCCTGGGTCTTACCTTATAGTAGAAAACGAGTCCCGCATTTAGGGCTCCCTATGGCATGGCTGACCAATGGGAAGGCACTCTCCCTGCAAAGCATCAATACCAGGAAGTGGAAGGGGCGCTCCTGATCTGTCTTTCAGAGTTTGGTCTATGACCATATACAACAGGAAATAAAAACAAAAGATCAGAGCATCCCATTTTTGTAGCCATATGATGGAATCTTCCAATTTATATACTGCAGAATATAATAGGAAGAGGGGGCTCTGTATACTGTTATTTGAATTATGCTAAAGATAACATTGATTGCTCTGGCAGGTTTATGTATTTACTGTTCACTAAATATATAACACGTATTTTATTAGTTTTAACCTTATTGGCAATGTATGCCCCATTAAGTATGTGATTCAGTTTGGTCACATTTAGCTATAGAGCTTTATAACCTTCTATAGATGTCTTCATTGACTTATAAGCCAAAATCAATAATTTCATAACAAAACAATTATAGAAAGAATGATTCTTTGTTTATTTTTATAGATGCTTGGAAGCTCAAAATCAATGGATAACCATAAAAACCTGGTATAATATCAGCTAGATTTTTTTACATTATATAATTCTATTTAAAATGAAAGCAGACCCAATCTGCTGATTCCAAAGAAAAATGGAATGGTTTGCTTGTGAAGGTTCTCATTCATACAGGTCATGGTATATCTGTTGTATTCAGTTGAATCAAAGTTTAGTTCTGGAAGACGTTTTGCTAGTTGGATGATATATGAGAGGGTAAATAATAGTTAGATCAGTAGTTGGACAAATATACCTGGATTTAGAAATCCTGGATGCTGATAGTCAGGGGAAGATCATTCATTTTCAGACAACTCTAGGAGCCAATTTACGTTTTTTAGGCAGTTAACAATAGAAAACCATTCAAAACGTTTGTTACCAGGTGTAATTTCTAGGTGTATTGGTTACATAAATCCTGGCGTTTTTCTAGCTCAGCTAAAAACTTATATAATAGTGTATAAGGGTTTCCTATTTATTACAAGTAATGTTTATTAGCTACAAAATACAGATCAACAAAAACAAACAACAAAAAAGTACATTACACTTTGATATATCCCATCTGTTTTTTGTGGCATTCTTGCAGGGTTATTTTATACTTGTGTCTAAATTACCATCCAGCATTTAAATTCATACAAGGAAAATTTGGCTAATAAATCATTTAAATTAAAAAATGGACCCAACGTTATGCACCTGGACATAGAAGAAACACAGCAACTCATTATAAACTAAGTATTGGACATTTCAGGGCTAACAGTATATCTTAGACACGTCTCAAAAAAAGTTCTAGAAGTCAGCAATGTCACATGTAATAGGATAGTATTACATGATTGGAAACATCACGTCCTACAGGGGGAACACTTGATTGAGTGTCAGGATTAGCAATCTCAAATAACCGGTTATATGGGGGTCACCATATAAGCTAATAAGCTTTGAACTTTATATTATTTTGTTTGGATAACATTGCATTGCATTTTTAAAAAAAAATTTAAACTAATTTTTTTGACTCAAAAAATACGTTTTTGTAGTCAAAACACATTACAAAATGTTCATATTTCCACTGAAACCCAAGAAATCATACTTAGACATCACGTAATTTAGCTTTCACTAAAAGTCTACATTTACCATTGATTTTTTTGTTCTTAGTTACAGGCACAAGGAATTTAATGAACTATTGATTGTCTTCTTCATCATTCAAAAGTGTTCTAAGGAACAGTCTAAATGTTATTAGAGAACAACAAATTATCGTAAAAAGAATTTTAAAGAAAAACTGCAAGGGTAACAAAGAAAACATAATTAAGCATACTTAAAGAAAATGTAAAATAACAGAGCAGAATCAAAATGTCCCTTTGCAATGGTTTAATACAATCCTTAAAAGGTTAATATTTGATTAAACATTTTCTTTTTGTTAACCAGACTAATGGAATATGTAAATATACAATAGACAACTATTTGCATGTTATTACACACAGTAGTGTGTTTATATATGGAAACTGTGACAAAGAGGTCACTGCATGCCTAAGTTAGCAAAGGCTTAATGCTTGATTTATATGTAACCTCTTCTGCCAAAACAATTTCATACTTCTCAAGATATCTAGTTTGAAAACAGAAACATTTTAATTTACGAGTCATGAGTTCAAATCCACACTGTGATTTCTGTGCTTGTAGGTTTTTTTTCCAAAGATATTTTACACAATCCTTAAGAAATATTGAGGATGTGCTTGAAATTACTTAAATTGTAAGCTCTTTTGGGCAGGGCCAGAAGTAAAAAGTATCTGCAGCTTCATATTTATTCCCATATGGCTATTAACAACATTTTTTACCTAGCTGCATTAACTTTTTTTTTACCTTGCAGTTTTTTTTATTGACCACAATTTACATGTCTACCCCATAACACAAACCTATACCTAACTTTCCCTCCCAAGATCATTATGTTTACTTACCTCCCCTCAACTCATAATACTTACCTTTGCCCACCCTGCATGTCCTCCCTGGACCTCACCTGCTCTGCAAGCTAAGAGATCTCCTTCAGGGCAGAGGAGGCGCCAGAGCCGTGACAGACTCCTGCAACCTAGAAGATTGCCAGCATCTGTGTGAGTTGGTGATTTTATTTCATGGTGGAGTGAGGTAAGGATTGTGAGTTTTAGAGAGAGCAGGGAGGTAAGTTATTGCAAGGATCTCAGGGTTTGGGGGTGGGGAAGGTGAATATAGATTTGTGTTCTAGGTTAATATAGATTTGTGTTCTAGGGTGGACATGCCCTTTAAAAGCATGTTATGTAAGATACAGACTTGAAAAGAGACCAAATTCATTCTTAAATGTAAAGAATTTGAATAAACATGGAAAAGACATCTGTCTGATAAGTGTTTTATTGGCACAATCCTCATTTTGCTACTTGGCTCACTGATTATTTAGCTTATTAGTGGAAAAATGTTTAAACTGATAACTTTCTGTTCTCTGATATGCAAAAATATTATTTAATAACACAATGAATTGCTTGAAAAGTGTTTGTATACAGTAAGCAAATATTACAGATCTGTATCTGTAAAAATGCTGCTAATATTGCTTTTAGGGTTATGTTCTTCTATTGGCCCTCTTCACCTCATAAGATTTAGTCCTAATACAGAGAGGTGTCAGGATCCCCAAAAATATGAATGGAAATGAGTTCAATAGCTACCGCACACATGTTAACTCTCGTAATTGCATTTGTGATCTCCTGATGTTTCACAATCAGAGCACATGCGATAGCGCAAAAAAATACGGATTGCATGCACTCCGATTAATTCACATGCAGCGCAAAGTTGCACACTAGTGTGGCCACTTCAATTGTAAGAGATGAAATAAATGTCTAATTTGTACTTACTGGTACACAAATATTCTGGGGGCTGAAGATGACCCTTCGGTCAATATTGGCTTCCTTTACCTTAAGTAAACGATTAGCCCCGTGTATGGGCACACGGCCGACCAATCCTCATAGAGTGTATGGGGGATCAGTCAGGCCCATGTTGTGGTTACCACTGCACGTTTAATATGTAGTATGATTAAGAAAACATAAAAGAATAAAATTTCCAAGGATGTCAATGTTTTGCTACAAGTAATATATGTGATAGGGATCAGTATGCTTGAAGTTTACTTTCTTTCTTCCTTTTTGTCTTTATTTTTAAGACCACATTTTATTTAATCCCCTGAGTTATATTGGCCATTCACTGTTTTAGATGTTAAAGCCGATTAGACATTCATTACGAACGTCTAATCTAACCTATGACATTCCTGCAACATTCCCTTGCAGGATTTCACTTTACAACCGGGGAAATCTTGTTCAGGGAATGCCGCAGGTAAGTTACTAGTGTATGGGCACCTTAAATGACCTATTATGCAATCCTCTCATAGCAGTGAGGAGGGAAGTCACCATAGCAATTATGAAACTGTTTTTAGTAAAAAAAAAAAGTTTAAGATTTTAACATTCTTTCTGTCATCAGTGCTTATTGAATTGCACTTCAAGGAACAAAAGGTCAGGACACAAAACTTTTCACAAAAGTCTTCATTTCCCAGCACTTTAGTGCATGTCATTTTTTTCTGAACAATAAAACTAGTCTGCAGTCTGTTTCCTAAGAAAGCCTAGACATCGCTTCACTCAGCCGTCTTGAGATTTGGTCTGATAGCCTTGAAGTCTTCCCTACAGCAATATTTATCTGCTCAAACAATCACTCTGGCATTCCATTATGGGCACCTGCTGTTGATAATTATAGGTCTGTCTCCCAACTGCTTTACGTCACAGCAAGATTCAGTACCACTGAGTGCAAAAATATACAAGATCTTGTAATAAAATGTATGCAGTAAGCTTCAGCACAGCCTGGGTAAATTATGCAGCAGGGCAGCACCCCAAATAACTGATTTATTTTCTTAAAGGAACAAACCAGCCATAAAAAAAAAAAAAAGATTCTCCTCTGTCTTTAAAGCCCCAAAACAGCTGATTTAAGCAGTGTATATCCTATCTTTTTAATTAATTTAAAATGTCTGTCCTCAATGCTAGATTAAGCTACGACAGAAATGGTAAGGGTAGTTAACAGGCATTAGTCCAAACAGGCAGAGCAACAGGTAATGCAAGGCAGAGATGATGTCGGGATCGCTAGTGAATATTAGTAAAAACAGACAAACAGTTAAGCTGAAACAAAACCATTTCTGTGCTGGGGGGACTGGAACAGAAGAACTAGGGCAATGCTAAGACATGCTTTAGTAGAAGTAAACAAATAATACCAATAATCAAGAAAAGTACCTAAATAACTTTTTGTTACAAAGTAAAAAAAAACAATATCAGCCGAGCCATTAGAAACAGCTGAGGTCAATTAAACCTGCTTGTGGATAAACAAATGCACAGGATAGAGCTAGAAACCTGCAACAATGAACTAACAGAATAGTTGGGAGACTCCACAAAAAGCAAGTTATGAAACATGGAAGACCAGATACTCTTTGTGTCAGCCCAATCACAGCAGGAACAAGGACGTATCCACACATCTGGTGATGTCAGCTCTTTCCTCCCTATTGGAAATTTCAGCAATCCAGCATGTGGGATCCCTAACCTGAACAAGACTCAAAATGATCGAGTTTACACTGATCTATAGCAAGGCTAACACCAATAACACAGTATGAAATAAAGGAGGAAATGTTTTTTGTTGTTGTTGTTTTTTTTTTTTTGGGGGGGGGCATGACCTTTATCTTGGGTAAGATAATTATACTTTTTACAAGTTCAAAACTTGAACACCCTAAACTAAAATTCCATGTTTCAAAAATTAGCCATTACACCTACTCTGACGGGGAATGTCATAGCTTCAGATGTTTTACCTTTCCTTTCCCTGGCTGTTGTGAAATCTCCTTGTCTTCAATCACAAGGGATGATTCCATGTCAGTTGCATTGTTCAAGAAATAAAGAGCTCCTAGAGAAATCCCTGTAATCACACTGGATTTAGTAATACTCATTAATCATATCTCAAACAGGGCAGTGATTTCTTCACCTACAACCAACAAGTCCAAACTGGTGAGGATTTCCTTGTGCATTAAGTGTGAGCTGCCTGTGTCTACCAAACTGCAAATCCTGTTCCATGAAATCTTTCCAGCTCAATCACAGGTTTGTATATAATAGCATCTAAATGTAAATCTAACAGTTAAAGGGTATCTCCACTGGTTTTGGTAAGTTTTCGGAATCCATTTCTATTGAAGAACGGAAGGTAAGGCACAGCTCCTTTACCTCACGTTCTTCAATAGAACACACCGGAGCCAGGAGAGAAGGTAAGAACTTACCCCGCTCGCTCGCTCCCCCGGCGCTTGGTCTGACAGGTCCCGACGGACCTTGTCTTCTATCCATAGATCGCGCATGCCATAGAAGACAAGGTCCGTCGGGACCTGTCAGACTACGCGCCGGGGAGCGAGCGAGCGTTAGTTCTTACCTTCTCTCCTGGCTCCTGTGTGTTCTATGAAGAATGGAAGGTAAGCACAGCTCCTTTACCTCCCAGTTCTTCAATAGAAATGGATTCTGAAAACTTACCAAAACCAGTGGAGATACCCTTTAAGATAAGATTTTTACAGCATTTTCAGCTGTTGTCTATTAACCTTGTAGCTGAGTGCAATGTCTAATAGTTCATTTCCATGGTAGATTTAGTGTCTCCAAAATGATACCAACTGTCAAATAAGCAAATTCACTGGGCACCCAGACTGTTTGGGTACTATCATGGCTTTTCTAGGGTGTTGACATAGTCAATGACAATCCCACACAAAAAGAGCATGAATGGATACAGAAATGCATGCACACTGTACAAGAAGCTGCAGATACATACCCTGGGAAAATGGATCTATAGATTTACATGTTAATTGCATGTTAAAATGTGATCTGAAGAAACAAACCCCATTGTGTGCAGTGGGATGGAAATACGACAATTAGTGTTCATATTAGTGATATGGACGTGTTCCCCAGACCATTTTCCATGTGCCAGAGACATTTCAAACTATATTCTCCCATTGACTTTAATGGGTTCATTTTTGAACTATAGAGCTTTAAAAAATGTACTTTACTTTAGGAAGTTTGGCCACCTCAACCTATTATATATATATATAATATATCGTGCATATTTAATAACCTTACACATACTTGTGTATGCTGTGTTTTTAAAAAAAATTAGAATAGACTTTAAAAAAAAATCTCCAATCATCATATAGGGAAATTAATGTTTACATTGATATATATATTTTTTTGTCTGGAGTAAAAAGATGAACCGTAGTAATATTATAATAAAAATAGCAATTTAGGAGAAGTATGAAAGTAAAGTCACCACCCACTTCTGTCATTTCTACCTCCAGACCATTTGTACTAAGCATAATGGTTTATCTTTCACAGAGCTGTAACCCCTCTGCAGGACTGCTGACCACCACACAGTCAGCTTGATATTGCCTCGGGTCATAGAATTTAATATGCTGAATAGAGAGTTGGAAAAGCTGATTCCCTTCTCTGCAGGAGGGAAGCAGAAGGAAAGTATGCTTTACATTTTGAAAAATGTTATCAGTTCTCCAGATTTTTTACATTTTTCTTCATATCCTCCCTGTCCTGAAAAAGAAAAACAAACTGTTGCACTCTAGAAAGACATACAGCATTCACATTTTATATAGTCTGTGTTAGGCCCAGGAAACATGTGGAACACATTATTATAGGCCTGTTCTTTATTTGAAAGTTACTGAAATGGCTTTAGATGTTAAACAAAAGCATCTTAAAAGCATTTTGAATGATATCCAGCCCTTATGAAAGCTCAACTTCAAATGCTAATGAAGACAGTTTCATGAGTACAAGTTTCATGAATACTTTATCTGTAATAAAGGTTCTAAGTTAAAATTACAGTTTCAAGTAATGTCCACATAGAAGCATTTGTTTAATGACAATCCAGCTAGTATATTTTAAGTACATTTATCTAAGTAAAAATTGTAATGTCTATTTGGCATTAAGAGGGACCTGAATTCTTATGGGCTGGTAGATTCTTCGTTCTGGTCAACAGCTTGCCACTAGCAAGTTGTTGACCAGGGTAAGTCACTGTCAGTCGCAGCTACAGTGGGCTGGTTTTGATGGTCCCCAGGAGGCCGTGATTTCCAGCAAGTCAGATCGTCCGTTCGTACGATCCAGATGAATGGACATTGGTTGCAGCTGCCCTCAAAAACACTGCACATTTTTCAGGCGGACCAGGAAATTTTGGTGGGTCATGCCAAAAAATCTGCTTATGCTTACCCAGCCCAATAATCTCATCTTGTGGTTCATTAAATTTGTATTTTCCACACTAGGAAACAAATCACCATGGTAATGGTGTAATATACTTTTATTTGAGAACCACGGTACAAAAACATTTCCTCACTTCCACTTTTATTTTCACTAGGATTCATTTTTCTACAATACATTAAATCCACAGCTCGCTTCCTATTTGTGTCACAACACTATGATGTGTAACTTTTACAATTTCTGAAGCTGCCCAAGGTATGAATTACAGTATGGCTTTAATAGACAAAACCATGTAAGCAGTGTTCTCCTGTGGTTGTTATTGGTTTAATTTTAATGGATTTATTTTGTATTTTACACTTGGTCCCTTCACAAAGTACCCGGAAGGCCCACCAGAAGTAATGAAAATCAGGGCCCGCTGTCAAAAATAGCAGATCCAAAGACCACTTTTTTATTTTTCTTGAAAAGTATCCCTCCTGTCTTTTCTAAACTAATTGCGTCAGGGTGCAATTAAAAAATAAAACAAGTTACATTATTACACCAACTATTTATTGGTACCTGATGCTCTAGAATATCAATATCTACAAATGTGAAAGACTCTAGATTCTGCATCCCTAAATCTAATTCCTATGTATCTATCATTAATGGCTGGTGGGAACTGTATTCTCAGCCAAAGGCCCACTGGGAAATTCTCTAGTACTCTAGCAGGCCATTGCAAGTGTAAATATTGTTAACAGTATACAGTATTGTTTGCAGAATCCACAGATATCTTGATATTTCCCCTTAACTATGAGAACATTAATGATGTCCAATAAGAGATGATTTCAATAAGATGTTTCACAAAAAACAGTAATTTGATTTTTTTAATAATCTGTTTGACATCACATGCTAATGTGGTGCGATTGTGACATGCACAGGGGAGCCCTTTCCCCCTTCCTCCCACCCTCCAGCTCTCTCCCTGTCTGCCCTGCCACCTAGCATAAAAACTGTATTGTAGGCTACCCCTGCCCACCGCAACTGCTATGTCTTAAAAAATGAATTACAGCTCTTAGATCCCGCTGCAATCTGCATTGCCGGCAGCTGCATCTGAGATTGACTGCCTTTCAGTCAATCACAGATACGTCTGCCGGTCCGGCCCCTCTTTGCAAGTTCCGGCAAGCTATGGAGCCATATCAGAGCGCCGCAGAAGCAAGGGGCTGTAAGTAGAGTTCTGATTCTGTTTTTAGTAATCTGACATAGCGGTTGGGGAAAGACAGGGGTGTCCTACAATATATAGAAAGTTTTTCTTTAGGGTGGACATGCCCTTTTAAGCTCTGTATGCCAAGTTACTTGCCTGGAGGATAATCATGCTTGACAAACCTTTTAGGGTGATCAGGTGACGGACTGATAAAAGAAGGGGTGCAACCTTACTTCACTGAAGAGATTGAGATACTATTACAGTATCTCACCCATGTATTGCCAGAAAAAGGTTCAAATGCTGAAATGTTGCGTTTTAACATAACCAACTATATTCAGCATATACATTACATTTACACTTACATAACACTTTAAGAATATTCTAACAATAATCACCATGATGTTCTCCTCAGATTTAAAGCCTGTACTTTACAAGTGGGAAGTTTATAAAAAGCTCTTGCAACTTCCAGTAAATCAAAATACGAACTAAACTTTTGCGTGACTTTACTGCCAGGTATTTCGACCAATAATAAAGGCTCATTTATACCCAGTGGTTGCAGGTGACAAAATACTCAAAAAAATGCAGTGCCATTATTTTTCAGAGAATGTCCCTCTCCTTTTTAGAAATATGCTGTTTAATAGAAACATATCATATTTTCTGCCTTATGTGACAGAAATGATTTACAGTATCAATAAAATAAGGTTTGTAAGAATGGTGAAAATGCATTTACATTTGTGTGAATGAGGTGCTGAATCTTAATGTCTGACAATCTATTATGTGTCTGTCAATTTAGATGAATTTTATTGGAAAAAAACAAAAAAACCTTTCAATCCCCAAGTGAATTGCTCAGTGCCATTCTTGTATTTAATAGCTGATAGAAGCAAACTAGTTACTGAGTAGAACTAAAAACTGTTGCCTCCTCATCTTGTTAGACAAACACTTGTTCAAAAGCTTTAGTCTTGTATAGAAAAAAAAAAAGAGTCAACAAAATTTCTCTGTCAAAGAATCCCCATTGGAAGGTTTTCTGAATAGATAGCCAAATCTATATTGATGTAAATTAACAAAAGCATATTTAGCATAGGTCATTCACTTCAGAGAGTTGTTCCACATGCTTATACTTGTTATACTTGTAGAGGGATGCACTAATGGATTGGAAATAAGGCAGAGGGTGGCCAAGCTTTAGTTGGATTCCACAGCAGTCTTAAGACTGACATGAGTGATAAATTGTTGCCTTTTTCCCAGTTTCATGTTAGCTTAAAAAATACCCTCTTGCAAAAAAAATTTAATAAAAATACAGAAGAGGTTTAACATTACAAAGCGTGTTCAATGGCACTATGTCTGTTAATCTTTACTTTCATTATTTATTTATTTGTGTTGATGAGCCTGAATTACACATCAACATTTATTTCATTTGTATGTGTGCCAGTGAAGATCAACCGGAAAAAAAGGTCCCGGCTTACTTGAGTGACTGAGCAAACTTAAAGCTGTAAATCACTTATGCTACAAAGAGTAATATAGACCAGTTAAAAAGTTCTCAGATGTAGACATTTAAGTAGGTTAACATTTACTTTAAATTATTATGATCAATATTTAAATTTAATTTTTCATCCCTGTTTAGTTGCCAAGAAAAAGAAACAAATCTACATCATCACCATATTTGAGAATACTAGATTTCATTCTTTCATTTCAGTATTTAATGAGATCTATAAAATATTTATGGACTGTCAACAAGCCCCCACTAACTACTCCAGGGATTCCCTTTACTCCCAAGGCAGCTAGACTCGCTACTACACGGCTACTACACATGTATGAATTTTAAAGTGGCAAACAGATTTTAGGAAGTTTGCTGGACCGCAAAACTCCAAACTATTCAAACTATCCAAACTAGTTCGGTTTTTCAAACCATTATTATAGAATTTTCGAATCAGTAACCCTCAAAAGTAGCATTGGAATTCGGAATGTATCGTTCGGTAATCCTCAAATGTAATGTTCGATTTTGTAACCCTCAAATGTAGCCTTCGATTTCGGATGAATAGTTCGAATGAATCGTTCGGTAACCTTCGAATTGCCCATAACCCTCAAATGTAGCATGCGGAAACCTAACTATTGCCCAATCATGGGGGAAGGAATCAGTTAAACATGTTTTGGTGATATGTACGTGTTCCCCAGACCATTTCCCAAGTTCCAGAGCCATTTACAGTAAATTACCATTGCTATTTTTTCTGTATTTAATCCGAACTTTTGAAACTATTTTTCCTCGTTGACTTTAATGGGTTAGTTCTCCACCTACCACACTTTTACTAAAGTTCGTAAGTTCGTCCATCTCTAGTAGTTAAATGTTTTGTCAAATTTTTAAAAATAAGAAAGAAAAAAAATGATAAAAATAAACAAAAAACATTGCCGCCTACTAAAATAACAGACCAAATAATCAACACAAAAATCTTATTCTATATGGCATGGAGCAGTTTTGTTAACCGCACTGGCCCATTTCCAAATAAGCAGTTTCTGCTCAGCAGTATGCATATAGATATAATTTATAACATCATTCTAAATGAGAGTTTCATGGTGAGTTCTTGCAGAATATCAGATTAAACGCATGGTATGAGTACAGAATTTTTTAGCTCAGCGGGCAGTCTTTAAAACATTCTAGTGGAAAACAGAGACGTTTGAGTTATTTCCTCAGATTAGGTTTCTGTAGGTAGAAATAGATTTAAACAGCTGACCCCAACTGCAGCAAAATGATTTTCGTAGAATATGTATCACCCTACCATGCAAAAAAATTGCAATGGTAGAATGTCAGACATGCCACCCACATCCCATTCCACATCATCTGAACTTAAACTTCCATTTCCACCTTCATTTAAAATATCTACAGAGGGCAGTCATTATCTTATGCCCTACATACACGGCATCAATATTTTGAGTAATTTGGCAAATTATTTCTGTTTTTCCATTGACTCCATCATCAAGTCCCCATCTCCTGAAATTTTAATGTAAAATATGCAGAAGATTGGAGGCAAAAGTTGGCCTGATCGAAGATCCAATCGTAAAAACATGCCTGTGTATGGGATGCTTTAGTGTCTGATTAAACATTCTGTGTGCCCATAGGTCCAAATATATCTTCATTTAACCTATAACCTATCATATAAAAAGCAGGTTTAAACCTCACAAAATGAAACAATATTGAGAGCTTAATATAACCTCATCTTAGTATCAAATGTTTATTTCTCACAAAAACCTCCATGAGGGGTCTGACAGAATAACCTTGTATAGGTTTTTAAAACCTCTTGAAAAAAACATGTTTACATGCTCAATAATCAGTTTAGTGTAACCCATACATAATTCCCTGTGTGTGGTTCTGCTTTTAATTAAAGGGATTTTAATTAAAGTCCAACCTCAAAAAAACTTTACAAAGTTTGAAGTATCACCCACCCCCAAAACCCCACTTTAGTTCTATTCTTACCTTCTTCCGACACTCCTAAGCTGAGGAATTTGAACATATACAACCACAATCCCTCAACGGAAGTCCTTCCTCCTCTGCTCCTGTTGCCAGCTGGTTACGAGCACGTTCAGGATTGGCAGTCGTTTGGTAATGGCAGCCAGCCATTGGCCCTGATGTCACTGTCACGGCCATGACTGACAGTGAGACCAGAGAGGAGCAAAGAGGAGACCAGAGAGGAATTGTAGTTGTAATTCCACAGCATGGGAGCAAAGGTAATAATATAACGAAAGTGGGTTTTTGAGGAATTAATAATCAATTGACAATTGAAATGCAAATGATTACATCAAATCCAGTTCTTGCATGGCAACCTTAAAAGCATAGTAGTTGAAACTGTACCCAGTTCCCAAAAGTCCGAAAAAAGTTATGAAAATCAACAGGTTAATACAGATGTTCCTTACTATAAAATACTATACTATAAAGTACAATAGACATAAATATGATCTAACAGAGAATGTGATTGACTCTGACATCAGCCACAAAGGTAAGCACTTTTAACACGGTACTGCAAACAATACTGCTATTTCACATTCCAGGATTCATAGGTCTTTACAGTTTAGTTCTTGGTACAGAAAGCAATGAAAGCCCAGCACTATTTTATTTACCAACCATAGCCCATTAAGCACTACGCTCCAATATTTGCTCTACTTACTCCAACATAAGTAGTATAGCTTAAGAGAAATGACAGAATTCATCCTCGCTCCATTATGTTAAAATAAAAAATCTAGTATACAGTGAGATGACATAGCATCAGCTGGTGTTTAAACTGGGCTTAGCTAATGGACTTTTAATGTCAGAGGGGTTATTTGCAGTTACTGGCTATTAGCAAGACTAGACCCTTTCTATAAAAACGCCCTTTCCTCGAGTGTGTTATTTGAAAATTCTTTCTTTTGATTTAGTGACTGTCATCCCAATACAAAAACAAATCCAAGGTCACTATGTTCTGTTATCTTTTTTTTTTTTTTTTTTTAAAAAGCTCACTTATTGAGCTTTTCAAACATTGTCACATGTTTTATTCTGGCCTAGCTTCATTTGTTAGTGTTAGTATTTGTGTAGAAACATTGGCAGTGAAAGAAAATATGTCCCAGCCATTAGTAATTCATTTCCGACTGGGAAACGAATAAAAGGCTTGTTTGTAAAAAAGAGGGGGAAAAAAGAAGTGTGCTTCTTAATAAGGGTTCAATCAAGAGCACACTTTTATAGTTAATTTCATATTTTCCTAGCCTGCCTAATTTCATCCTGGGGTTAATAACACCCAGCGGAATCATATTCCCTTCTGCGGACACATCATAAATGCTATCAGCAGATGAAGGATCCTAATGTAGTGGATACAATGTCAGTGTATAGTATGTAATCTGAAACGGAATTCTTTCTAAATAATGTATACGACTTCAGTGAATAAACCTATTTGTTTTATGCTTTTATGTGCATGTCAGGTTATTTTTATTCTTGTACAAGCAATATTAAAACAAAATGAAAGAGACAACAAAATTATAGTGGGGACACGTATATATTCACATACATGTCTACACAGAGATATTTTTTGCAACCCCCCTCCCAACTAGAACTACTAAAAAGATCTAGATATATAATCAGGAATGGTAACTCAATAGCAGCTCATTATCCTAGGAGAATGAACCCTTTAACTATTCACTGCAATGATTTCACAATGGCAAGAATAAAAAAAACTGCCATATGGAAATGTTTTACATGGTTAAAGTGCCAAAAATTGTTAAGTGCCGTTTCCTCTAAGTCAATCCCCCTCTTATAAGAAAACACAGAAAAGGTTATTCAATGAGACAGAGCGCATATTACATTCAGAATGAATCTTTGTACATGCAAATGGCAAACACAGACCATTCATAGTTTGTCTGAATCATAGTTTGTCAGATTCATGTTTAATTTGTTGAGCTCCTGGCTCCAGCCCGATTGATTTATAATTTACCTTTTTTTAAGGATTTTAGGAGTTGTTTAGCTTATTGCAAAATTGTTTGGTTACCCACCTACTGCTGTCCATAAAGAGAAATTTTCACATGTATTTGATTGTGATTGTACGATCCGCAGCCCGTTTGATTGTATTAGCTGCCGACTGATCATCTGATCACCAATAAATGGGCAGATGATCGAACGACTGATCGTTGCATGTACAGTCACCATTATAAAGCTCTTTTACTTCACAATTTTGACACTTCCCATCTTTGCTTTAAAACAAAATAAAAAAAGGTTATTAGGTTTTCTTTTTTCTATTTGGATCTAGATTATTTTGATATACAAACCACTTTTTAGGGTTTTTTTTGTTCATAAGACATTGGAGTGCATTGGTATTAAAGGGCAACTGTGGTCTCAAAATAAGTTCAGGTTAAATGAAAGCCTGCAGTATTTCCTTAAAAATGAGCCGCCAATCACATCTCTGGCTGGAACCTGTGAGAAATTACATTGGGGTGAACGTTCAAACTTCCTGCTTCCGGTAGGTTGAGTAACATCACCTTGACCTCTGCCCCACCCATCTGCCCCGGGGGAGAAGCATGCTCAGTTAAGACTTAATGTTGGCAAAATCAGGAAGTACCTAGGAAAGAAATTGACAGTTGACAAGGAGAGCCATTTAATCCAGTCTGAGGCTGGTCACATGGTGGAAAACAGGAAGTGTCCAAGCAGAATATAATATTGCCGAACCTTTCCAGCAATAGCTTCTCACAAATTTTATCTAGAATCCTTACTAGTTTGGAGGAATTCGAGACCACAGTTACCCTTTAAGTGTACTGAATTGGTTGGGTTAAAGGATTTCTATACTAATATAAAATTAGCTGTTTAAAAATGGAAAGTACCTGGGGCAGGAAGGTATGATTTATTATTCCTACCTCAAAATATCATTTTGTTGAGGAGCTACAGCACGTACAGTTTTGATTTGCCAGGATAGTCCTGGACAAATCCTGTTTTAAAGATAGTGCTGAAGCCAGGAGGAAGACTGGCAGAATCAGTTTTCTTTGGACTGGTGCTCCTCACAGAAACAATATTGGGAGTTCGGAATTACCAATCCTATATCCCTGTCCCAGTTACTTTTCTGTTTTTTAAAATAAAACTTTATACACAATAGTTTTCCTTTAAGCAGTGATTGCTGAAACCTCTATTTTATATAAATATGTGTGTGTGACCCTACCTGACTGTTTGTATTTCTTTTCAAATTCACTTCCAGGTACCCTTTTGGTAGATATTGCATAAAAATTAAATTGTCTACCAAGCACAACTGAAAGCAATGATAACATGATGGATTGGAGATGACAAGTAATTTTGGTTAATATTCAATCGATTACATACAATGTAATAATAAAATCACTTATGAACTTGGCTATTTCCTATTTTCCAAAAAGACATATAATCATTAAATAAAGGCAATTGCTTGATTTTGCAGGAAATGTACTGCTTTACTGTACCATAAATTTCAATGCATGTTTGTTTCTTAATGGAGACATAATTCACATATTGCTTTATTTTGGATCTGGTGATTTCAGTGATGTAAACCACATGATCAGAAACCCAATCCTTGTGTGACCTATAACATCTAGAGATCATTAGCGAGCAGGGATCACGCAAAAAGAAAACTTCTGTTATCTCTCCTCAATGTAGACAGCTGGTATGGCATGAGGTTTAACATAAGATTTTTTTTTTGGCTAAGAAATAGATAAGAACTTACATTTAAGAGATCTTATGGTTTTAGGCACAAATCAATAAAATGTTTAAGTTGAACATCAATAATTCAAGCAAAAAGTAAAAAGTGAAGTCATAATTCAATAGGGAAATGTAATTATAGCGTTCCCAGTTTATACCATTGGTGACTTTGGGCTACTTTGTAAGCTAAAAAGAAATCACAGATTTAATAAAATACTTTTTATGTTTGTAATTTATAATTAAAACTGTTCCATTGTGTGCATAGATTTGTACAATCAAGGGACAAGTTAGAATGTCTAAATGGGTTCAATCACAAAAACTACCAATTCTTGGCATATTATTTCGGAAAACATTACTGGGCCATGTGAATCCACTTGGCATTGACATACCATGCGAATACTATGGACTTTTTTCGTTAAATGTAGTAATATTAAACTACATATACAGCTTTTTGGGGGGCACAGGAAATGGAATTATTATTTTTTAAATAGACTTCTCCATGAATATGGCTGGTAGAAACCATTTCATAAAATGAATTATTTTATATTTTTTCTAATGGTACACTTGTGTACCATTTCCAACAATAGATTTGTGTTAAATGAGGCTTTGATTTCTCTCTGTTTGTTTCTTGGATTACATCCCACTGGATTGCAGTTTACCTAATTCCATGAAGTTTTCCACACAGGAGCTCTATGCATCCAGGCTCTTTCCACACACAGATTACAAACTACAGTATGTAGAAAACTGACATTCTGTGGCAAGAAATATTGAACCCCCTTCACTACAATTCACACTATTTTCAATCATTTTATAGGGTTCTTTGCAACACATTTAGTCTGAGACTACACTACGGCACGCGATAAAAACACGCACGCACACTGTGATGCACACAAAAAAGAATGGTGATCCTACTCACAAAATGCAACACACCTAGTGAGCCTAGATCAATTGGTTCAAATTCATACCTGATTTTTAGAATTTAATATTTTTTTTTAAGAGTGGTACAAGGATTCTCTTTTATAGTTTAATTGGGCATATGTAGTTTGGGCTAAACAGCTTGTAGAAACTACAGTGATGGAGAGAATGTCAGCTGGTTCCTCTGCTTATTTTGGGCTATTTTTTGTAGAGGAGGATAATTACCCCCAAAACTATCACCACATTTTTGGCCCTCTATCGCACAAACATTTTTTGTCCATTTTCTGAGAGGTTTCAAATGTTTGTCACAACGAGTATCGAGGGGCAGTTCAGAACACTGTCAAACAACAGTGATTTCCCGTTCATGTAAAAGTAGGCTAAAAATTGGGAAAACCATCTAGCATAGTGAATTATCCATTAAATCAGGGGGATTACCATGCACAACTTCTGTGCTTCATTACGGCCAATGTAAGAAAAACCCAGGGAAGAGGACCTAGTGGATAATCATTACTCTTAGTAATAAGGGGGTGGTATGGATGGGTATTGCTGTCCTTTAAACTACTAATTTCATTGTAGTGGCCTAAAAAGAAGACCTTATGATATGACAAGAAACATTACTGCTTCTATACCCACATATGCAAATATAGAGAAAAGCGACAATTAGCAAAGTCCTCTTACTTGCCCTAATACTTGAATATATGTTTTATTTATCTACTATCAAACAGATACATGTTAAATAATCACTGTAAGAAAGAAGGATGTACCTTTTCAGCATGTAATATTTCTTTTTCCTTTTTGCTGTGACAGGATTACAAAGACATCTCAACTGTAATTAATTGGTTACTGATCTGAGCAGAAACTGAAGTATAATGTTTACAGATAAATAAAATGATTGAAAACCATAATGACATCCATCTAAGAGATGATTTTTTTTTTATGTCTGGATAATTACCTTGATATTGACACCAGCAACCTGAAATCAGATCTGTGTCGTTAAAAGTCAGGAACAATTAGCATACTCTGCTTCTGTGCAGGGAGGGCCACCTTTTTCATTAAAGGGCAATTCCAGTCCCAAAATGAAAACTTACATACAGGTAAATCACCCCCCAAAATCCTAAACGGTAATAGTTTAAAATCTGAAATATATAAGTCTAACCTGAAATCCTGCACAATGTCCTGTTGCCCCTGTTTCTGCTTCCTGGTTCTTCCAGTTAGTAACTGTCAGTTATGGATTTGACAGTTGACATCACAGCCAATGACTGAATGTTAATCCCCTGTCTGCCTCTTCTGAGCATGCCCAGGCTCAGTAAAGGCTCAGTACAGGTTTCTAAATTGCTCAGTTTCCATGAGGCATCCAGAAGCATAGCAGGCATACAGTAATGAATTCACAGGACAAAGTATGATATATCAACATATTTTAAAGAGGCCATTCTTTCTAAAAGATGTTTTTATGAGGGTGGAGTTGTCCTTTAAGGAACATGGAATCTTGACACTGCTGTATTATTGGCTTATGCTACTAAAAACGTCAGGAACAAAAACGTCTTGATTTTTGCCCACTAATAGCACACTGAGATGTACAGTAATTTTCCTGACAAATCCTTGTCATTATCTGAAATCCCTGCAGAATTTCAAAGAGAAACTTTTTAATATATTAAAAAGCCTCAATAGTCCCTATGCTCTAGTCCAATACCCAAATCTTTCTGCTGCAAAGATAACTTTTAAATAAATGAATCACTGGCATATATTTTCCCAAGCTCTTACTCTCCTTGATAGTTTTGTCAGCAGATTTCAACACATAACAATATACGGCAACCATCAATAAACCTTCCTAGACTGATGAGCAAAGATAGAACACACAGAGGGTATCAATTTTAGGGTCCACATTTGGCTTTTAAATGATTTGTCAAAACTTGAAACCTGATCGGAAGCCATTGTTGACTCAAACCTTTTTTTCACATTTCTTATTCCCAGCAGGAATGGATCCTTTCTACACTGTGTGTTAGTGGGGGATGGTTGTAAAAAAATGGAAGCAATGTTATTACAAAGAATGCATTTATGTATTGTGTACTTAACCCATTGTGAGCTGTTGAGGTCTCCCTGCTTGATGATATCAACAATCAGTACAAAGTAATGCGCCTTTATTCTTCTTTGTCTTGGGTATGGAGGCGTAATGTAATCAAGGCATTTAAAAGTTAATGAGACTTTTTATTTTAGACACCTTCTAGTAGTGTGAAATAAAAGAATAATAAGAACGTGTGTATTGGCTTAACTACTGCCAGCTCCTGAGATGAACTTTCTTGCTCAACAGATTTAATGAGCCAATACATTTCAACTGAATTAAAATTAAATGGCCAGGAGCATAATCTACTATCCGTGTAAAACAATTAATAGGGGCATATTACTGTTCGCTATGTCGCCTGTGGCAAATGATTAATGCTGCCCATTTCGATTAATAAATTACACAAGGGCTGGTTTTAGGATGGGGTAGAAAGAATATGCTCTGGGTCCCAAGCTTTAAAGGGGCCCTTTGGCCAATAATTTTCTTTTGCTAAAAAAAAAAACCAAAAAATTTGTGTGATGTCTTTTTCATTTCTACTAATATACATATTATGTGGAAGTGCAGCTGTATGGCCATTGTGTGTGTCACTCTAGCTACCAATGAACTCCAATTTCCAAGATCCTCCCTGACATACATTAAATATAAACAGTCAAACACAATTACCTGGGTGATCTGACATTCATCATGAAATAATATATATCTTTGTATGTGAAGCATATTTTTTAAATGGAAAAGTTTGCAGAATGAACACAATTTGCAGGATCTATTGATGATTCAGGTTTTTTTTTTTTTTAACTTAAGCTTGCTGAATAGGAAACTTTCTAGATGACATTAAAACTGACTGAGATTTTCTGTAAGGCTTGGTACACATGCAGATTTATGGCAATATTCCTTCCGATTAACCCAACAATAAAATTAGCAGTAATCTGCCAATCAGGAGTCAAACTGTTTTGCATTAATGCTGAGTACACAAAATGTTGGGTACACAAAAACATTACTGTTTATTGGTCGGTCAGCCGGAAATATAGTGTGGTGAAGGCGCCAACAGCCGCGACCAAGCTTGGTTGTCCGTTAGTCAGATGAACGGGCATGCTAGTAAATCATGGGACCGCACAATCGGTTTGCGTCGAACTGTCAGCCGTGGCTACCGACAATTATTTTGTTAGCTCGCTAGTGGCAAACTATTGGCTGGGACAAATGTCGTCCCGTGTGAACTCAACCAAAGAGTAGATACAATCACTCATGATGGTTTGATCAGATTTTCTGACCAGGAACCCATTGGGCAGAGCCTATGGAGAACTACTGATTTTAGATAATTCTGGTTCATGGACACAAGATAGACCTTGCTTATTCTTTGCTAGTTGTGAAATGAGATAGTTACCAGATATAAACATTAGAAATCAGTAATTATCATTACAGATAAAAACAGCCATATAAAACCATATGCAAATTCTGAAGCAGTGCAATCCTGGCAGTGTAACACAGTTATTGCTTGACATGATTTTAGGGACACTTTTTCTACAAATATGTTTTTGCCATCAGTTGTGGTTTTAATTAAAACCATAGACCTTTTGCTAGTTTAAAGACATTTTGACAGTTGACCCAAATCTTTCTTGCATTTCATAGAAGCAACATAAAAGAAGCATCTATGAGGCACATTAGACACAGCAGTTAAAAGATCGGATTTAGTTCATATGATATCCTAAGTTGAAAGCTGAAAGAAATAACTTCATGATGCTAATGTAAACAGAAATAAAGCTTAGAACAAACATTTTCTCTTCCACTTCATCTTACATGTATACAGTTACTGCCTACAACCTAACTAATTCTTAAACAACAATCTAAATGTTCTGTCTTCAGACTAATGACACGTCGTAAGATTTATTCAAGAATATCAACTCTGTGTATAGCTCTATGCATTGCAGACAGTCATATGATGGGTAAAGTAAATGTCTAAAATGTCTTGTTTCAAGGGCAACTAAAGTCCCATCAAAACACTTGATAGAAACCAATTAGATGTAGAATAAATTGTCAGCAGGATTCAGATAACTTTCTTTGTATCTATGATGACTATAAAAC
Organism: Hymenochirus boettgeri; assembly: GCA_019447015.1. Lineage (NCBI taxonomy): Eukaryota > Metazoa > Chordata > Amphibia > Anura > Pipidae > Hymenochirus > Hymenochirus boettgeri. The sequence goes on along the minus strand of CM033469.1, from coordinate 140,210,074 downwards.
CAACTCATTCAGGAATTTTCTGTAATTTGGTTGATCACTCTGGGACTATGCACCCCCACTGTTGCCCTTATTAAATGGCCCTTCTACCAGTTGATCTGCTTGGGATCTGACAAATTATCATTATATTCCCCCCTTTATGCCTTTAGAGTTAGTGTCCTACATGTATGTTGTACAGGAATGAAATGGAATTCCCTCCTGATACAAAATTCATTTGTTGATTTCCTGTGCTGAGCTCCACCCTAACCTCCTGCTGTTCTCTGAGTAAACATTTTTATGGTGATTTAACTGCTATTTAAGATATTACAGTTTCAGAGTCAAAGTACCAGAGTAGCTCCTGGTAGGCAAAAAGCTAGTGCACACTTATGATGCTGACTCCATCCGATGGCAAGGTGTATGTCCACCTTAAATTTGTGAGAATATTTAATGTTCTCTAGAATAGAGTGCACAAATATTGAATTGTGCAACATTAGAATTAAAGGGCATGTTTACCCCTTAAAAGTACAAGCTGACAGACATAAGGCTAATGGCTAATCATTTAATGCAGCAAAATGATGCTCTCGCCCTTCCCCCCCCCCCAAAAGTTTGCTAGGCAGCTAAGGGGATAGCATTCAGTCATTGGCTGTGATGTCATCTGTTACATCCATGACTGAAAGCTGCTAACTGGAGGAACCAGGAAGCAGAAAGAGGGGTAACAGAACATCAGGCAGCATTTCAGGGTAGACTTGAGAGTCTCATGATCCTCCCTGTTTAGTTGACAAAGTATAAAGGTTTATTCAACTAATAAATGAAAGGTACCTCCTAGGTGTCCAATCCCTTCTGGCCACCTCTCTGCCAGACGCCCAATACTCCAAAATGTAAAGAATAGGGATGTCCAGTCGTTAGTATTTCAAGGGGTAATCCCATTTTATTGCAGTTACACAAACACCGTTCGGCCTTTATCAAGTGTTGATAAAGTAAAGTAGTCAATATGTAACCATTATTAAATATAAACATAAACCAATTAGAATGTATGTATAATAAAATATAAAAAGCAAGTAAATACAACACAAACATTTAACTCCATGTATTTATAGCAGCAGATGAAGTTTATACATCCAGTCTTAAAGCACACTCCTACCTTTAAAATAACTCCAGGATCATGCTTCTAGTTGCAGTCTATCCAAAGTTGCAGCAGTATATATGGTGGTTCTCTTGCTGTGAGTTCTGTGACATCACCAGCACCACTGCTCTTCCCCCAAGTGTCAGTCTTGACCATGCCCCTGCTGGAACTGAGCATCATCAGCGGAATCCCAATCCCACACACCAAAGGTCTAAACCATTTTAAAAGCTAGCCACAAGCCTGAAAATAATTCCTTTTCTATCCCTAAAGTGTCTATAGGTAAAGGAATGGATAGAGAATGGTACTTACCTGATCCAGTCTCTCAACGCTCCTTCTCTACTCTGTGGCTGACAGCAGCTCTACTTCCTGGTCGTGGCTGTCAGTTAAGGTCCGACGTGACTTCAGGCCCAATTGCATGTCAGCCACGACACGGAAGTAGAGTGAAACAGGAGTAGGGGGCGGTAAGGTACTAGGTCAGGTAAGTCCCTTCAGGGGTATCTTTGGCATTCCTTTTGACTGGACATGCCCTTTAAAATCTGGAGAAGCTAGAGACATCATCCTATGTTTGTTAGAAAGGTATGATTGAACACTTTTACACTGTGGCTCAGTGGTTAGCACTGATGCCTTGCAGCACTGAGGTCCTGAGTTTGAATCCACCCTTGGACTCATCTGCAGGGAGTTTGTATGGTGCACATTCTTTCAGATTTTAAAATGTTGTCTTAATGTAGGTTTATGAGTGCAAAACTTATCTTCATCTTTAGGCTTTATTAACTAATACACATGAGACACTACACAGAATCTACATATAAAACGGTCCTTTTTTAACAGTGAGATAATTAAGGTTTTCGGAAACAAGAAACGTGCGGGCACTTAATTAAAACCATATTCCCATAAGGTTAGCACATTCTTATATTTTACATTTTCTGCATCAAGCACTTTTGAAGCTGTTGTTTGTACTAGCAGATGCTTCATTTCATGACATAAATGTAAATAATAAAAACTATGCACTCACCTGTACTTTCCATGCTTATATTACCTTACATGAAATGTTCTACATTTTACCTTAATACAGATTGGCTACCTAAATTAGTATACTGAGAGTGATCAATTCATGGCGCTGTAATAAAAGGGGCCACCTTAACTCCTCCCGATCCCACACTCATTTACATGTAAGCAAACAGTAACAGCAAATGGACCTCATGCAGATTGCCCCCAGTGCTGCTCCTCTTTCAATATAAATCAATAGTGCAGGATAGATGGGATTGGCACGCCCTGAGCAGGATTTGTGGTCCTGTGCACATAAGATGTAAAAAAAAATGCACAGAACCCACAGATCAGCTGTTCCATAAAAGTATGATCAGGCAGATGCAGACATCACTGAGCTGATGGCCCTTCTGACAGTTGAGCAGCCTTGGGGATGATCATAAAGGCTATGTTCAGGTGTGTGATTGACAAACTGTTTTGGGCAATTTTAGTTGTGTGGGCAAATGATGTGCAACAAGCATAATCACAATCATGTATGGCAACCCCTCTACATTATGTGCAGAGACATTCCTCAGTAGCCATTCCCTTTATGTTTCCTCTTATGAGCATGAGCACCTGTGCATGGGACTTGATAATTGTCTCTGGATTGATCATTTATTTTCATCTGAATAGATGTCCAGTATGGCTAGGTGCTAAACAGCTAAAGATATAATAACTAATCCACAGAATCCATTAAAATCCCTTTATTAGGCGTAGTAGGTTCACAGATGTGCTATAATCTATCATGCAGATGTAGATATGTAAATAATCATTAATATATAGAGTAAGTAGCACACATATGTGACATTTTACCTAGAAACACACACACAAGTCTCTATGAGTAACCATTAGAGATGGACCCGAACATGCCTCCAAAGTGGATTTCACGGATCCGGTGGAACTCTCGAAGTTGGAAAATTTTTGATAGGTGCATTGCTGTCTGTTGGGCTGCAAGCGACTTTTTGGAGCGCATGTGATCAGGATTTTTTAATGTGGTCTGATTACTTAACACTGCGAAATTGCAGCACACTGGAAACACGCACACGAAACTGTGTGCGGATTTCCGGTGCACTAGTGAGCGTTGTAGTGTGGCCTCAGCCTTTATGTCTTTTTTTTCCATGCCACCTTTGTACTCTTTGTAAAAACAATATAAATAGTAATGATGTGTTGGAATAGTATTTTTATGGCTTTGCTCTTTTCTTACAAAGCAGCAGAACTATCCTGCTTGCTAGCAGAGATTCTTGTTTTTTTTTGTTTGTTTTTTTTAAACAGAATCACACGTGTCTCAGTTCCATATCCCTTCTATATTCAGAACTCATATTTGCACACAGTAAGGTGGAATCGCTGAGCTGGGCCACTGAGAAAAAAAATTATACAGCATAAGGTTGTAATAAAATAATGACAATATTCCCACAATGTACTAGAACCTGACAGATTCATTTTAAACGAAAGAAAATGGCATTCAAGAATAGGGGTAGTTCTCATCATTAATAATTCACGCCCAAAGGTAAGCTACCCTGCAGTATGAATTTCTATATGTGTTCTGTATTAAAGGTGACATATAGACAGCCTAACTGTAGCACTAATATGAATAAGAAACACACACGTTCCAGTTGTACTATCTTATGGTATATTCACATGGTCTCTTCTGTTCTAACCTTGCACACTGAATGCATCAGAAAGGGAAATAAAACAACTGTATTCCTAGGAGACTATTCATAATGACATTGTCGTGATTTTTCTTGCTTTGCATTAAAACTGAAAAGGTGTAATTTGCACCTGCTCATGCAGTTTAATAACCATTTAACAAGTGAGAAAACATGCAGTAAGGAAATTATAGGGGAAAGCGACTGCATTGTTTTCTAAATCTTTTCTCCCTTTAAAAAAATAAAGGATGGAATGATCCTCAACAGTGATATCTTGGGGACTAAGTACCAGGCATGCCGCAATTTATCATATGGAGGGTACGGATGCAAAAGAAATACAGCAACACACTGACACACGATGCTTCAAATTAACATGTTGGTTAACGTGGTAACAAGAAACAAGGGCTGATCATTTGCTAGATCATTGCTAGTTGGTAAAGAAAAATATCAAATGCAAATACAAATCTGAACACTCAATGATAGAACTTTATATTAACAAAAGTCATCAACTATAAAAATAAAGGGTAAGCTTGACGCCAGCCCTGCTTAACATTATCTTCAATCTGGTGCACTAATCTTACCCTGAGAACAGTCTGGGAACTGGGGAGCTAGTTAGTGTTATGAAGAATTTATGAAACTGAGCAATCCTTTGGCCCCCCTAAATATAGCATTCTATTGCTTTTTGCTATTATCCCTTAATTGTTCAGTCTCCAGCAGGGATTCAGTCTGTGTAACCAGCAACAAAAATATCGCCAGTTTCTGATCTGTGTTTTTCCTTGATATCCTCCCTTGATGGATCCATGGCAGCCATTCGCTGCTGTCTTCATTTAATTGCCTATTCTCCACTCTCTTAACCCCATCAAGGGTTACCTGTGCCCCCAAGCACAGAAGGGAGCTGCCAAACCATTCCTCTATTCCTTCAACTATTTTGTGTCTTAATAGGCACCGCTTAGGGAAATTCCAATAACAATAAAACATATTTGATCATATTGTTCTTTTACTAAAATAGTTCATTTTTGTTGTTGAAAAAAAAGCATTGCTTTGGTAAATGAATATATGCAACATTATGTAATATGTGTGTATTTTAGCACGGTACATTTCAGAAGTTTGCCTATAATATGGTACAGTACTGATTACAGTACATTAATGTAAATGAATAAAAATAGGTGTTGTTCAGGGATCCTTGAGATTGCATGCATAATTGAAAGACTGAAGGATGTATTTATTGTAAATTGGACAAGGGAATTGCTCCTTTTCTACTTTAATCTGGTACATCATTTATGGTCTACTTGCTGAGCCTGCTAATGAAAAGCACACACTGCAGTTTTATTTACCAAGTTCTTATCCATAAACTTCAGCAGACTTAAAGAAAAAACTAAGAATTTTTGCCTACAGATAAAGTTACACATAAGCTGATCTTTTGGTTGGATCGGGCAGTGATTAGCAATGACTTACGCTGGCCATACACTAGGCAGACATTACATAGATTAGACGTTTATCTATAGACAAATGTCTAATATATCCAATGTCTACATTTTACATGCAGCAGTTCTTATCTTGAGCTATTCCAATCTGGCCCATTCATTTTGTGATCTCAATTTGGCTGCATAAAAAAACGGACTTGGTAGTTCTGAAGAAGTGTATGGCACATTTGCACACATCATCAACCATTTCATACTGATCTTTAGGAAAAGTCATTCCATTAATATAACTGGATAGTAAATCACAACTGTGTTTTCTTCAATGGGCACAAATGCTTGGTCCAAAATATTACTGATTGGTAGGTCTGATTGTCCCTGTGCGTACCAGGCTTAAAGTAGAACCATACTTCCCTTACAACTACAGATATATAGATCTCCACTCCATGGAAAGAGTTATGGCATTCTTTTATAGTACATGATTTCCAATTCTGTATTCCCTTTCTCTCAACTGTCATTTCTTCATGCCTTTGCCTACTGTTTATAGTGTGCCCCTATGTACAATACTCAAGTGGTCACATTCATACATGCACGTTGTTTGATGATGTCCCTGCTAATGCATCTCAGGGAATAGCTCATTAATATGGGGTTATGTGAGACAAGTGGTGACACAGGAAAGCCACCTCTTTTTAACATTTACTCTGGGGTAACGTTGCAGGGTTATGCCTGCTGATATTTTTTCTGTCCAATTAATGGTCCTAAATTCTAGTCATTTACTGAACATGTGAGAATCAGGCAGATGTTGGATGGAAATCTTTCAGCCGTTTGTATCATCAGCCTATTTTCTTCTACAAACAAGCAAAAAAATGGAACTGCTTTTTGAAAAATTTATTTACACTCCATGCAGCCTTCCTGTCTCACACTGATTGCAACACTACCTTTTTGCAAATATTTACCAATAAGCTACATATACTACTGAAAATGTGAGAATTCTTGATATTTATTTATAGGACAGTAACCCTTCTTTGCAAAAAGCATTTATTACAGTTTCCTTAAACAGACAGTAATGTATTGCATTAAAATAGAAAAACCATTTTCTGTTATGTTTTCCTTTATGTTTGTGAGTGGCAGCTGTCAAACTGCCTGAAATATGACCCCTAGTGGACACAACCTGGTAGTGCTTTTATTTTTGCTGCAAGTGTTAAAATCACACAGGGTTATTTAATAAAAGTTCTTATCGTTTAAAATGGGGCTAATTTTGCCCTAACCAATCAGATCTTATTTAACATTTGAAAGCTATCATCTGATTGGTTGGGGCAAAATTAGCCCCATTTTAAACAATAAGAACTCTTATTGAATCTCCCTGATAGTATTTTTTTATCATGTGGTTTTAACTAGGCAAAATTGGAATGCAACAAGTCTTTAAAAATATACATTGAATCTATGCATAAATTTTTTCAGTGTGAACATCTGTTTAAGAGCTGATATGAATTTGCATTTAATATTATATTAAATACAATGTTATATCAGTTCTAAAGTGCCTCATTTATGATATATATAGCATTTCAAATGTATCATAAAATGCATAATATTTGTGAATTATGTCAGTTTAAAGAGACTGATTGACAGGTATGGCCTCCCATATCCTTTCCTTTGTATGTTAAAACTAGTTCCAATATATCATTTGATATAAACTTCAGATAGTAAAAGGGTGAAAACGTTTGCATCAATGCTATGTGTCCAAGATGTGCTACTGTTAATTGTGGTTACCTAAAGCAGAACGAATATTTTAAGAGCATGTCTTTGTCTCCCTTAAATAGATGCCATATTTATCATCAAAAGTTATGCCTATGAAGCGTAACATTTTTTAGCTTTACCTTTTAATCTACATCTAGATGAACTTGCAGCCTATGCCGACTCTGTCCATCAAATCTCAAACGAAAAGGAAGCATGCCTGATTGTGTCTCTGCAAGCTTGCCTGCCTCTGTGTCAATCAGAAAAAACATTTCTTATCTGTATCTAGAATGATGAGACCACGCGGGTAATATCCAAAGCAATGTTCATTCACCCATTTCCAGCCTATCACGTTTTCAATAGATTCCCTCACAAGTGGTGCTTTCTTGGCTATCCCTGTTTTCTACTTGCGTATACTTGTCTGTAAGACAAGAAAATGTTCACGAAAAATCAAACCAACAGAATATTTTCTATCAAGGCTTTCAGGAGGAGAATCAGAACACCTGTTGTATAGCTGATAATCTGGTGGACCCAAAGTAATAGCAAGAGCATTATTCTACGTATAATTAGGAAGTAAGGTTACAAAAGATAAACAAGAAATATAATGCTGCACATTCAATAGTAGTAAGTCTAAGAAATATGCTTTAGTGATTTACCCCTTATATTAGATTGTAAGCCTTTGCGGGCTAAATCTGTTCCATTGCTATAGGATTTATTTAACTACAATTAGACAGAAGCAATAGCATAATATTACAGTTTGTGTGAGTCTTGGGGGACATAGAGATATGTTAATCAACACTGATTTATTGTTTGGGATGTAGGAAATGGCAGGTTTAGATGTGCCAACAAAACAGAAAGATAAACCAGGATCTGCTCGTATCATTATTGCAAATCAGCTTTGATATTCATCAGTGTTATTCCAAGGCATTAAGATGCCTTTTCCAAAACCATAAACTTTTTCATCAAAAGTGTGACTGAACTGTATTTCTGAACTGTTTTCTGTCTTCACCTCCACACTTTGCTCAGTTGATGGTTAGAAAAAGCAAAGTGTGTTCATTAACAGTATTAAGCAAACATATAAAGCTAAGCAGGGCTAATCTTTTAACACTTATTTATTTATGGTAGTCATCTGTTCAGGCAGTTAACAGAAAGTGAATAGGAGGTATCCCAACCTCTCACTTTTAAAAACTATATTGGAATGTCTTTCATGGAACTGAGGTTAGGTAAAAAGACAATTACTATAAATATTCAGGGTTATTCAATAAAAGTTCTTATTGTTTAAAATGGTGCTACGGTAATTTTGCCCCAACCAATCAGATGTTAGCTTTCAAATGTTAAATAAGTTCTGATTGGTTGGGGCAAAATTAGCACCATTTTAAACAATAAGAACTTTTATTGAATCTCCCTGATGGTTCGCCGGCTTAATCCATCATGAAGGAACCAACCAGAATCACAGTTTAGATAAATTTACTGGAATAAACTTCTGGCTGATCTCTGCAGCCAGTGGGGAGAAAGTTTCTGGCTATTCACAAGGATGAATAGTGAACAGAACACTTTATTATGAGTTGATCTATAGACCTAACCTCTGTAAAGGTCACCAAAACTATCCAAAGAAACCCCTCACCCTGCCCTTCTGTGCTACTGAAACTGTTGACATAATCTTTACCTAATTTGTGCCTTAATTGTTAAATGTTGGTATTACTATGTTTTTCATGGATTTATTTATTTTTATATCTCCCACAATAGTATATTTTCTATGTAGCCAATACACAAGACAATAAAGATGATTGATTATTCAATCATTGTTGAAAATCCAAAATCCATAATGACCAGCTCATTTTCTGGAAAGATTGATGTTAGTAGCCACTATTTATTGCATTGTATTCCTTTAAGGACAGTAGTAGCTCTCCCCAGTAAATTGCACATAATAATTTCCTCTTTAGTGTGTAGTAAATTACAGGAACTAAGTGCAGGACATGAAAGAGGAGTCACTTTCCATAGGTGCCAATTCCCGTACAATGAAAGTATCCATCATACAATGACCTGGTATAATAACAACTAAATATTGTATAGCATTAACTACACCAACAGTCAACCTAACACCTTACAGCTGTTGTTGAACTACAAATGTTATCATCCCCACTCACACGGAATGACATTCCTTTTTCTTATTTCTAATCCTATGTTTGGGGCCCTCACCCTCTCTAAATTGAAATCAAACAGGACATTAGTATATACTAGGGCTCTAACACACACCACAAGAAATATCAATAAAGGGAAAACAAAGGGTAGAATCAAATGCTTGCAGGTTATTATATTCCCAACAGCAGTAGCCAGCATAGCAATGAACCAGCAATACCTCAAATGAATGCATCTTGGCACTATTAGCCATGTAAAAATAAATGTTTGTGCCATGCTGAGTTTTGTACAGTTATTTATGTCTGGTAAACGGCAATCTTTTTACCTTGGAAAGCCCAACTTTGCTGATCCAAGCAGGAGAGGAGATAGATATCATCATTCTGTCCCCCTTTCACCTGAAAGTGAGCCTGACTTGGGAATATGAAAGACTTCCACAGAATGGCAAGCCAGGTTTTATTGAAAGTGAAATGCTTGTTCATGAAAGGGTTAATAGGTCAGCCAGCAACTGAAATTTAAAGTGACATGGCCATCTCAAGCCAAGGATTTAACCATTTCACTCCCAGAAAAAAAAAACATTGCAGATGAACCCTTGGCCCTAAATCTCCTGTATTTTTTGTTGATCCAATTGTGTCATTATTGGTTACTCTACTAGTGCTGATCAGCTTTAATAAACAGTAACCCATCTGAACTGATATATGCACAGACATAGGGGAAACATGTGCTGTTTGGTTCCCCTGAATGATTCTCTTGTCGCTGTACTAATCCCTTTATCTCAGTGTCTGATTGCCATTATTGATCTTCTCTCTTTTCTCACCAGCCCATGTTGTGCTTCTCCACATTATTATAGCTGGGAAGGGAAAAAAACTACTTTCAAATCTCAGGGGCAGAGAGTAGTGGGAAGAACGACAAAAGGATACATAGTACAGCTATTTACATGGTTCATTATCTCATTAGGCTTCCTCACCACCATGGCTGTACAAAGTAATTTGGGAGGAAAATGAAAAATTCCTTGGTTGGTAGGTACTACATGCTAGATGCAATTTAAGCTGGCCATGTACGATACAATCTGATTGTACCATCTACATTACAATCTAACCTGAACTGTGCTATATGAGGACACAACTGATTAAATATTATTTAGATAGACTGGGAATAGATTGCGTAGGCAAAGTCTTTTATTAATCAATCATAGAAAAATTGTATGCAGACTGAATGTTAAGATTGCAAAGTGTGTAGGTAGAAAAACCTGTTCTTGTGCATGTAATTATAGGTGAAGGTGCAGTTCTATTAATGCCCTTTACAGATATCCAATCATTATTACTACCATAAGTCTATAATATTGCTTTCTTATGTGTCCATTCTAAATTAATCCCATCCAAATACCATATCTGTATTAATTTGAGATTTTTTTGCCATCTATCATAATGTCTGTCTGGTATTATTACTAGAGGACAAATAACTAGTTAGCTACAGCTGTACAGACCCTACCCCTCAAATCTCTTGGTATACTAGGCTTTATTTCCAGTAGATTTTTATATACAGCTATGGCTCCAGCTTACACTCCCCATTTAGGCTCTAAGGTGCTGTAAATCAGCTGGAATCAATAATAATGACTCAGGCACTGCTAACTTCTGCAGGGGAAATTTTATCTCAGTGACTTAGAAGTACTTTAAGTAGCAGACAGTGTATGTGTGTATAGAGATGCATAAAAGATCTAAAAGCACTTGGGTTCAAAGGTTTACATGGGACTGTAATATAACACAAAATAAACTATATACAGCTATGGAATCAGCTCCACCTAATGATCTATATGGAATCAGCTCCAACTAATGATTTTTATGGAATCAGCTTCACCTAATGATCTATATGGAATTAGCTCCAACTAATGATTTTAATGGAATCAGCTCCACCTAATCATATTAATGGAATCAGCTCCACCTAATCATTTTTATGGAATCAGCTCCACCTATAAATTTTTTTTTGAGATCCAGCTTTCCACCTAATGATTTAATTGAATCAGCTCCACCTAATGATTTTTATGGAATCAGCTCCACCTAATCATATTAATGGAATCAGCTCCACCTAATCATTTTTATGGAATCAGCTCCACCTAATAATTTTTATGGAATCAGCTCCACCTAATGATTTTAATGGAATCAGCTCCACCTAATCATTTTTATGGAATCAGCTCCACCTAATGATTTTAATGGATCAGTCCACCAAATCATTTTTATGGAATCAGCTCCACCTAATGTCTTTATGGAATCAGCTCCACCTAATTATCTTTATGGAATCAGCTCACCTAATGATTTTTATGGAATTAGCTCCACCTATGATCTTTATGAAATCAGCTCCCCTATGATTTTTATGGAATCAGCTCCACCTAATGTGAAAAACCATGTGGAAATCTTCTACAACTTAAATGTGTAAATGCAAATAAAGGAATGTGAAATGCAATATATATTTATATATCATTTGAAATACTATGTATTTGTTATAGAGGAAGTGTCCTGGTCCCCTGAGTGTAATTACAGTACAATGCGCCCCTGGTCAGAGTTGCAGAGTAAGCAGTGGGTGGCACATTAGGTTATTGGGGTAAGTCAGGTGGATACCAGCCAGGTCTTTTTTTTACAATGATATAATGGTCCATATCACGAATTCTTTAACATTATCGGTCTGAATATCCCGCATAGAAAATTTGGAGAACCTGCATCCCACCCATCACCTTCCATGATTTCATGATAAGATCTATATTGTTTAGAAGAGAGCTGCCCATTATTTGCCCCCAGCCTGCAGTTCAGCATTTCAGAAAGCGACTGGTGGTCCATATTCCCTCTGTCACTCCCAAAGCCCCAGCTCTTTCCTTTCCTCTTACCTGGAAGCAGCGATGCCCCCCCCGCACTCAGTATAGCCAGAGCAGGTAGGAAACACAATTCAGAACCAGCCCATCCAACTCCGCAGCTGCAGTTTCCAACCCTCTCCCCATGGCACTGGAAGGCACAAATAGCTGGAGGGTCCGTACGGTGTCGGGGTATAAACTCCACTTTCTATCCCCGGGGGAACGTTAAGAAACACCGTGAAGTCCATTTATTTCCCAATGACAAGTCAGAGGAATTTCCTCCAGAGATCGATCCAATGACTTTCCCCCTCCTAGTTGGTAAATCCTGGTAGATTGTTCGATTTAGATAGAATGTCCCTTCTATCCCAGATGCCCCGAGACCCTATAGGATGACTGGGGGAGATGGAACAGAAGCCTGGGAGCAGAGATCTGCTAGAGTGGTCCGGACCGGCAGCATCCCTCACACGCGAGAGCAGTCCTATATTGGGAGCCAGGGGAGACCCTGGGCAATTGAGGGCAGTGACAGCAAATCGGCGTCTACTCTGGTCCGTGATTACAAGGAGACTGGAGAGAAACTCAGCCTCCTCTCTCTCCTGCACACACCCTGCCTCCCTGGCTGACCACTGAGCTCAGCAAAACACAGCCCTGGATCGTGGCTCAGGATTAGGAGCTTCTTATACTCCACACACAACAACAGCACAACAACAGAGGAATAGATACTTTATGGACATTTTTCTTCCTTTCTGGGTTATACTAAAGGGGGGGGGTTATTAAATCCCGATTGGCAAGGCTGGGAGCTAAATGGTTAATCATCTGGGAGGGGGCTATTAAATCCTGATTGGCAAAGCTGGGAGCTAAATGGTTAATCCTCTGGGGGGGGTATTAAATTCTGATTGGCAAGGGTGGGAGCATAATATGGTTAATCATGGGGGGGCTATTAAGTCCTGATTGGCAAGGCTGGGAGCTAAATGGTGAATCATCTGGGGGGTATTAAATTCTGATTGGCAAGGATGAGAGCTAAATGGTTAATCATCTGGGGGGCTATTAAATCCTGATTGGCAAGCGTGGAGCTATATGGTTAATCATTTGGGGGGGGGGCTATTAAATACTGATTGGCAAGGCTGGGAGCTAAATGGTTAATCACTTGGGGAGCTTTAAATCCTGATTGGCAAGGCTGGGAGCTAAATGGTTAATCATCTGGGGTGCCTATTAAATCCTGATTGGCAAGGCTGGGAGCTAAATGGTTAATCACTGTTGGGGGGGCTATTAAATCCTAATTGGCAAGTGGGAGCTAATGGTTATCTTCGGGGGGGGGCTATTAAATCCTGATTGGCAAGGCTGGGAGCTAAATGGTTAATCATCTGTTGGGGGGGTATTAAATCCTGATTGGCAAGGCTGGGAGATAAATGGTTAATCATCTGTGGGGGGGCTATTAAATCCTTATTGGCAAGGCTGGAAGCTGAATGGTTAATGATGGGGGGGCTATTAAATCCTGATTGGCAAAGCTGGGAGCTAAATGGTTAATCATCTGGGGGGGTGTATTAAATCCTGATTGGCAAGGCTGGGAGCTGAATGGTTAATGATGGGGGGGCTATTAAATCCTGATTGGCAAAGCTGGGAGCTAAATGGTTAATCATCTGGGGGGGTGTATTAAATCCTGATTGGCAAGGATGGAAGCTAAATGGTTAATCATGGGGGGGCTATTAAATCCTGATTGGCAAGGCTGGGAGCTAAATGGTAAATAATCTGGGGGGGTATTAAATCCTGATTGAGAAGGATGAGAGCTATATGGTTAATCATTTGGGGGGGGGGGTATTAAATACTGATTGGCAAGGCTGGGAGCTAAATGGTTAATCATCTGGGGGAGCTATTAAATCCTGATTGGCAAGGCTGGGAGCTAAATGGTTAATCATCTGGGGTGCTATTAAATCCTGATTGGCAAGGCTGGGAGCTAAATGGTTAATCATCTGTTGGGGGGGCTATTAAATCCTGATTGGCAAGGATGGGAGCTAAATGGTTAATCTTCGGGAGGGGGGCTATTAAATCCTGATTGGCAAGGCTGGGAGCTAAATGGTTAATCATCTGTTGGGGGGTATTAAATCCTAATTGGCATTGGTGTACCCCCTAACTAAAATTATAAGACTATTTAAAGTCACCTCAGAGTTCTAATATCTTTATAACTTAAATTATAGAATGTTCAATCTTTTCACTAACACTGATCCAAGCAATGACTTAAGATTTTTACCTTTTACCTTTATTAGGCACCAAGTATCTGATTCTGCATGGCAGTGTATATTGCCAATTGGTTTTTGGTTTATTGGTAATGGCAATAACCACAAATACATCCAATGTAGTATAGGGAGCTGATAACGACAGGTGTTTTTTTTCCTGCAGAAATGGCCAATATTGTGGCCAACATCAGACACAGATCTGTTGCTTTTAATCCATACACATGGATGCTATTAGAAAAGTACATCCACCTCCATCTGCTGTTCTGTCAGGATTTGCCATTAATCTGTCATGTATGACCAGCTTTAGTAATATTAAAATGTAGTATTTGAAATCAGTTGCTAGGGAGATCTAAAAGTTAAAGTGTGAAAATATGCAAGCCATCCAGCCTTATTGGTATATATGGTGCAGTTTCCCTTAACATTGCCACAACCCCTCTGATCACCAGTCAGCAAGGGTGACCCAGTGCCTTTGTCATTAAAGGGTATCTCCACTGGAAATAAAAAAAATTGGCATTTAGTTTTATTGAAGACGGAGGTAAGAAAGCTGTATCTTAGCTCCCGTTCTTCAATAAAACCTACAGGAGCTGGGAGAAGAAGGTTAAGGTACTTTTTACCCGATCGCTCGCTCCTCCGCCGCATAGTCCTGACAGGTCCTGATGGACTCTGCCTTCTATGCGCATGCGCCGCACTCCTTTCCCATTCTACAAATAAAACTAAATGCCAAAATGTTTATTTCCAGTGGATATACCCTTTAATCACCAGTAACCAACCAAATGTTTTCTATCTGCAATAAATCAGTAAAACTGTAACATCTGATTAGCTGAGGCAAATTATATAACTCTTATTAAGTTCAATACAGGATGACGCACTGAGAGCTGCGATTGCTCTCCTTTCCCCCTTTTTAATATGATGTTGATGTACCATTGCAATCATGGGTTTCTGTATATTGCGATTTGTCTAAACATTTTATTTGTCATGCCACACTTACTGCATTAATATTGTTAAGGTTTGCTAATCTTTGTACAAAGTAAATTATATTCTCAGCTCCCGTTACTTATCCTACAGTGTTTTAAAAAGATTTTTCACCAAAAAATACATCTACAAACTTACATACAGAGTATTTATTTCTAGCATTTCTATGCATTTGATGTGGATCCTTTTATTGTACAGTATATCAGATATATAAGATTATTTTACATTGTTTATATGACACTGCAATGACTCACTAGCATTTGTTTATGTATGTACTGTACCGGTTGTGGTGGTGTGTGTGTGTGGGTAGTGTGTGTGTGGTGGGGGGCACTTCAGTCCTTTCTATGTGTTAAGGACAAGGACCAAAAACAGCCTTGAAATATGTAAGAACATCAACATTCGAGCTGTATATATACAAAGGGATTACCACATCCTGTTATACTGAAGGTCTCTATGTCTACTTTGTAACTGAATTTGTATTTAATATCCTGCTGGCTATCCTTCATACTTTATATTGTTTAATATATATTAAGGGGAATACATTGAGTTTTAGTAGGTACTATTAAAGTGGGGGTTTATAAACCTATTACACATAGAAAAGGTCTATATGTATGTGTGTAATTATCACTATTTAATTAAAATCACCACAACAAATAAGACTATACAACGTATAATACTACTACTGACATTTTAATTACAAAACAATGATATAACTATTATTAAAATATATCTAACTTTACTTGACAACCCCTAAGTTTGAATGAAAACTCAAATGGTAGGTTTAGACCACACCAGTGTCCTCCATATGCTGGGAGTTGTAGTTTCAAACATTTAAAGGTCCCAAGTTTTAACACCCCTGCTCTATAACCATTAGGCTGTATTATATCTAGAACTAGAGATCTGGCTCGCTGATCCGAAATATTTCCAAGATCCGTGTATCGCACAAATTTTCCGGAATTCTGGTTTCCATTTTTTTCCATAACTGCGTTCGAACATTTTCAAGAAATTTTCGAAAGTTAGGTAAAAATTATACAGTAACTTAGTGTAAATGGCTCGTGCGACCTGGGAAATGGTCTGGGGTGACAGGCAACCAGATTCTTCCTGAAAGAATCTGATTGTAACTAATTCTGATTAGTTACCATCTGATTGTTATACTTACCAATCACATTCTTTCCCCCTCAGAATGGGTTACAATCAGAGTCTTCAATCTGATTGCAACCAATTTTGATTGGTTACAATCAGATTCTTCCAGATAGCATACCATCACATTCTTTTCTGAAAGAATCAGATTGTAACCAATTCTGATTGGATACAATCAATTCTTTCAGAAATAATCTGATTGGCCATACTAATAGAGATGGGCCGAATCGCGGATCCGCACCTAGTTCCACGGAATTCTGCTTTCCAGATTTTCTGAACCCACATTCAAAATTTTGAAGATTTTCATGTATTAAATTCAACAACACAGCTATTTTAAAACTGTGCCCAACCCCCTGGGTATAAAAGGGCGGCTAGACAGGCGACATTTTTTCAGTGTGTTAAAGTGAGTTAATGGAGACTACTCTCAGTGTAGAGATTGGAAGTTTTTGAGCTTTGAATTTTAGCATGGGTGGACTTTTTGTTACCACACTCCTGTATTCACCACAGATTGGGACCAAAAACCCTCCTCCCCCCCATAAGTATTTTGGACAAATTTAGTGTAAGGTCTTTTAGAGGTCCAAGGGCCCTATTTAAAAACATGGGTATCACAATTCAGCATTGCTGTGCGTTATTGATAATGTATGGCCGCGGCCGTAAATTAACGCTGAATGTTCGTTAATTATTGAACCAATTCTGGAGGGCCAAGACAGTGGTCTGGATGACAAATGCCAGTCCAGTGCTATGAAGCCCCTCCATTATAGTGTACTTCTTGGCTGTATGTCCTGGTGTCCATTGGAATGCTTCAAATCCAGGGGCAAGTGCAGGATTTTTAAGGGGGGATTTCTGAACAACACGGTGGAATGTTCATGACCAGAGATGGACTAGACCCAGACTTGAACCCGAGTTTTAACAGTTCGAATGGGACCCGAACTATTATAACTTCCGAACTTTTAATTATTATTGAATTTTCGATAATTAATCAAACATTCGAATTGATGTTTCCTCGACTTTAGCGCTCTATAACTTATACAGAAAACGATCACCTACTCCCTCCATTAGTGGAGCTCCAGGTCAGCGGCCTTTCAGCATGGTTCCGCAGTCCTTGAAAACATTTCACCTGTAATTAAAAACAGACCTGCAAGTGGGAGGAGGGCCTGGTTTCAAACAGTGAGACCTCTTAAGCGCCAAGGCACTTGTCAGTGCCCAAGAACACTTTTAAGTTCCAGGAAAGAGGGGTCCTGATTTGCGAGCTGTGGGACCCCCTGAGCCCAAAAGTTCTCCTAGTGGGGTACGGGGTCCCTGTCTTGTAGGTTAGTGTCTAGTGCGCACTCACTCATGTCTTTTTCTGGGTCCTGAACACTGAAATGTATATATATATCTAAGTATAATTTCTCATCAAAATTGTCCAAGCTGTTTGGAGTTTTTCTGGAACATAATCCTTATACTCTGATATATCATATTAATTATATATATATATATATAATATATATATATATATATATATATATATATATTATATATATATAGATATTACAAAACCATAAACGCTCAAACAATAGGCAATGCTGTTTTATCTTCATAAATTGCAATGTGCTGAGCACAATCCATTCAAATAATAATCCTTGTACTGAAGTTAATTGCTCACACAATAAAGCCTTACAAATGTAATAGAAGTGTACAATTATGTTTTTAAATCTCCACAATGGCTCTTATTGTTGTAAGTATCTGTAGAACACTTTGGTGGTAGCCCAGGTGCTTTTTTCTGAATCAGTTTAGCGATGACCTGCAATGGAATCAGCTCCACCTAATCATTTTTATGGAATCAGCTCCACCTAATGATTTTTATGGAATCAGCTCCACCTAATAATTTTTATGGAATCAGCTCCACCTAATAATTTTTATGGAATCAGCTCCACCTAATGATTTTAATGGAATCAGCTCCACCTAATCATTTTTATGGAATCAGCTCCACCTAATGATTTTTATGGAATCAGCTCCACCTAATCATTTTTATGGAATCAGCTCCACCTAATGATTTTTATGGAATCAGCTCCACCTAATCATTTTTATGGAATCAGCTCCACCTAATCATTTTTATGGAATCAGCTCCACCTAATGATTTTAATGGAATCAGCTCCACCTAATCATTTTTATGGAATCAGCTCCACCTAATGATCTTTATGGAATCAGCTCCACCTAATGATTTTTATGGAATTAGCTCCACCTAATGATCTTTATGAAATCAGCTCCCCCTAATGATTTTTATGGAATCAGCTCCACCTAATGTGAAAAACCATGTGGAAATCTTCTACAACTTAAATGTGTAAATGCAAATAAAGGAATGTGAAATGCAATATATATTTATATATCATTTGAAATACTATGTATTTGTTATAGAGGAAAGTGTCCTGGTCCCCTGAGTGTAATTACAGTACAATGCGCCCCTGGTCAGAGTTGCAGAGTAAGCAGTGGGTGGCACATTAGGTCTATTGGGGTAAGTCAGGTGGATACCAGCCAGGTCTGTTTTTACAATGATATAATAGGTCCATATCACTGAATTCTTTACAATTATCGGTCTGAATATCCCGCATAGAAAATTTGGAGAACTCTGCATCCCACCCATCACCTTCCACTGATTTCATGGATAAGATTCTATATTGTTTAGAAGAGGAGCTGCCCATTAAATTGCCCCCAGCCTGCAGTTCAGCA
Organism: Hymenochirus boettgeri; assembly: GCA_019447015.1. Lineage (NCBI taxonomy): Eukaryota > Metazoa > Chordata > Amphibia > Anura > Pipidae > Hymenochirus > Hymenochirus boettgeri. The sequence goes on along the minus strand of CM033469.1, from coordinate 140,191,124 downwards.
TTATCAGAAAGCGATCCTGGTGGTCCATATTCCCTGTCACTCCCAAAGCCCCCCAGCTCTTTCCTTTCCTCTTACCTGGAGCAGCGAAGGTGCCCCCCGCACTCAGTATAGCCAGAGCAGGTAGGAAACACAATTGCAGAACGCAGCCCAGTCCAACTCCGCAGCTGGCAGTTTCCAACCCTCTCCCCATGGCACTGGAAGGCACAAATAGCTGGAGGGTCCGTACGGGTCGGGGTATAAACTCCACTTTCTATCCCGCGGGGGAACAGTTAGAGAAACACCGTGAAGTCCATTTATTCCCAATGACAAGTCAGGAGGAATTTCCCAGAGATCGATCCCAATGACTTTCCCTCCTAGTTTGGTAAATCCTGGTAGATGGTGTCGATTTAGATAGAAATGTCCCTTCTATCCACAGATGCCCCGAGACCCTATAGGATGACTGGGGGAGATGGAACAGAAGCCTGGGAGCAGAGATCTGCTAGAGTGGTCCGGACCGGCAGCATCCCTCACACAGCGAGCAGTCCTATATTGGGAGCCAGGGGAGACCCTGGGCAAGTGAAGGGCAGTGACAGCAAATCGGCGTCTACTCTGGTCCGTGATTACAAGGAGACTGGAGAGAAACTCAGCCTCCTCTCTCTCCTGCACACAGCCCTGCCTCCCTGGCTGCACACTGAGCTCAGCAAAACACAGCCCTGGATCTGGCTCAGGATTAGGAGCTTCTTATACTCCACACAGCAACAACAGCACAACAACAGAGGAATAGATACTTTATGGGACATTTTTCTTCCTTTCTGGGTTTACTAAAGGGGGGGGGGGGGGGGCTATTAAATCCTGATTGGCAAGGCTGGGAGCTAAATGGTTAATCATCTGTTGGGGGGGTATTAAATCCTAATTGGCATTGGTGTACCCCCTACTAAAAATTATAAGACTATTTAAAGTCACCTCAGAGTTCTAATATCTTTATAACTTAAAATTATAGAATGTTCAATCTTTTCACTAACACTGATCCAAGCAATGACTTAAGAGTTTTACCTTTTACCTTTATTAGGCACCAAGTATCTGATTCTGCATGGCAGTGTATATTGCCAATTGGTTTTTGGTTTATTGGTAATGTGCAATAAACCAATACATCCAATGTAGTATAGGGAGCTGATAACGACAGGTGTTTTTTTCCTGCAGAAATGGCCAATATTGTGGCCAACATCAGACACAGAATCTGTTGCTTTTAATCCATACACATGGATGCTAATTAGAAAAGTACATCCACCTCCATCTGCTGTTCTGTCAGGATTTGCCATTAATCTGTCATGTATGACCAGCTTTAGTAATATTAAAAATGTAGATATTTGAAATCAGTTGCAGGGAGATCTAAAAGTTAAAGTGTGAAAATAATGCAGCCATCCAGCCTTATTGGTATATAGGTGCAGTTTCCCTTAACATTGCCACAACCCTCTGATCACCAGTCAGCAAGGGTGACCCAGTGCCTTTGTCATTAAAGGGTATCTCCACTGGAAATAAAAAAAATTGGCATTTAGTTTTATTGAAGAACGGGAGGTAAAGAAGCTGTATCTTAGCTCCCGTTCTTCAATAAAACCTACAGGAGCTGGGAGAGAAGGTAAGGTACTTTTTACCCGATCGCTCGCTCCTCCGCCGCATAGTCTGACAGGTCCTGATGGACTCTGCCTTCTATGCGCATGCGCGCACTCCTTTCCCATTCTACAATAAAACTAAATGCCAAAATGTTTTATTTCCAGTGGATATACCCTTTAATCACCAGTAACCAACCAAATGTTTTCTATCTGCAATAAATCAGTAAAACTGTAACATCTGATTAGCTGAGGCAAATTATATAACTCTTATTAAAGTTCAATACAGGATGACGCACTGAGAGCTGCGATTGCTCTCCTTTCCCCCTTTTTAATATGATGTTGATGTACCATTGCAATCATGGGTTTCTGTATATTGCGATTTGTCTAAACATTTTATTTGTCATGCCACACTTACTGCATTAATAGTGTTAAGGTTTGCTAATCTTTGGTACAAAGTAAATTATATTTCAGCTCCCGTTACTTATCCTACAGTGTTTTAAAAAGATTTTTTCACCCAAAAAAATACATCTACAAACTTTACATACAGAGTATTTATTTTCTAGCATTTCTATGCATTTGATGTGGATCCTTTTATTGTACAGTATATCAGATATATAAGATTATTTTACATTGTTTAATGACACTGCAATGACTCACTAGCATTTGTTTATGTATGTACTGTACCGGTTGTGGTGGTAGTGTGTGTGTGGGGTAGTGTGTGTGGTGGGGGGCACTTCAGTCCTTTCTATGTGTTAAGGACAAGGACCAAAAAGCACCTTGAAATATGTAAGAACATCAACATTCAGACTGTATATATACAAAGGGATTACCACATCCTGTTATACTGAAGGTCTCATGTCTACTTTGTAACTGAATTTGTATTTAATATCCTGCTGGCTATCCTTCATACTTTATATTGTTTAAATATATATTAAGGGGAATACATTGAGTTTTTAGTAGGTACTATTAAAGTGGGGGTTTATAAAACTATTACACATAGAAAAGGTCTATATGTATGTGTGTAATTATCACTATTTAATTAAAATCACCACAACAAATAAGACTATACAACGTATAATACTACTACTGACATTTTAATTACAAAACAAATGATATACTATTATTAAAATATACTTACTTTACTTGACACCCCTAAGTTTGAATGGAAAACTCAAAATGGTAGGTTTAGCCACACCAGTGTCTCCATATGCTGGGAGTTGTAGTTTTCAAACATGTGAAAGGTCCCAAGTTTAACACCCCTGCTCTATACCATTAGGCTGTATTATATCTAGAAACTAGAGATGTCTGGCTCGCTGATCCGAAATTATTTCCAAGATCCGTGTATCGCACAAATTTTCCGGAATTCTGGTTTCCATTTTTTTCCATAACTGCGTTCGAACATTTTCAAGAAATTTTCGAAAGTTAGGTAAAAATTATACAGTAACTTAGTGTAAATGGCTCTGCGACCTGGGAAATGGTCTGGGGTACAGGCAACCAGATTCTTCCTGAAAGAATCTGATTGTAACTAATTCTGATTAGTTACCATCTGATTGGTATACTTACCAATCACATTCTTTCCCCCTCAGAATTGGTTACAATCAGAGTCTTCTAATCTGATTGCAACCAATTTTGATTGGTTACAATCAGATTCTTCCAGATAGCATACCAATCACATTCTTTCTGAAAGAATCAGATTGTAACCAATTCTGATTGGATACAATCAGATTCTTTCAGAAATAATCTGATTGGCATACTAACTAGAGATGGGCCGAATCGCGGATCCGCACCTAGTTCCACGGAATTCTGCTTTCCAGATTTTCTGAACCCACATTCAAAATTTTTGAAGATTTTCATGTATTAAATTCAACAACAACAGCTATTTTTAACTGTGCCAACCCCCTGGGTATAAAAGGCGGCTAGACAGGCGACATTTTTTCAGTGTGTTAAAGTGAGTTTAATGGAGACCTCTCAGTGTAGGAGTTGGAGAGTTTTTGAGCTTTGAATTTTAGCATGGTGGACTTGTTGTTAACCACTCCTGTATTCACACAGATTGGGACCAAAAACACCTCCCCCCCATAAGTATTTTGGACAAATTTAGTGTAAGGTCTTTTAGAGGTCCAAGGGCCCTATTTAAAAACATGTGGTATCACAATTCAGCATTGCTGTGCGTTATTGATAATGTATGGCCGCGGCCGTAAATTAACGCTGAATGTTCGTTAATTATTGAACCAATTCTGGAGGGCCAAGACAGTGGTCTGGATGACAAAATGACAGCCAGTGCTATGAAGCCCCTCCATTATAGTGTACTTCTGGAGCTGTATGTGCCTGGTGTCCATTGGAATGCTTCAAATCCAGGGGCAAGTGCAGGATTTTTAAGGGGGGATTTCTGAACAAGCACGGTAGGATGTTCATGACCAGAGATGGACTAGACCCGAACTTGAACCCGAGTTTTAACAGTTCGAATGGACCCGAACTATTATGAACTTCCGAACTTTTAATTATTATTGAATTTTCGATAATTATCAAACATTCGAATTGATGTTTCCTCGACTTTAGCGCTCTATAACCTATACAGAAAACGATCACCTACTCCCTCCATTAGTGGAGCTCCAGGTCAGCGGCCTTTCAGCATGGTTCCGCAGTCCTTGAAAACATATTCACCTGTAATTAAAAACAGACCTGCAAGTGGGGAGGAGGGGCCTGGTTTCAAACAGTGAGACCTCTTAAGCCCCAAAGGCACTTGTCAGTGCCACAAGAACACTTTTAAGTTCCAGGAAAGAGGGGTCCTGATTTCGAGCTGTGGGACCCCCTGAGCCCCAAAAGTCTCCTAGTGGGGTACGGGGTCCCTGTCTGTGTAGGTTAGTGCTAGTGCGCACTCACTCATGTCTTTTTCTGGGTCCTGAAACTGAAATGTATATATACTAAGTATATATGTCTCATCAAAATTGTCCAAGCTGTTTGGAAGTTTTTCTGGAACATAAATACCTTATATCATTGAATTATATATATATATATATATTATATATATATTATTATATATTATATATATATATATATATATATATATATATATATATACAAAACCATAAACGCTCAAACAATAGGCAATGCTGTTTTATCTTCATAAATTGCAATGTGCTGAGCACAATCCATTCAATAATAATCCTTGTACTGAATTATGCTCACAACTAAAGCCTTACAAATGTATAGAAGTGTACAATTATGTTTTTAAATCTCCACAATGGCTCTTATTGTTGTAGTATCTGTAGAACACTTGGTGGTAGCCCAGGTGCTTTTTTTCTGGAATCAGTTTAGCGATGACCGCAGAGAACACCATTACAAAGAAGTATTTACTGAACGAACTACCTGTTGTTTTGTTGTAAACCTGCTTTTTATTTGTGAAGAAAAAATAAAATATAAAAAAAAAGAAGAAAAACAAACAAAAACAAAATACCTGAAAATATCAACCCCAAACTGGTATTCTCAAGTGAAAATAAGAGGTCATATTTAAGTTGGGAATGTAATGATGGGCATTATTTCAATACATCAATAATATAGACAAAGGAGTAAGTGGGATAATAAATACATTCTAAGTGAGAAGACACAGTGTTTTTCACAATATCAGGTATCCAAAGGAATACAGGGAAGGAGGTTTGTACTGCATGAACAGTTCTATTTTACTATATGTATGGAAGAAGTATTTATCCACAGATCTGTGCCCTTGGGAAAGGAGTAACACACTTTTATCCCATCTGAGTCCTATTTTTTAATACAGTCAGGGCCGTAACTACTATGGGAGCAACTCCTGCCACAAGGGGTTAAAGGGCATGTCCACCCTTATAATAAAATTACCCCCTATGATAGTATACCTTCCCCCAGCCCCAACCGTTATAAAATAATTTCAAGAAAGTGCCCCGATCTTTACTTACCTTCCCTCTCTCCTCCGCCGCACTGCCCGGCCTTCTGCTTGCAAGACACTGCAAGCAGGGGATGGGACCGGCAGCTGCGTCCGTGATTGGCTGAGAGGCAGCCAATCATGGACACGGCTACCGGCTACTCAGAACACCGGGGGGAGAGAGGGAAGGTAAGTAAAGTTTACAACGGTTGGGGCTGGGGGCAGCGCCGCTCCTACCATGAAGCAACGTGAAACAGTTGCTCACGGCGGCACTCCAGACCCCAAAAAATAATAGGCGGCATTTCCCCTCTATTAAAGCGCAGCATTTACCTTAGCAGCGCATCCTTATCCTTAGCAATAAGTCCGTGATCAGTCGGTGGAATATCGGGACCCAGAACCCATAACTGCGGCTGCCAAAGTTGAAGTGCCGGGAACCCGGAAGTTCGGACCCAACTCAGAACCCGGTGGGGAGAGAGGGAAGGTAGTAAAGTTTACAACGGTTGGGCGGGGGCGCGCCGCTCCTACCATGAAGCAACGTAAAACAGTTGCTCACGGCGGCACTCCAACCCCAAAAAAATAATAGGCGGCATTTCCCCTCTATTAAACGGCAGCATTTACCTTAGCAGCCGCATCCTATCTCTTGCAATAAGTCCTGTATCAGTCGTGGAATATCGGACCCAGAACCCATCTGCGCTGCCAAAGTTGAAGTGCCGGGAACCCGGAAGTTCGGACCCAATAGACGCGGGAAATAAATTTTTTTAAAATTCCCCCTGCCCTTTCTGATTGGCCAGAAAGGTTTCGCGCGCAGCGGCGCGCTTTGCGTTATTGCGTAAGTGACGTAAGTGACTCACCGACTTCGCGCCCTGGAACGGCTTGTTATTGCAGAGCGGAGCACGCCTGTAGTGAGGAGCATGGATTGGCAGCAGCTGTCAGTGCTTTATTACTCGGGGCGAAGACAGGAGCCGAAGTCAGTCTTACAGTCTACATACTTTACCGTACTTAATTTTTTTTTTTAAAAATTAGTTTCCGCCTAAGTTCTTTTACCTTCGTTTTTTTCTTCTAACTCCTTCCTGACAGTACAGCAGGGTCGGGCTGGCTGGCTACAGGGGGGTGTAGGTAGGGAGATAGATAAACAGACGTGATAGATAGATGAGAAAAGGTGGTAGGTAGATAGATAGATGGATGATAAAGGCATAGCAGAGTGACAGATAGCAAGGTAGACAGATAGATAATATAGATAATGGAAGAGCAGAGATAGATGAATAGATAAGCAGATATATGATATATCAGAAGATAGATAGATGTCAGATAGTAGATAGATATAGATAGATAGGATAGCAGAGATAGGATAGAAGCTTAGAGATAGATAGATAGAAGCTTAGATAGTAGATAGATAGCAAGATAGATATATAGCAGAGAATAGATAAGATTAGCAGAGATAGATAGAGATAGAACTTAGAGATAGATGATAGAACTTAGAGATAGTATAGATAGCAGGATAGATAGATAGCAAGATAGATAGATAGCAGTATATGATAGATAGCAGAGATAGATAGATAGAATTAGTATAGATAGCTGATAGCAGAGATAGATAGTATAGGCAGAGATAGATAGATAGCAGAGATAGATGATGCAGAGATAGATAGATAGATAGTCAGAGTAGATACTAGAATATAGATGCGAGATAGATCAGAGATAGAGGATAGATAGCAGAGTAGATAGATAGCAGATAGATAGATAGAGATATGATAGCAGAGATGATAGATGCAGATAATAGATAGCAGTGAGATAGATAGAAGATGATGCAGAGATAGATAGCTAGATAGCAGAATAGATAGGGATTTGATAGATCGATATATGATAGATATAGCTAGATAGACTATATGATAGCTAGATAGATAGATAGCTAGATAGATGGCATAGATAATATGATCGCGAGATGATAATAGAGATAGTAGATAGATGCTGAATGAATAGTATGATAGATAGATAGATAGTATATAGATAGATAGATGATATAAGAATAGATAGCAGAGATAGATAGATAGCAGTAGATAGATAGATAGCAGAGATAGATAGATAGCAGAGATAGAGATAGATAGCAGAGAATAGTTAGATAGCAGAGATAGTTAGATAGATAGATAGAAAGCAAAGAAGATAGATATGATAGAGAGATGATAGATAAACTTAGAGATGATAGCAGAGTAGATAGATAGCAGAGATAGTAGATAGCAAGATAGATAGATAGCAGAGATAGATAGATAAGCAGAGATAGATAGATGATTAGAGATAGATAGATAGATAGATAGGCAGAGATAGATAGATAGCATAGATAGTTAGATACAGAGATAGTAGATAGCAGAGATAGAAAGCAGAGATAGATAGATAGATAGCAGAGATAGATAGATAGAACTTAGAGATGATAGATAGATAGTGATAGATAGATATATAGATGATAGCAGAGTAGATAGATAGAACTTAGAGATAGATAGATAGATAGTAGAATAGATAGATAGATAGATACGAGATAGATAGATAGCAGAGATAGATGATAGAACTTAGAGATAGATAGATAGATAGATAGCAGAGATGATAGATAGCAGAGATAGATAGATACAGAGATAAATAGATAGCAGAGATAGATGATAGCTAGATAGCTAGAAGATAGATAGATAGATGATAGATATAGATTAGATAGTATCAGAGATAGATAGATGAAGAGATAGAGAGATAGATATAGATAGATAGATATAGATAGATAGAGAGATAGATAGAGAATAATAGAGAGATAGATAGCGAGATAGTAGAGAGATAGATAGTAGAGATAGATAGATAAGCAGAGATGATGATAGCAGAATAGTGATAGCAGAGATAGTTAGATAGATAGATATATAGATAGATAGATAGATTAAATAGATAGATAGATAATAGATAGATGATAGAAGCAGAGATAATAGATAGCATAGATAGATAGATAAACTTAGAGATAGATAGATAGATAGATAGATAGATAGTATAGATAGCAGAGATAGATAGCAGAGATAGATAGATAGCTGAAGTATATACAGATAGAAGAGATAGATATCAGAGATAGATAGATTAGATAGATATAGCAGATAGATAAATATCAGATATAGTAATAATAATAGATGATATGAGATAGATAGATAGATAGATAGATAGATAATATAGATAGATATTGATTATAAATAGCAGTGATAGATAGATAGATAAATAGCAGAGATAATAGATAATAGATAGTATAAATACAGAGATAGATAGATAGATAGAAGATAGCGAGATAGACAGATACGAGTAGACAGATAGCAAGATAGAGTAGCAGCAGATAGACAGATAGCAAGAGATAGACAGATAGCATAGAATAGACAGATAGCAAGATAGACCTATAGAAATATAGAATAGAGTATATAGACAGATAGAAGAGATAGATAAATAATCTATATATTATATAATCTATATATAAATATATAATCTAGATAATAGTTAGGGCCCTGCTGAAGAGTCTACCTTGACGTGGTAGCAGGGCTTACAAATCTTTTGGCCAACATCTTTTATTCTACAGAGTATGGTAGGGCTTTTCTAATGTAATGTACCAGTTGCACCAACATGTTTTTAGGTTTTTCTAAAAATAGAGAAGGTATAAATAACCATTTTCAAAAACAAAATTATGAATTTGCCACGCCCGCGCGACAAGCCACACCCACACACCAACACGCCACACACAAGCCCCACCCACTTTTACGCTGCGTAGTGCGGCATTCAAAGTTGTTTCAGGTGCCAAAAACCCTAGGGACACCCCTGTCTGGGGGAAGGAATACTAATATATGGCCAAGGGTTTTTATGGTAGGGGGAGGGATCGCAAAACGGGAGGGAGAGGGAGGGGGAGAAGGGCTGCAGTGCGCATGCCAAACTTCACCCAGAGGGGAGACAGGAGGCAGAGCACTATATGGACTATGCTATCCTCCTGGTGGCCAGTTTTTGGGACTTTGGGGGGGGGGGGAATCCAGGAGAACCATTTGGAGCTGGGATGTAAGGTAAGGATTTTATTACACTACACAGTGGGGCCTGAGGAAGGATGGAAGGTGACCTTTTATCACCTGTTCATCTGAGTAGCGTTCTGTGGTTTTAGTTGTTGTTGTTCTGCAGAAATGCAGTGAAGATTGGCCCTTTGAAATGGAGTTTGAACGGAGCAGCACTGGAGAAAACTAGCAGGTTTGTGAGTGTGCCTTTTATTCAAACAGGAGGAGACAGCACTTCATATGCACTGTTTTGGATCATATATATATATATATATATATATATATGCAAAGAAGAAAGAATTATATATGATCTGGATCTGAAACATATCACAATAATCCTGTTTGCAGATGTGCTGCATGTGTGTCTCCTCCGGTTTGAATAAAAGTCTAATAAGTGGGAAACAGGGGAGTGAAACCAAGAAACACTGATCCAGCGGTGCCACCATATGTTTTGAGTGTGAGTATGCCTATCGATTAGTATTTTAGACAGCCTCCCCCCAGACAACCACTGTAGATGAAGCAGTAAGGTTTGCCCCATTATAACCTTGTAATGCACTTTTTCCTAGTTATGCCACTGAGTACAGAGCTTTCTCTTGCTGCTGAATGTAAAGTCATTCAACATTATTTCATACAATCAACTTTCTGTAGTTAAATTTGCCATTTGAAACACTGTTGAAGTTTGATCTTCCAGCTCCCCTAGTATTATTATGTAAAGGAGGAGAAAGATGACTTTTAGCTTCTTTAGAATAATGTAAACATGGTTGGTGCATTCATTTTAAGTCTTGCTGACAGCAAACAGAGCTAGAAGCTGGTAAGAGAGAAGCAGAGCAGCATCCATCCCAGCTGTACATTTTTAGCTTCTGGTCCAATGCCTCAGATCATCCTTTACTGCAATTCCAGAACTGTAATTTGTAAGTTGTGTACAGGGGCTAGATTGCGTCTAAGCATTAAAAGGGTGATACAGTGCACTGAGATGTCCTGGAAGCCTGGTTGTGATCTGCTAAATTCAATTATTCTTCTAAATTAAACTTCTACTACAAATTTCTTGTTTATAATTCATGTGCCATAAATATGCTGTTAAATATATAAGGGATTACATACCCCTAAAAATACAGAATATTTATTTCAGGGCAGTTCCCTGACCGTATAAAAAGCACAAAGCCAGGTGTCCTAGTCTTATGATTTCTGCTGGCTATTTCTATTTATTTTTTACATTTCTGTCCTACTTTAGGTTTGGGCTAGACAAGAGATTTTTTATTTTGCTTGACTTGGTTAATTCCATTGCTATAACTAAAGATGAACGAAAATCCGAAAACAGAGCTATAAAAGTTAATGGGAGTTCAAACATCTGAAAGTTCTGATTAAATTTAAAGGACAAGTCCAGCCCTAAAATGAAAACTTACATACAGGTAAATTACCCCCCCAAAACCCTAAACGGTAATAGTTTGAAATCTGAAATATGTAAGTCTAACCTGAAATCCAGAACAATGTCCTGTTGCTCCTGTTTCTGCTTCCTGGTATTCCAGTTAGCAACTGTCAGTTATGGATATGACAGTTGACATCACAGCCAATGACTGAACGCTAATCCCGTCTGCCTCTTCTGAGCATGCCCAGGCTCAGTACAGGCTCAGTACAGGTTTCTAATTTGCTCGGTTTCAATGAGGCCTCCAGAAGCATAGCTGGCAAACAGTAATAAATTCATAGGACAATCTATGATATATCAACATATTTTGAAGAGCCCATTCTTTCCAAAAGATGTTCTTATGAGGGTAGAGTTGTCCTTTAAGGTATATACAGCAATAGTAAGTGAGTGTAAAGGACTCAGGGACCTGTGAAATTTTTGGAATCGAAGTTCATGTATTTTGAATCAAGGGTTCACATATTCAATATAAATCAGACGTGTATATTGTAAAAACTGAGTTTTTTAAAACCACAAATTTTTGAATAGGCAATATATTATCAAAATTCTGGAAAAAGTTCTGCAGTCCTGGAAACCGTCAATTCTGAGTCTACATAGTAACATAGTAACATAGTAATTAAGGTTGAATAAAGACATTCGTCCATCAAGTCCAACCTATTCCCTTTTTTTTTTTTTTTAACCCTACCTAACAGTTGATCCAGAGGAAGGCAAAAAAACCCCAGCTAAAAAAGGGGGGAAAAAATTCCTTCCTGACTCCAAACGGCAATCGGAAAGTATCCCTGGATCAACCAGATCTATATGCATTAATACCAGTAATTCTCAATATTTTTTAGTTTTAGAAACTTATCCAGGCCTTTTTTAAAGTTATTCAATGAACTTGCCATTACCACCTCTGCTGGAAGACAGTTCCACAGTTGAACCAGGTTAGGCTTGGAGCCAGACATCCCTAGCTATAACCAATCATATAACTGCTTTTTGACGCATACACTTATTTGAGAAACATTATTTGAGTCCCTTGTTAAAATTTCACACATGTTCAAGAAAAATAATAAGATGCTGATTAAGAAAGACTCAACTTTAGCGCATGGGAGTGTGGGCCTAGAAATATAGAAAGGGGTGTAAAGATGGCCATACACAAGCGATTCCATCGCAATGTGCCGACAGATCACACTGGTATCTGTCAGCACATTACATCAGGAACCACCACACATGTAAATGACCAATCCCCATACGCGGTATGGGGATTGGTCGGTCATATGGCCATACATGTAAACAAATTTTCCATCTTTCCCGACCGATCGTAGTAGCAATGGGATTTACCCATTATCGTTCATAAGTATGGCCAACTTAAGGGCTTGTTAAGCGCTCTGTTTTGGAAGCTGGAGAAGGGTTTGGGGTTTGTGTGGAGGCTCAGAAATCTACTGAAGTCTTTAGCAAGGGGAGGACTGAGTTTGTCGAATCTGCAGACAATATTCTCACTGATATTTTCTTTGATTATAATATATAATGTGCACTCTGGGACTTTTGATATTCTTATAATTTACAGTAGGGGACACCGTAGCAATGGCAAGAGTCAGCAAGATATTGGGGTGGGGTGGGGGTGAATTCAAGGAAGAAATATATTATTTTTCTTCTTTACAAAGTCTGGTAAGGACTCATTTAAAATATGTGGTGCAATATTGGAATTCTGTATACTAAAAGGACATTTTGGAAATGGTTCAGAGAAGGGCAACTAAACTAATAAGAGGACCAGGGGTGCTTGAGTATGAAGACAGAATAAGTTACAATTATGTACACTTGAGAAAAGGAGCTTGCCTTTGATCACTGTGTACATACACATTAATGGGCCGTACAATAAACTATCTTGTGCATTTTTCACCAATAGAACACCTCAAAGGATACACAGACATTCCTGAAAGAAAAGACGCTTAGTCTTTGGAAAGGATTTTTTTAGTGTGAGAATGATAAAACTTCCATTGGATGTGGTGATAGAAGGTTCATTGGATAGTTTAGAAAGAAAAGCTTGATGAGTTTTTAAAAATGAAGAATGTTGCATGTTACTGGTATCCTATATACTAAAAGACAGCTGTGAATGCAAACGGACGCTGGACCCATTTGCATGCGCTGAAACACTGCCCACTGCGCGATGATTGACTCTATCACTAACAGTGACATTTCTTTACCTGCTTTAAAAAAACCAGAAACCCGTCTACTTGCAATACTAATTTTTTACTTTTTTTTTTTTTACTTTTTACTTTACTTACTGGACTGTGGAACAAAAGGATAACAACCCTGCCTGCCTGAACTTTGTGTTGTAAATACATGGAACAGAAACGCAACCCAGATATGTTAGCATTCTCTTTGGGGGGCACTTACTGTGTAATAACACTCTGTGTGTGGGGCACTTACTGTGTATTAATACTCTATGTGGGGACACTTACTGTGTTTTAACACTTTGTGGGGACACTTACTGTGTATTAACACTCTATGTGGGCACTTACTGTGTATTAACACTCTATGTGGGGACACTTACTGTTTATTAACATGCTCTATGTTTGGGCACATACTGTATATTAACACTGTGTGGGGGAAACTTACTGTGTGCTGTGTGCCCCCCATGTGATGAATGTGATGAACAGTGCAGAGTCTTCCGCAAATGTGATCTCCCCGATCTCCCGCAACGGAGAGGAGTTCTGAATCTTCTCCCGTTACGCCCCCTTTCTGTCTGCCACGCCCATGGACCACCCACACCATGCCCTAACCCCGCCTCCCCCACCCCCTAGTGTGTATTCCCCGCCCACTGCGTGACATCAATGACGTCACACAGCGTAGCCACGCCCCCTCATCATCATTTTGCCCCCTTGCCCCCCTGCCCCGGAAGAACGAAGAGGCAGGGTGGGATGTCTGACAGTGGAAGGGTTTACAGGGGAGCACCGAAAGTTGGGGTGGTTGAGCGGCGGTGGATTTGCAATTCTTTTTAAGTATTGGGGATTTGCTAGTTTCATATACAAAAGAAAGAAATATTCTACATAAAGCTAGCACTCTCTAGTTTGTGCAAAAAAAAGTATCCTTTATTCATAACTACAATTTTGAATCCGCATTAAAAACATTTAAACTGAATAAAAGGCATCTCAGGCAATCAACCAATATATACCTCCTAGATAACGTTAAATCAGTTTAATAGTACTGACCGATTTATAAACCAAAAAATACTTATTCGTCCACTAAGAGTCACCCAGTCAATAGTCCTTTAAAGTGTAAGGGCAGGAGATCTCAGCATCAGGACTTGCATTGTGTCTTGCATTGGGTCGGGTACCTGCGGGCTACCCGATTTGTGGGTCGGGTTTGGATAGCCTGCATTGATTTGGAATAGGGTTTCCAGATGTCAGGAAAATCCTGGATTTGTCCTCTTTTTTTAATGGCAAATCCGGGGTCCGGATGGAATTTCCCTTAAATCCCCTGGATTTTCAGCATCTAAAACACACACAGGCAGTGTCCCTGCAGCTTAATATGTTGAGCATGAGCACAGCACAGCAGCCAAGGGAGAAAAGTTCATATTCTGATACATTGTTGCAAACACGAGCACAGCACAGCAGCCAAGGGAGAAAAGTTCACGATCTGATACATTGTTGCAGTCACTTGGTTACATCCTCAACACATCCCCAGGGAGGAAAGTTTATCTGCTTTAGCTCCTTGTGTTAGAATGAACGGGGAAAGGCTGCTCATCTGTCTGCCTCCTGCAATGTCCACAGCACAGAGACCAGATTTCAGGGCTGAAAGTAACTGCACACAGCCAGGCAGAGATGGGTGAGTTACAGAGAAAGTGTTTGACACCATTGCCCTTATTTACCGAGAGCCGCAGGGCTTTTTATGGAGTTAATGTCACGCTAACCGATTCAATATCAGTTTGCGTAACTTTACCTCCTTCTTCGCACCGGCTGCGTGGGTATCGGAATAGACATCGCGCAGCCAGCACAAGGAATTCAATATGTTATTTGAGCTAGGTTTTGCTTGACTATTTAATAGCAGCTAGCGTTAAGTGGGATTGGGATTCACCCACATGTGCAAATGATGCATTGTATACTGGAAAGGAGATTTATCCACAGTGATAGCCTTTGGGCTATTCAATTTTCTTGAAGAACAGAATGATTTCCTGTTATTGGACCGGGGAGTTGGAGAACAGCACATTGGCCATCGCAAGTTTAAGAGATAAGTGCAGGAGTTAGATGCTTAACCCAGGGGTGAGAACCTAGCGGTTTGGGTCCTCACACTGGATTCCTATAAATAGGGATGTGTGTGTGTGTAAATGACAGTATTGTTGTCCTTTAATCACACAGAAAATACAGTCCTGCGACTCCTGACATGATATCATATAAGATATTCCTTTAGGATGGGTCATTACCCTGATAATGATGAATTCTTTGTTAGTGCCCATATCCCAAAATCGGAAAAATAAAATGTCCGAAAATGTACCAAAAAATGGACTGCGTGTTATTGGTCAAATTTTGCCCATCCTAGTGTGAACGAGACCTAATACTATGTTTACAGCTTACCTCAAAGTGGGCGTTACCTCAAAAAGCAGGTGGGGCTTTGAAAAAGTGGGCATAGCCAATAAATTGCCACCCACTTACGCGCGCACTGGCATGTGTCCTCTATTTTTCATTTCAAAGAGAAAAAGATCAGGGCACTGAATCTGGTAAGTCCTAATAAGTTTAGTGCAGGTGCAAGTCTAATAGTTAATCAACATGAATAAGAATAGAGAAAAGCAAAGTAGACTGCAACACTGTCTAGTGAATATATAGAACTGTCCTTTATGGCTGGGTAAATACTGAGTTAGGCTGAGGCCACACTGCAATGCAGAGGAATCGCGCGCATTATCGCAATTGTGTGCACGATTCTTGTGCGTTTTGCGTTTGTGCATGCGATTTTGCGGTTTTCCGTTATGGAAATGCATGCGTTAACGCACCAAAAATGGTGAAAGCATGCGTTACCAAAACGCGAACAGACGCCCAATCGCACACGCAACTGAAGCCACAGGAATTTTTGCGTTCCCGTGATTTTCACTTTAGCGAAAATCATGAGCGCAAAACATGTGCGCAAACACGCAAGTGTGGTCTAGCCCTTATTACATGGAATCTTATACAGGATGGCATTGTGGATAGGAATACAGACATTTATGTTAAACTTTAACTCTTGTAGTGCCTGGGTAAGTTTTGCAGAGATCACTAGGTAAAAAAGCAGTAAATAAAGCAGTTAATGATGAGTGACTGGAAAGGCAGGGGTGAAACTCCTCTGACCAATGTATCAGAGGTCAGAGCCAGCAAAGAAACATATTTCCATAGAACAAAGTAACAAACATTCATCTGCACCTATGCATGAGACCAGAGCAAGTGTCTGCATGGAAAGAGATGACATCTTCATAAACAACCCCCCCCTCCCCCCAAAAAAAAAAAAAAAAAAGAAAATCCTCCTGACCATAATGATCTATGGGATGTGGATGATTCTAGCAATGATAATAATAATCTACCACTCGATGAATTTCAGCTATAACTACAGCAGGTGTGTGGACCTCCAGATGACATTTTTTCTGGGAGTTGTAGTTTTTAAAACATAAATATCCACACCCATATAAAGGTGTAGATATTTCACTGCAGCTCAACCTGCAAAGGGCCATATTCATAAAGGCGCAATATCGGCCTTTAACCATCGTTAAACCGATTGTTAATTTACGATCGTTACTGTAACTTAACGATAACAATTGTAAACGATAACAATTGTAAACGATAACAATTGTAAATTACCAATATCGATCGTATATCTATGATAATGCGATCGTAGATTTACGATCCCTATAGAATGCCATTGCGGTAGTTTACCGTAAATGTACGGCCGCGGACAAACATTAGTGCTAACGCACGGTAATGCTTGATTGCAATACCGATCGTTCTTAAATATGGCCCATGATCCTTTGGTACCTGCTTATTGTAAATTTTAGTGTCTCCCATAAAGCAAGTTTAGACAGTGGGTGGAGACTGAAATGTATATTCTGCGGGACATAGTTATAAAAAGCATGCATAGGTAACCAGTAGAGATGGGATCCCTCTCAGTTCCAAAATCCGAATGATCCGTCCGAATCTGGATGGATTGTCTGGATTTCGGAACCTATTTTCTATAATTATCGAACGTTCGAGGATTATCAAAAATAGCCTTGAACGTTTGATAATTCTGGAAAATACAATCGGAAACTCAAAAGTAATCCTTGATCGTATTTTTGAGTATTATCGAACGGGTAATTTCGATAATCCTTGAAAATAGCCCCGAACATTCGTTAATAATCGAAAATTTGTTCCGTTTTAGGATTTTCAGATCTTCGGGATTTTCCCGAGATATGAGAATCCGAAAATGGAACGAAACTGGTGAGTTTCAACCATCTCTAGTAACCAGTAGATCTCCAGATGTTTGAAAACTATAACTCCCAGAATTCCTTGGCTATAGAGTGCTAATGCTGGGAGTTATAGTTTTTGAACCATCTGGATAACTACTGGTTACCTATACCTGTCACGGATCAACAGGAAAATAGTTTCAAACAGGCAATAAAGTCCCAAACGCACACAAAACCTGGATAGGTGCTGACGTCATCAGGGCCTCCACCCTTATGTGGCCAAAGCGATATATCAACAATGTAGAGTAATCAATTTAATGATGAACCACACGTGTCAATATCCTAACCTGACAAAGGGTCTAGAGCCCTGAAACGTTGTGATATTGATGTGTGTGGTTCACTATTAAATTGATTTAATTGGCGTGCAACTCTCATCTCTACATTGAAGAAAATATTTTCAGATAAAGATTTAAAATGAGCTGAGGCTCCTGGGTAAGTAGAAGTTGGGGACAGTAGAAGCCCATAGGTAGGTAGTAGGGGACAGTAGAGGCCCATAGTTAGGTAGTAGGGAACAGTAGAGGCCCATAGTTAGGTAGTAGGGAACAGTAGAGGCCCATAGTTAGGTAGTAGGGGACAGTAGAGGCCCATAGTTAGGTAGTTAGGGACTTTTTTGTGTGAAAATGCTTACTGATGGGGCTGCTTGTGCTATATTTTTGTTGGGGGGGAGGGGCACAACTTGCAAAGAGAAGTTGTGCCCCTTGCAGAGAGCAGAGAGGCTCATCAAAACCTTAAAGGGCATGTCCACCCCCAAAACTATAATCCCCCCAACTACTGGCCCCCCCACAAGTTGTAGTGTAGTTTAATCCTTACCTCACATCCCAGCTCCATAGGGTTCTCCGGTAGTGCCCCCCAAAGTCCCAAAAACTGCCCACCAGGAGGCTAGCAGGTCCATATAGGACACTGCCTGTTCCTGGCCTCCGGAGATTTTGGCCATGCGTACTGCAGCTCTTCTCCCCCCTCCTCTTCCCTCCCTCTCCCTCCCGCTTCTGCTATCCCTCCCCCTAGCTTCAAACCTCTTTATGGCAGCCTTCCCCCATGTCCCCCAGCCCCAACCGCACAAATTTATTTTTAGAAAGCCCCTGAATCTTTTACTTACCTCTCGCTTTTCCTACGCGGAAGTGAGCTGCCGGCAGCCGCGTCCGTGATTGGCTGCCGCTCAGCCAATCACAGACGCGGCTGCCGGTCCCGCCCCTCTGCTTGCATTTCTTTGCAAGCAGAGGGCCGGGAGCGCGTCGGAGGAAGAGGGGGAGGTAAGTGAGTTTGGGGGGCTTTTGAAAAAAAAAAAATAATGCGGTTGGGGCTGGGAGCCCATGGGGAATGGAATATAAAAAATTAAATATTAGGGTGGACATGCTCTTTAACTACTGATGATAGCATTGTGGCAGGTAGGAGTCAGAGGTAGCGCAGGGGTGGCCTGTTACGCAATGCAGCATTTTTGGGCCATTAAGCAGTGATTAGAGATGGCCAAACTTTTCGAAAGTTCAGATCGTTTTCAAACTTTCGATTTATATGGAGAGTTCGAAAGTTCGAAAACGATCCCATTAAAGTCAATGGGAGTCAAATAGTTTGAAAAGTTTGAATGAAATACAATTAAAATATCAATGGTAACTTAATGTAAATGGCTGTGGGACCTGGGAAATGGTCTGGAGAACATGTTCAAATATCCAGGATTTTCGAAAAATCGATTTTACTCTGATGCGCGCTACTTTTGAGCACTCCCTTTCGAACATTCGATAATTATCCCATAAATGATTAACGGACTCGATAATTCAATATTTACTCGTGTATTGGTATAATAAACATTTTACTCGTGGATTCAATATTTACTTAGGAATAGGTAAATTAGACATTTTACTCGCGGATTGGATATTCGCGAATAGATATAATAGATATTTTACTCGCGGATTAGATACTCATGTATAGGTATAATAGACATTTTACTTGCAGATTCGATATTTACGTGCGTATAGGTATAATAGACATTTTACTTGCGGATTCAATATTTACTTGCATATAGGTATAATAGACATTTTACTTGCGGATTCGATACTTGCGTTTAGGTATAATAGACATTTTACTCGCTGATTCAATATTTACTCGTCTATAGGTATAATAGACATTTTACTGCATATTCGCACGCCTCGAACGTTTGAACATTCGATAATTATCGAAAGTCGGAAGATAAAGAAAGTCCAAGAAATCCGGGTCCGGGATAGTTAGAGAAACTCGGGTTGGGTTCTAGTCCATCTTTTGCAGTGATGACCAATTTAATTTATTTTATTGTTTGCCTGGATTACAATATGTAAAATTTATAGGAAAAAACCCAAATAATTTAAATTCTAGTACTTAATGATGAGAATTTTTGCATGTACAGGTTAAAGGGTAACTGTGGTCCAAAAATGACTTTAGGTAAATTGACAGGAATTGCTTTCATGAGGATTTCTGCAATTTACTTCCCTCTTCCGTGTTTCCACCTCCTCGTGAGCCCCATGGCCCCTCCCCTTGCAGCCCCTTGGGCCTTTCCCTTACAGCCTCCCATGGCCCCTCCCACTCGTGTTCTGTGGCTCCTCCCACTCATGGCTCTGGGGCCCCTCCTTCGTGTGGGACCCAGGGCCCCTCCCACTTGGGGGCCCCTCCCACTCATGGGCCCCAGGGCCCCTCCTACTTGTGGGCCCCTCCCTCTTGCAGGCCCCAGGCCCCTCCTACTTGTGGGCCCTGGGGCCCCTCCCACTTGTGGGCCCCCTCCCACTCAGGGGCCCTGGGGGAGGGGCCACAGGACCCATGAGTGTGTAGAGCCAGAGTCCATGAGTGGGAGGGGCCACAGGGGTCTGCAAGGGGAGGGGACACAGGGCCCACGATTGGGAAGGGCCAGCAAGTGCGAGGTATTAAAAAAAGCTGTGGGCTGTGCTGTTCTCCCCACCCCCCTCCTACCCTTCAGTCATGCACTGAGCATGTGCCAACCGCAGATTAGAGGAGGAAATAGTATTTCTGACCGCAGATTCAGAACCGCCCACCCCTTAACTTTCTGATCAGTGATTTCTTCATATTTTGGGCTGTGCAGCACGTAGAGAGGTGGTTCATGGCTCGTTTTAAAGGTATGAACCTGGCCTAAAATAAACTTGTTTGGAGACCACAGTTCCCCTTTAAGATTTTTTTATTGAAATACTAAAACCTGTAATCTTACAAAAAGAAATGTTGTCCTTTGATTTTATTGTTCCATTACTTATTTATCTGTGTATTCATCTTTTTGTTATACAGTGCTATGAATACAAAGCCACAAATGGAAAATTGATTATGTAAAAAAAGTATCAATGCAATAATTAGCCTTTATTAAAGGGCATGTCCACCCCCAAAACTATAATTTAACCCACTACTGGCCCCACTGTATAGTGTAATAATATCCTTACCTTACATCCCAGCTCCAAATGGTTCTCCTGTAATTTCCCTCCAAAGTCCCAAAAACTGACCACCAGGAGCCTGGCAGAGTCCATATAGGACTGGCTCCTGGTGGATCGGCGAATGACCCCCGACCGAATGTATACACATGGACGATTCTTGGCTGAAACGGCCGTTCGTCATGTGCATCGCTCGGCCATCAGGGGTTGTTGCTTTCTCGGAAATTGAGCGTGTGTACAATTCTTAAGTATAGAGAGGGCTCTAACAGGAGCCTAAGTAACAATAGTGTATATACAAACAAGATTAAAGTTCTATCAATACAGTATTTGTTACAATAGGCAATATAGACTTACCAACAAAGTAGTAACGTACCAAGTGATAGTATTAATTGTGCATACTAAGTCAAACAAAAATGTACATCAGCAATATCTATACTTATCTATCTTGATATCGGCCCTAATATAGACCCATGGTGTGGAGGCCAAGGAGACCAAACTATACTGATCGTATTTAGCGCATGGGGAGAAACCAAGGTAGGCATATCATGGCAGACGTGTTTCGCTCAACACTGAGCTTTGTCGATGGGAAAACCCAAATTCAATATTGGCAATGGAGATACCCTTAAAGGGTTCCATAGACATACAATAACTAATTATTGGAATCCATTAGTGATTTTGTGTAGACTGGCAAATACACTGCACAGATCTGCCTCTTTGATTCTGTATTGGATTTAATCATTTTATGGCCACACATAGCAATATTATCCACCCCCTCTACTAATATGAATGGGAGCTGATAACCACTGACAGAATTTTCCATCAAAACCAACCAACCCTGATGCTGATGGCAGTAATTCATTGACATTAGGTCTACTGTTTTCATGCCATAACCATGGCGAATATCAGATTGACATTGGTAAAACATATGGGCACCTTTATAAAGCCCATGGGAAAAACATTTAACCAATCTGATATTAGCATTTTACTGGCCTACTGCAGTAAGATAACATCTGATTAGTTGCTGCAGATTATTGGCACATGCACTTTACATATTTTCTTGTTCTTTCACATCTGGCAAAACTGTAACAAAATCCACCCTAACATGGACTTCATGGTATTATAAAGTGTATGTTTAGATTATAGGTCTCTAGCTGATGTTAAACTACAATACCCAGAATGCATCCCTGAGAAGGAAAAGCTTAAGCTCTGATGCCACGCGATTTTTGAGTATAGGGTCATGACCTAGAAAGTTACATTATTTTCATTACCTACTATTCTAGCCATACCATCACTGTAAAATTAGCTCATTGATTTAAGTATAGTTTACTTCAAGCAATAAATAATCATGACTTGCTCGTGACAGCATATGTGAGACAATGATACAGGAGGTAACATTGCCTTAGGTCATGAAACAATCCATGGCACAGCTGGTCCCTTCAATAAATGGACGCAAAAGGAGCTCGATGACCAGACAAACATCTGGTAACAGTGGGATAGCATAAGGTGACAAGATCTATTATTTAAAGATAATTGCAAGGGGAAGAGAAGGATAGAAAGATTATTAAGAGCACCAGTGGAAGAGTGCAGTTCAGCGATCTGGATGTTTATAGCAATTTGGAATATTTAGGGTTTTCTGGCTACTTTATAAGTTTGTAGCATTTTTAGTGCTTATCCTTTCCTGACTTTAGATGTATGTTACTTAATGCTGCATTGGCATAAAACTGTTTTACTTGTGCATGAATATGCATCAATGTCTCTCTACTTACTAACCTGTTAACATGCTTTGAAGTGGGGGAATGCTACTTACACTTTAATTGTATTGTGAAGCAAAGCTTTAAGTGGGGAAGGCTCTATTCACATGGTAAACATAAGAATTGCACTAGACCTTCTAAAAGATTTTGTATTATAGGAAGGGCACAGTAAAATGGGTCATTTTGTAGGTAGAGCAATAAGGTAGATTTTGTATGTAAACATTTAATTTATTTGATTTGATTAGTATTACAATGGCAACTCTAAAAATGTTGTATCACAAAGTACATTTCCCTGGAAGGTAGGGAAATGAATTCATACCTACCATGGTAGTCAATATCATGAGCACTGAGCTGTCAGAATTGTAAATGGGTCACGCCTAACATCTTGCCTCTGCACATAGGTGACTATATTGCCCTAACATTAAAATGGGATAGTCACACTTGAGACACAGTGGGGGAGACTTTAGTTATAGAAAATTAATAAGCTTATCTAAAAAGAACCCAGGTGTGAGGACCTTGCAGTTCATGTCCACACACCAGTGGCATGAGGAGATTTTAAGGGAGATTTCTGGTGCCTGGAATCTCCCACCCCCCTCCCCTCCCCTCTTTTTGTTTGTTCATTGAAGTCTACTGTTCAACTTTTCCTGGTGCTGATAGATTGTTACATAGAGTGATTTATATAGATTTTTACATAGATTGATTTATATAGAATGAGTGCGAGTGAGAAGCAGCATTGGTTTGTTTAACAAAAGTAAGCACTCTGCCCTTTGATTCACAGTAGCGTAGAGATCTGTATCAACATTAACATCATCATTAACCCTGTAGCTGCTTGATGTGACAGTTTAAACTGGGGTTAAAATACTTAGTAGGGAGATTCAATAATTCCAGTGCAGGAAAAGGGGCCACAGAGAATTCCCGGTGGTGGTTGTACAACTTACAGCGTTGCATTATATGACTGAGAGCAGAAAGTCATGGGGACACTCTGGGCTAGTGCATAACAGCGTCTAAGTGTATGCATTTGTTAGTGTCCAACAGTGTGTGCAGGGCCATTTCTAGCCATTTTGGTGCCCTAGGCACCCTCCCACCTACGTGCGTGCCCCCCCCCCAAAAAAAAACCACACAAACTTGTGGCCTGTCAAACTACAGCTAGGTTTCTTCCTTCTACTTCTGACACTGTCTATGGCGGCTGTTCTATATAGTGGAACAGCTTTACTAGTTGGTAAGAGGGACACTCTGTACCAGGTGAGGCGGCCGTGTATAATACTTTAGTATGAATGCAGCGACACTGGCCACCCATGAAATACTGATTAGAAGGACAGGATAGGTTTCAGTGGATGTGCGGTATGTGGCACCAGTGTTCTCCCCAGAAATTGTTTCCAGCCGGGTAGGGCAGAACAGGGAAATTAGGTGAGATCTGAGATGTTTTACTCTTTCAATGCTTTTCCAAGAATATTGGCATTAATAATTTCAGTGCCAGCAGAACATTACCATTAACCCTTTAGTGCCAGCAGACTTTACTATTAATACTTTCAGTGCCAGCACCTTTCTGGTGCCATATCACACACAAAAATGTAAATATCCTCAAAACTATGCAAAATAAACAATGGAAATAAATTGCAAAAATTCTCAGGGGAACAATTCCTATCAATTTACCTCAATTTACCTAAAGTCATTTTTGGACCACAGTTCCCCTTTAACACTTTCAGTGACAGCAGAGTATTACCTTTAACCCTTCCCGCTGCCAGCATTGACATGATACACAGTATGAGCCTGCTTTCCATGTCTCCTCCATTGAATTGTTCACTCCTCACCTACTAGTGAGGAGTTCTAATTGGAGAGCTGGATGGAAGGAAGAAAGATGCAGGGGTAGTGATCTCATGGCTGCTACTCACAGGGGCCACTGTTATAAAGTCTGCAGCAGCTTTTACCTGGCATTTTAGATCTGTTCTCCTCAGTCCTATTAGCTGAGCTCATCCTCCCACCTCCTACCTTCAGTTCATTTGCAAATTGCAACATTTGTTGCTATGTAGAGTGTGTGGCGTTCAGGCTCTGTACTAGATACAATGTTGCAGGTTACAGCTGAACAAGGAGAGCAGATCTAACACAGCAAGTAACAGCTGACAGGGAGATGCCAGGGTAAAGAATAGGTGCCCTGGATCAACATAGGCACCCTAGTTCTTTGCCTAGGTGGCCTATGCCTAAAAACGGCCCTGAGTGTGTGTAGCTGTGTAAGTGTATGAATGTGTAACAGTGTGTATCTGTGAGTACAAATATGTGTGAGTGAAGCAGTGTATGTATGTGTGGGGTAGTAGTGTATATGTGTAAATGTGTGAAGCAGTATAACTAAGTGTGCTGCATGTATGTGTATAGCAGTGTATTATGTGTGTGGAAATGTATGCAGATATCAACAGGGATTTTTGCATTTAGAACCTTTTCCCAACATATATAAAAAACACAAGCTGCCACTTTTAGAGAGAGGTGTAGGTGTCTCATTAACATCACTTAAGTGGCGCATAGTGTGCCAATCTGTCTTACTTTCCAAAAGATTACTTCTTATTTTCAGCAGTTAGGCTAATGTTCTCTTTCGTATAATAATCTGTCCTTGTTTGCATTACATCTTTACCTCCAGATAGCGACTGTAGATGACAATACCCATTTTCAGTCTTTTCATTTTATTTTAATAAACAGACTTTTCAAGCCATGGACAGACAGGTGTATTATTCAATATATATATTTATATAATATATATATATAGTATCCCGCTATCTGCACCCGTTACTATCTGGAATTGCAAGTGCTGCAATTCTTGTATACATATAGTATTTGCAATTTAATCCCTAACCAAAAATGCTAATTGGCTGCAAAAAGAGCCATAACAACCACAATCAGTAAAAAAAAATCTGATGGTCGAGAATATTGGCGGCAAGTTGGCCTGTGTGTACTAGCTCTAAGGTTGGCCATACGCTACATAGAAACAATCACACCCACATTATTACAGAGGTACATTTCCAAATGTACAGCCAGTACTAGTGTATTTACTTATAGGGTATGTTATCTTATCTCTTATCAACCCCCTTTACTTCTACCCATTTCTCTAGTCTAAATAAAATGCCCTGGAAATATAGAAAGAGGAAAAAATTAAAATATGGTTTTGTATCTCATAAAATCTCAGTATCTTTTCACATAAAGGTTCATCTGAAATGCTTTATGTGTGACCTTGTCTCTATCTTTCTTGTTTTTGTCTTGGTGTATGATTATTTTTTTTCACTCTCCCCATTGCTCTGGTTGTCAAATGAAGAATTGTCTTTGTCTGTATTTCTCTCTCTTTCTGCCTGTAGCTATCTGTCCCTGGTGGTTTGAAACCATGCTGGTAAATATCCCTGATGAGTATATTTCTTTAATAACTGCCTGATTACTGTCGCCTTTACAAATTGCTTATCAATGGAATTTGCCTCACTGTCCCTGGGGTTTACTATCACTATCTGTCCTTGGTATCTCTATCTCCTTCTGATTTCTGTCATTCTCAGTCCTTGATATCTGAACTTCCCTTGCACTCTATCTGCCAGTCCTTGGGATCTGGATTTAGTTTTCCTTTGCATAATGTATATTTGGTGTTTCTAATATGAACCTTTTTTTTGTCCTTGTACTTGCAAATTTGATGTCAGCCTCAGGCATTGAATCTCGATCTCCCCATGTTTAGCACTGCTTGCTTATTGCCTGCCATTTTCAGTATTTGGAGTACAGATCTTCTTTTGTCCCCCTTGTGCTTGATTTAGTCCTCAGAACCTATGTCTCTTGAACTTGTTTATGGTTTTCCCTTTTGTCATTCGTAACTAGATATTCCCTTACTTTGTTCGGTTGTTAGGCAAATTGACTTACTTTTATTACTGTACTATAATGCTTGTTTCTCTAAGGTAAAACCCTGCATATATACACATACCCCACACACACACACCTGAAGCTGCTGATTGGTCACAGACCTGAAAGTATTTTTGACAGGACATGATCAACTTTCCAATCATATTGATCAACAGAGTGGACTGTAAATTAGCAAAGTAGGACATACTTTCTTCCTGTAGGGCACCTTATTTCTGTAATAAACTGGTACAAATATCATTTGGGGTTGCTGGCAGATAATTGACAAGTCACCACATTTTTTTAAGGGTGGACATGCTCTTTAATGTACACACAATAGGTGCATATAAGAGGTCACCAAGTCAGCCAGGCCAACAACCCCCTTTCCTCTCTATTAACCACATGTATAGATATGTTCAGTAATTTGACCAGGAAGTATTTGACCACTTGTTATAGGGAAATATTTTAAAAAAATATTTTAAAAAAAACTCAAGACAAGGGAGTCCTATACCAATTTGCATGTCAATTAATAACTTAATTATTTATTGATTTTTGAATTAAGAAGACCACTTGGCTGCACCACAAACTCACTTCATGTAATAAAGGTAGAAATACACCTTAAAACCAGTAACATTGTATGGGCAACTAAATTGTTTTCTAAATGATTGGAATGACTGGAACATGTTGTACCATATACAGTGTCCTTTGGGAGAGATGTAATCAAAATATGTTTAAGATGTAGATGCTAATTACATACAAATATAGTATATTGAAGTAATGTCCGTACTTTCGCCAAAGTCTTTTTTCAATTGTGAAACATGCATATCCCCTTATGTCCTTTTTGCTCACAATTCACACTTTAAAGGGGACTCTGTACCAAAACATGCAGTGCTGACAAGCAAATAGAAGTTAACTTACAGATGATATACAGACAGTACATTTTGAACTTCTCCTTTATGTGTTAACGACTAGAATGGTTACCCATTAATAATCATTCATACATGTCAGTTCAGAGGGGCTTCCAGGGGTGGTAGACATCTTTTGAGTCACATAGATTATGTGTTGAAAACATTCTATAGGAGCACTCCATAGGGCTACCAATTTTCTAGTTGGGAAGTTCAGGGTTCCTGCTAATAATGATTTACAGTATATGTATTTAAAATATAGGGGCACTCAAGTAACTTGATATCCAGAAATGTAACATGGTGGCACCTGGGTGTTGTTAAGAGGTTTTTACTGTATGTGTAAGACTCTGTATGAAGAGCAAGTGTATGCAATAAAAAGAGGTTAATAGTGTTCACATGAAGGGAGGGTGTGGTTTTGTAATAAGATAAACTTACTTCAGTGTGTGTTCACTATGTTAATGTTTATGGCTCAGCTGAAAAGCGTTGATTCACTATTATTTTCTTTGTTTTGCTTCAGAGTCTTGGCAGTGGGTATTTATACTGGACATACTGTGCATCAGACATTAAAACAATCATTTTGTGATAGATTTTGGATGCAAACTTAAAGGAGAACTAAACTTCAGTTTTTCAGATCCTAATGTGAAAGTTTGTCTCCCCAGAACACCTACACGTTGAAAGATTCTTCTATAGTTATTTGCATTTAGTAGACATGAGTAATAGATTCTGTAACAAAGGAGGCTTCCATCTTGTTGCCAGTACAACTCATAGCCCATGTTGGCTTCAAAGAGCCACGCCCCCTGACCCCAGCATTCACTGTCTCTATGTGCAGAGTTTCTAGCATCTCTTTCTAGTGAAAGATAAAGCCTCTAAATGTACCTGGATTCACAGCTGATTTGCTGGTGGCACACCATGTAACTGCTGTGTGTTTAGAAACAATCAGACCAAGTAGTCGCAAGTTCAAATCCCCTAGTTTACTTATGAAACAATATAACATGGTCTACTGCCTGAGTTTAGTGCTTTTTTTGTTTGTTTGTTTCCATGTTTCTAGAAAAATATGAAGTTTCTACATATGTACAATCTTTATATATAGCAGCTCTGTTATTTATTTAACAACCAGTGTGAATTGCTGACAGTCTTCCAGTAGCAATACAAAACAGTGTACTGATTTTACTGACATTTACTTCTATTGATTGAGAGTTCACCTGTGGCGTGCTCTGCTAAAGTGCTGGGTTAGGAAAAAAAATCAGACTATTGGGACACAGGTTCGATTCTCCATGTTCCCTTTTTTTGTTTTTATTATGTGTCTAGCAAAAGATAAAGACTCTACATGTACTAGTCCATTACTTATTAGCCCTTGTGGCCTAGTGGTAGAAAGCTTTCTTTTTAGAAAGACACAGAATAGAAGGTTGCTGGGGTTCGATTCCCCATACTTACTTTTATTTTTTGCTGAAATGTTAAATGTTCTGTTTTTTTTCATCCATGCTATCAAAGACATACACTGCAAAGATTACTTTTCTTTTTTGCATGTAAAGCATAGGAATTTATCATTGTTAGGGACAGGAGCATTTCTAATGTGTTTACACAAAAACTGCACTGGTATCTGTGTTCTGTGTCAGAGGGAGGGAACTCTGAGCTGTAACATGATTGGCTGTCAGCTTCCAGGAAGCAAGACTGCAGTTTCCTGTGAAGTGTCCGGCGGACACTTAGATGGGTATTCCCAGATAAGGTGAATTATGGGAGCTGACCCTTAGTACACACAGGTTATTTTCATAAATCACCCAGCATCCACAGCAAAGGGAGACATGAGACACAGCTTGTTGTTCGTTTGTGAATGTGCTCTGTCTATTGGGACAATGTTGTCTTGGGACTTTAGTTCTCCTTTAATGGGCCAGAATGAGGAACATCAAATGAAAACTGGGAGGTAAAATTGGCTGTGATTTAGATATTAGATAGATTTGGCAGTTGTACATTTGGCATGTGTAAAGCTTCATACACACATGCTATCACGGGGGCCAACCCACAACGCACAATGTGTATGCACAACCATTTCGGATGATAATCGTGCCATGTATGGGCACTTTGCCAGGCGGGTCTTCAACAGCCAACAAAGTGTCCATACATGACACGATTATTAACGGACATGCATACACATAGTTCGTCACGATTCACCACCTGCGATCACACGTGTGTATGAACCTTAAATGTATGGCTTTATACAGAGGGGACTTATCTGAGTTGAACAGTTCATGATAATTACAATGTATAGATTATACGTGCATCATAGGTTTTGTTTAAAGTGACTTTTTGTCTTCCATGGTGCAAATTGAACATTTCAGTCTTTTTCTATGAGCTTGATAAAGGCCCATAGGAAGAGGCCAAAGATTTACTAAATCTGCACGATGGAAGTTAAATAAAGTCGCTTTAAACTTAAACCCATGAAGTACTGATTATCTATACATAATTGATACATAAGTATTCCTTTCCGTAGCACTGGGCAGATTTTCCTGTGACAGCACACGTTTTTAATACATGATAGAGCCCCGTATGTTCTATTGAAATTATGATATAACCTTGTATGTTCTATTGAAATTATAATGGAACCCTGAATGTTTTATTGAAATTATGATGGAACCCTGTATGTTCTATTGAAATTATGATGAAACCCTGTATGTTCTATTGAAATTATGATGGAACCCTGTATGTTCTCTTGCAATTATGAGGGAACCCTGTCTGTTCTATATATTGAAATTGTGATGGAAACCTGTACATTTTATTGAAATTAAATTTGATTTCACATTGATCCTTTACACTTTTTGTTTTGGCTGGTCAAATGCTTAAAGATGGCCAATGATTGTACCTTAAATAGACAAAAATAACATGATAAATCAAAAAACATTTGGATTGTTAAAAAAAGATCACCCCAAACCTATACTAAAGTCTACCAATGTACAGATGGAAAACTTTAAATAGAAAAATTGCATTGTCACCAAATTCATAATTATTAGTTGCTAAGGTGATAATTAGAGTATATCAAGAGCAGTCACATACTTCAGTAGAGGAAAAAGAATGCATATATGATATATAGCACTATGAAAAATTAGTTCTGGGACTGCTATATCTCTTTCTATTTTGCCAATATAATGAAAACAGCGTAAAACTGAAAAGTAAACAGGCTGTCTACAACTTTGTGATTGAGGCTGTCTATCATGCATTTAGCAATTGTTAGTTACAGTTTAGAAAGTGACCACATTTCATATGTGCTGAAAAATGTGGGAGGCACAGATTTTTCAGAAAAATGTAGTTTTAATTAGTGCTGGGGAAATAATTTCAATTGGCTTTTGAACAGTGTGATTCATAAAGACATTTCTTGCCAAAATTGAGATTCAATTAATATACATATGTATATATATATATATATATATATATATATAACAAATTTGTATTGGAAACGATCAAAACATTTCAGCCGCCGATGGCGGCTGAAACGCGTTGGTCGTTTCTCAATAAAAGTTTGTTGTATTTCATGTCCTGTGAGTGCTCCAAGATATTTATCTGTATGCTATTCGTTTTTTGGATCTAGCACCCAGGCAGTTACTTTTCAAGTTACATGAGTACGCTGACAACTGATATACTGTATATATAAAGAAGAAAACATGAGAAAACTTTATTAAAGTTTTGGTGCTGCGCAGTGCACATTCATCAGAATATAATGTGACAAACAGTGATTCCCAACCTTTATAGCCATAACCACACCCCCAGTGCCACCCCTTTCACAATAACATCTGATTAAGGTGAAATTAACCCTATACACCTTCATCTTGATTAAAAGACATCACACTATTAAAAGACAATGACAATCTACCTTCACCATACTTATTGGAAAGTGCTATAGTGCTGAAGTGCTATTATGTGCTATAATGTGTTGCTGTAGTGATTTATATGTTGATAAAACATTATAAAATATAGTGCATGAATAAGCACATTCAAGCTTATGCCATTTACGATAACAACATTACTAGTGCCTAGAAAATAATTACATTTAAATCCAATATTCCAAGTATGGGGAAGGTAGATAGTCATTGTCTTTTAATAGCGTAATGACATCACAGGTTCAACTATCCATATTCCTGTATTTCCTTATCATGGATATATCATATTTTCTAAGTAACGTTATTTAATTACTTCCATAGAAAAAAATGACATATGCTGCATGCTATACCCTCACATTTGCAATCTTTATTAGGGCCACGAGGGTATCTTCACAGGAACAAATGAAGATTATAATCTTTATTGAGGCCATGTGGATGCAGTGTGTTTAACCTGTTAATCTAACACAAAATGACTAAGCACAAGCCTGTAGTCCCTACAGTGAGGAGAGGTGCACAAAGGCCATCTATAATTCAAGTAGAAAGACAGAAAAGGAATAGCCTGGCACACTCAAAGCAATTAAAATATACCTTTATTAAAACCATTTAAAACTACAACTGACCATTCCCAACAATCACCATATAATGTAAAGTGCAGTGCTATTATACAATAGATAGGCAGGCCAAACAGGCATATATATCATGGAGGTCCCAATCAAGTACCAATAAATGTATAAAGGTAAAGGGTATAGCTAACGTCTCCAAGACACAAAAATAGGTACCGATGACAAATATCTGTTGTATTCAATTAGATCAACTGGACTTGAAGTTTAGTTCTTGAAGACGTTTCGCTAGTCATCCGACTGGCTTTCTCAATTCAGAATGACTTGTACAAGAATCTTGGCTGTGATATGCTAATTGGATTTTCCAGGGTACATAATTGCCACAGATTCTTGTACAAGTCATTCTGAATTGAGAAAGCCAGTCGGATGACTAGCGAAATGTCATTTTCCAAGAAACTAAACTTCAAGTCCAGTTGATCTAATTGAATACAAAAGATATACCAGACCTGGATGAATGAGAACCTTCACAAGCATACCGATGACAAGTATCTCAATCCTGTTTGGTCTCCTGTTTCAGTCTCTCAGTGGACAGTGAGGGGTCCAGTCTCATTGGGCATCCGGGCAGACCCGTTTCCCTATTACGTATCTGGGGCTTCCTCAAGTGGCCATAAAGTGTACAAGCTTACCGTCATCAGGCAACGCTTTTTATCAGATAGTTTCGTGGGGAAGAATAGTCACGTGTCACTTACCCGTGTACAAATACAGGGTTTTTTATTGCCTTGGTGTGTGCCAGGCTATTCCTTTTCTGGTCTTTCTACTTTAACCTGCTAATCCACATGGTCTCTCTATTTTTTAAAAGTGTCTCCCAGTCCCCACCCCTCCAAGGGATCAAAATCATATCTAACACCATGAATTTCATATCATTATCTCCATGGCCCACTTCCAGGAAGGGTTTGGATACTGGTAATCTCACATCCTTATTCTTAATGCTAGATCTATGTTTGGATACGAGATTTAACAGGTTGTATGGTTTCTCCAATATATAATAGATTACATGGGCACCAAAGTATATACATGGTAAAATCCTTTAAGGATATACTCTTTACCCTTTTGAGATGATGGAAGCTGGGGGCCTTGTGAACATACTTACCTTGGACACATTGAAGACCAAAAACATTTCAGGTTCCTTTTTCTTTGTTCTAAATGTGATCTAACCAACAGACTTCTAATATTAAGACCTCTCCTATATAAATTGCTCCACATCCGGGTATGCTGTTTTTGGGAGGTGCCAATTTGCTTTTTTTACTCTTTGGCTTCCCACTGCATAATCCATCACCAGAGGGATCATATTAACCTTTTTATCCTTCCCTCTGAGTTTGGGGTTGTCCAGCCCTTCGTTTGGCTTTATCCAACACTGTTCTAAGATATTTCCTTCGAACAAGTTGTAGATTTGTCCATTTGGGTCTTGTCTTTCTCTTCACTTACTATCCTCTTGACTTGAGAGAACTGAGTGACTGGATGGAGTGTTTGCATGTATACAAGTGATTCCGGTCAGTTGGCTTGGTATATAATTCTGTTGTCAATTAGCCCATTGTTTAGAAGCAGAGTATAGATCATAATATATGGTGATCTTTATAGTTGAATGTATTATATTCAGTTCTTCATGGAAGGACTGCAGCGATCCAATGTCACCCCACCATAGGAGGAGGACATTATTGTCTATATATCTCCTCCAGTCAAAAAGTTCCTGGTAAAGGATGGTAACGTATAGACAAAGTCCTCCTCGAGCCATGCCATTAAAGCATTGGCATGATGGACGGGTGACATTAGATCCCATTAATTACCTCTCGATTGCATGTAGTATTGTAATCAAATTTAAAATAACTGCGCGTTATATTATCTCAAACATTCAATAAAAAACTTATTGGGCTTCATCATTTTTCTCACTCTGTATTAACATGTTTTTACATGCTCTTATCCGTCCATGTGGGGAATATTCGTATAAGTAAGGATGTCAAGTGTAACTAAGATGATATCCCAAAATGCACTTATATGTAAGTCTCTCAGCTTTTGCAAAAATGTTATGTATCTCTCAGATACAATGTTATTTTTTGCACCTGGGACTAACACCGTCCAGTGTGGCCATAGGACTGAAAATAGAATCTATTCGATCACTATGGGCCTACCAGGAGGCTGGATGGGGTTTGTGTATATACCAGTATCCACACCATGTGGAAAACAGATTAAACACACTGCATCCACATGGCCTTAATAAAGATTATAATCTTATTTATTCCTGTGAGATATGCTTGTGGTCTAATACCATTGCAATCGTTTATGTAAGGGTACAGTATGCGGCGCCCATTTGTCATTTTTTCTATGGAAGAAATTAAATAACATAACGTCACTGAGATAATATGATATATCCATGATAAGGGAATACAGGAATATGGATAGTTGAACCTGTGATGTCATTTCCTGTATGTGGTTTAAAAGTGGTGTAATATGTAATCATCATTTGTCGCCGTGAAGGGGAATGATTCTCCCCGAAATGTCTGTTTATGGACTTATGAGTGATGTAATTCAATAAAAGAAAAAAACAAAATTATATAATATATATATATATATATATATATATATATATATATAATATCATATATCTGCACAATGGCATATTATAAACAAAGGGTTTTAGTATACATTACGATACTGAATGAAAAAAACCTTCCAACCACGTCAAGGTAACCACAGTCAGAAAGGTACTGAACTTCTACCTTTTTACTTTAATTAGTTTAGCAAACTTTTGCAATTCTCATACTTGTGCTGGATTAATATAGCAGGCTTTCTCACTTCCCCCCAGCCCATTGGCTTTTTGAAATGAGGGAAGAGTCTGTCCATCAGTGCTTTATTTAAAGGCATAGGACCTCCAATTAAAGGTCTGGGGGTGCTATTACCTTATGGGAGCTGACCATGCTTCCTAACAAATACATACAATGGAAGGTTGTGGAATTTATAGGATAAATTACAACTACATTTAGCGAAGTCTACTGATCTGGTCAAACATTATATAAACATAGAAAAGATAATCAATGCACATTCCTAGGCCCCAACAAATCATATTTCTGCCACTGGCAACATTATAAACAAAGGAGTTTTAGTATTCATTACTGTGATCACATGAATGAAAAGCCTTCCAGCCACATGAAGGTAACCCCAGGCAGGCTGCACTTCCTTCACAAAAAAGCAGTATTAATTAGAATAGAAAAATATGTAGTGCCTATTATTTTTAATATATAGACGTAAAAAAATAGAGAGACTGTGATAATTTTTCTATGGATTAAACGTTTATTTAGAGACACGCTTTCGAGGGCTAAACCCTCTTCATCAGGTCAGAGCAGAGTATTTTTTACACGGATTTATTAGAGGCACGCATTAAAAC
Source organism: Hymenochirus boettgeri (assembly GCA_019447015.1). Classification (NCBI taxonomy): domain Eukaryota; kingdom Metazoa; phylum Chordata; class Amphibia; order Anura; family Pipidae; genus Hymenochirus; species Hymenochirus boettgeri. Next base: position 140,155,964 of record CM033469.1, on the reverse strand, counting down.
AAAGAAGACCAGCAACCACACACTTACCATGTCTATTTATTATATGCTCATTGAGGGCCTCTCACTCCTTTAAACCCATCTCACCTGTCAAGACATTTAGAAATTTCCCCTGCTGTTAATTTGCAGCAACCAATCAGATGTTATCAAATGTGTTCTACCTTTAATAGTAAAAAAGTAACATCCAATGGTTGCCCCAAATTAACAGCACAGGCACTTTTGCTCCTTAAATAATTCCGTATATCTAGTTACTTATCTTAATTCTTAAATATTACTTAACTTGTGATTTTAAATGATTTGCAGTTATCTTAGCACATTTTGCAGTGTTAATATAGTTCATGCCAGCCGAGCTATGTACTGTAATATAAGCAAAGAAAAAGGTTTTATATGTATAGTATTATTAAATATGTTTTGTGCTTTCAGAGAACAACAACTAATAGGCTTCTCTGTGTTGGGGAGGCTAATGGGGAAGCTAAATTTTCACAAAGTTCAAAACTGCTTATTGATGCAAGCTTCAGCTAGGATAATAAAATGAGAAATTGGCATGCAAATTTACCATCCTGCCTTTCATAAATGTAGGTCTGCATTTGTTATCAAGAAAGAAACCATCCACTTTGCTAGATTTGGAGGAGGTAAAATCAATTGCCTAACAAGGAAACTCTTCACTTGTCTAACTCAATTCAGCTCTAGTAGAAACATATGACACTTCCAATTCTTTCTGTCATGCCTTTCTTATAAATCTTACCCTCTCTGGCCTCATTCTATGGAACCATATAAGCATATTACAGATGTCAGTTATAATGCCTAAATCATCTGCCAACAAACAATCTTTTTATGGCTTAGAACCATGTGTCAAATGTATTTTTCACATTAATGCTACATTTTTTTTAATTAAAATAATGTTTTCCATTTACAGTAAATTATGCTAAATGCAAGAGAATTATTTTACTGGACCTCATTTTGGAACATATTTACATAATGGGCAGAAGTAAACACATCACATACTAGCTATAAAAGCAGAGCTTTGCACATTAGGGTAGCATTCTTTCTAATCCCTGATATAGATTAGTTCTTCTGACGCTAATTAGGACTCAGTGACACAGATTAGGTTTTTGTGACAATGACACATTATCTACATTGTTCCCATGACACACTTAGTCTTTGGTTTGGCTCAGTTGACATTTGGGTTCAATGATTAATCATGCTGTCAAGACAGCAGCGCTACAACTATGAGAATTCACAGTGAAAAAGACAACAGATCACTAAAAGTCCCAGCAGAAAACAACAACTACCATGACATGTACAGCAAGTTTTATACATTGTCCCACATTCGATTATTACTTTTTGAGTGTGGAGGTGGCGACAGATTTGATCATTTTAATTAACATAGCTAAAACTCATCAGGCAGTTCTGCCAATGCTAAATGAATTGTTTGTTCATTGCTGTATAAAATAACATACTGTAGAAGTGATTCACAGATGCACACCCAGAACTACAGTTAGAATTTTAATATATAAATCAGAACATTAAATTTATCAGTCAAACATGATGGTTAACATGGAATTTTTTTTTAATAGTGCAACAACTGGTTGGGCAAAGATCTGTAAGCTATGTCAAATGGAATATTGGGCCAGCCGTGTGCCCTGAGGGTGTGTGAAAGTAAACTTGGCACCTTCAGGCCAGCTAAAAAAATCTTGCTCACCACAGATAACTTACAACAACTCATGAATATACAGGCTAATCATTTAGTCATGCTTAACACATTTTTTTGAATAGTACAATAACAGCTTAAATATGTATAAGAAATATTCCTTAGCTGTTTCCAGTACAAGAAGCTATGATTTGCTTATATATTTCTTCTACCACATGAATAATAGTCCATTTTAAGCTGGCAAAGGTGAAATTTCAGGTGTTTAACTGCGATAATAACTATGGTAACTTCAAATACAATACGCTGTGTCTTAAAGGACTGGACTTCTTCATCACTGAAACTTATTTGGTACCAATATTTTTCCATAAACTATTGAAAATATAAATAAATAATAAATGAGAGCAGTTAATAGAACATTTTACACAACAATGCAGATTTTTTTTATTTTTTCAATTACCACCATGCCTGTTTAATCAAATGCACTAAAATTCATATCTTTAGCTAATTAATAAGCCAAGAGACATTGACATTAAAACAAATATTCTCTTCAACTAAATCATGATTGCATGAAAAACTATTTCTCACAGTCAGAAACTTGCTTTATCTTCTTTGCTAAAAAGAAAAGATGAATTGTTTCTGTTACTTTCAGAAGAATCTTTTCATTAAGTTGCAGTGTTTGGCAACTTGTACACCAGCGTATTATTTCATTTTCAGTTTACATTTTCTGATGACCGTTTACAAATAATGAACATGTGGTTTTTTCGTGTAATTTATTTTAGATTCAAACTCAAAGGCAGAAGTTGTCTCAGCTGCAATAGAAAAAGAGTGATTAATTGAAAGAGCCCTACATCTTCAGTAACTGAATTATGTTGAAGTCCCCAACACCATTGTTAGTTCAGAGGAGAAATTAGCCAAAGTAATCAAATAAATGACAACTCTGAATGCAGTGCACTTAGCCGGCACAGTGTCACATGTCCATTTTATCTCTGCTCAGCTGTGCTTAGCAGGCCACGAAAAGGCCTTGTGCAGCCTTCTGTTCCTACTACATTTGGAGTCAAACATAGCATGAAAGGGAGAATTTAGAAGGAGGAAATAGCACAAATATGTACCGTAGTTAATTTTTGGCTTGTCACACTAGGAACAGACAAATACGCCACATAAAAGAGCGATGTGTTTGTGACGTTTTAACGGTTTTTGTATCCGTTGCTAACCGTCTGTGTGTGTGTTATTACCATTTTTGTCTGTTCTGTCCTTAATTGCATTTTGCTAATTTAAAGGGGCAGGACCAAGAACACTTCCTGGGAGTGTGGGAGTTTGAGGAGCTTTTGGAGAGAGAGGTAGCAGATAGTGTTGAGGACAGAGATCTTGTGATTTTCTGGTGATATTGCTATTCTGCACGATATTGTGAAATCCTATGGGGTTTTACTGTCTGTCCATTTTTTAAAAACGCATATCGATTTGAAAAATGGATACAAACTGATGTAATGTGAACCAGCCTTACTGTTTCTTTAAGAGAATCTTTTAAGATTAGGAGAAACAATTTTTTGACTTTAGGGAAGGTGTGGATATTTTTTTCTTCTTAAAAGGTTGTTTAATGCTTTAAAGGGACACTATACTGAAAAAATGACTTTGCCTCATCTTAATCTATAACTGAATACATGTAAGTAGCAATTACTCTGATTTTTGTATGTTGGTGCATGCCTTCAATCCAGCACAGATTTTGTTTAAGAGCACGTAACCCCCTCCCTCTTTTAACCACTCCCACTTCCACCCGACCTGACTTTTTCCCCACAAACCAACTGTCAAGCTGCACACAGCAAAACAGCATTCAATGTCAAAAAACCATTCCAGCTACAGTAAAACTACTCACAGAAGAATAGTTTGCAAGGAACTTGATTGACAGTGAAATATGAGAAGTTTTAGATTGGATATCTAAAAAATAGGGGGCAGATCAACAAAAAAACAATAAAGTGGTGGTTGGGAAGAATTATACAGGGTTATTCATAAAAGTTCTTATCATTAAAAATGGTGCTAATTTGCCCCAATTAATCAGATATTATCTTTCAATGTTAATAACATCTGATTGGTTTGGGCAAAATTAACACCATTTTTAACAATAAGAACTTTTATTGAATCTCCCTAATAGTTTCCAGTTATGGTCAATTTAAACTAACCTATTTTTTCGGTATAGATGCCCTTAAGATCATTGGACTTTCCAGGAAAATGAGAACTAAATCTGAACACAGGGCGATTAGAAGTTGACAATGGCGATTTTAATTAATCTTGAGCAAGTCAAGGTAGGGCACCCATTAGCAATGGTAAGGGGTGGAGAAGGGGAGTAGACAATTCACTGTACATGTGCAACTAGGTATTTCACCCCACTCTGGAAAAGCTAAAAACCTGCAGTAGTCTTTGCATGTAATGGTCCAAAATGTACCAGACATATTGGTAAATATGGGAAATCTGTTGGGCCAAAATAGTTTGTCACTTTCATATACTACAATCTGATACATTAAACAGTAAATCTGATGTCCAAAATCATCTGGCCAAACTCAGCCCATGTGCACCAGTTCCAGATTTCAGCAGTTTGCTATAAACTTCCTGAGACTGATAGATACTATAAAAGGTCTGATCATTTAGGAGACTACAAGCATATTCTAGCATCTATGCTCCACTCTGGAAACAGTTCTGTTTCTCAAATCATTAAATCTAAAAAATGAATCAGGACTGTTTTAAAAGCTGAACACAAATATCTCTAGATTGCTAGGGGTTTGTTAGCAGGCAGATCCCGTATGTTAATTTATTTTGCTGTAAATCTTTATTTTATTTTTTTTATCCTTTATATAGTGTTAATATTCCTGCTGTAATAAAACACTACAATTGTTAAATCAAAACTTGATTTGCTTTGGCTTTTAGTGCAGTTTACGCCTCCAGAGAGTTACCTGACCCTGCTGCTGAGCTGATCCCTACAATACAAGATTGTTCCACAAAGACTCACTGTTGTTGCTGGCTGAAAATGAATTATGTAATTGCCATTCTAACTGCTTCTTTTTAAAGTTATTAGGTAACTATGGTACTGGTTGCCCTAGTTTAAAATAAATCCAGTGCTGAATTAAAAAAAAAAAAAAAGAGAGAGAAATATACCTTTGTGCAGAGCATTACAGTTCTTGTACCTAGCTGTTATTTAAACCGTCTCAAAATAAATCAAAGTCTAAAAGCCAATACAGCTAAGATCACCATGGAACTTCATACGCAAGATTTCATACTCTCTATAGACACATGTCGCAAGCCAATAAAAAAAAATAATTTTTTAAAGAAATGGAATCTTAAGGATGGAGAATTTTAATGCATTCAATTTTACAATACATGGCGTAAGCATAGAGAAATGTTGCTTAAATGGTATGGGACTGAAAAAAATGTAGGTTATTAAATGCCCTGTTAACCCATAGAATAGAGTGACCAGTATTATCACTACAACCAAACAAGGAGTTCGCCATCAACATCTTTCTGTGAAAATGTGTTATTCTAAAAAGCCCGAATACTCTTTCTGAATCAGATATAGCTTGAATGCATAGTTCTTAAAATGACTTATTGGATTTTTCCAATAATAATGGTCAGCCTTGGGGACTGTGAAATGTATTGGTAAATGCAGCAAAAACATTTCTGTCAGCTGGGAGTTTAAGCACCACGGAATTTAAGGAGGTCTCTTATTGGGCCCCCATTCCCTTCTTATAGTCGAATGAGATTTATCTTCATCTAAGGGTGGCACAGGGATTATTAAATCCCAAATGCATCACCTGACATTTATCAACATTGAATCTCATCTGCCATTCTGCTGCCCATTTTGATAATCTTATTAGTCTGCTTGCAGCACTTGAACATCATTTGAAGTTTCTAAAGCTCTGCATAGTTCAGTGTCATCAGCAAACACAGAGACCTTGTTCTGAATGCCCCCTTCTAAGTCATTCATAAACAGATTAAAAGAAGCAGCCCAACGAACCCTGAGGCACTCCGCTTAGAACTATAGCCCAAATAGAGTACTCAATACTTGGTATTGTATAGGCAAAGGCAGACAAAAGGCACCACCATACAATACCATTGCATTAGTCATGACATACGCTGTGCTGCCTTTATATTAGCTCTCTGTGTAGCGGTACAGATAGTACAGATTACTGGCAAGCTTGAAGTAGTTTTGGATTTTGAGCAAGGAAGTGGAAAGTCACTTTGCGAGGTCGCCATGTGATAGAAAGTTTTTTTATCAAGAAAAGTGCCCACTGTCTCAGGATTTGCAACTATGAGCAAACTTTTCACATTGCCTCATGAAAGTGACGTTACTGATTGCTTTACACATTCTGCTATGCACACATACATTGACACACACATTTACATTTATAACATATAGCTATAAACATACATGCTAAATGTGCAAACTGACAGCTCACTCTCACTAATGTTTGAGATGGGAGAGTTAGTCACAATTACGTGCAAAGGAAAATGATGTGCTGAAGCCATGGCTGAGAGGGACGACCCAGGGAAGTAAAAGTAGCTGCTTGAGAATGTACTTTATTTTTTAAAAGTTACCCTTAAATCTCCTGCTCATCCAATCTTTTACATCACAGGGAGATTCAATAAAGTACTTATCGTTAAAAATGGTGATATTTTGCCCCAACCAATCAGATGTTAGCTTTCAATGTTAAATAAGATCTGATCGGGGCAAAATTAGCACCATTTTTAATGATAAAAACTTTTATTGAATCTCCCTGCAAAATGTAAAGTTTGCACTTTGGAAAGTGGAGCAAATCTCCTTTGAAGCACCACAGAAACAACAATGTGAATGGGGGTAGCATGTATAATAATACCACAAGACTTATGGGTCATGATTCATTGCGAATGGTAGGGCTAAGGGTCTCTGGCAATGGGGCCCACAAGGAGGGAGGGGTTTATTTCACAGAAATGCCCCAGAGGTATACCGTCACTGCGCCGAATGTGAAGGTGTAATAAAGGATTGATTTTATCTACCTGTAACGGTATTTGCATTTGCTTTGCGTGCATATAGCCTTTATTTATTTATCCGTATCAAGATCCAAGTGAAGGGTTTGGGGCATGCGGCAACCGAGCCACCAAACATAAGCAAGTTATTCTTAAATTCCTACAAGTGTTTGGCAGGGTCGCATTATATAAAGTTCAGGGGATGGGGACCCGAACCTCCCAAGAATAGAAGTAAGCATTCACTGTTTTGGTCTACACAGTAGTATACAGCTCTGACCATCAGTTTAGTGCACTTTAGTGTGCACTTAACTATTTGTGATATATCTGTAGTGTACTGGAATGAATCCCACAGATATTGTAAATATGTGCATTTTAGTAGTTGAATATTCTGTGAATTTGGGGTTTCACTGTCTGCATGAGTGTACTGTGCTCACATTTGAGGTTAATGTTTCACCTTCCGTTTTCTATATCAAGCTTTATGTTTATTATATGTGAACAGACCTTCGTTATGCTCCCTCGAGGGTTAGATATTCAGATACAGTTCTCTTTGTAGTTGTTAGATAAACATTGACCTATTTTGCTTCCTTGTTTGTTTCATTCATATTGGTCTTCGTGTTTGTAACTTGCTGTAAGTATCTTTATGATTCTTGTATTCTATTGTAATACATCTGTCACTGTCTGTTTGACTATTTGTTATTTATCCTATGTTTTATTGGTTCCTTTACACAGATGGAGCAGGAAATAACTGTTTGTCGTGCTCAGACAGACATGCATTTTGCCACTGAAATGAACAAAAGGCGTCTTGTTAGCCATTGTCGGCGAGCACATGGAGATAATATCCAAATAAAAATTTTTTATCTACACGGAGTTGGTAATTGCTGAATTCATGTGAATACGCTGAGCCCGTCTTCATATTTACCGAGAGAGGAGAGAGAAGAAACACCATTGGTATTTTTTTAAAGGGCATGTTCACCACTCAAATGAAAAATGAAATAATTAAATATATATAGGCAAAGAGGGGAGGAATGAATAGGAGCAGTGGGGGAGACTTTAGATAAACGAATCAGCTTATTAAGCTTATCTACATCCTGCGTACTTTTTAAGGGCATGTTCACCCCTCAAATGAAAAATTGATATAGGTTAATCACCGCCAAAAGCTACAATAGAGCTAATCTGCTATGCAGCAAAATGATGCTCCCCCTCCCCCCCAGGAAGCAGAGACCAGCAGCATTTCAGGTTAGACTTACATCTCTTACATTGAAGTTTTGGGGGGGATTTGCCTATATACAATTTTTCATTTGAGGGGGGAACTGCCCTTAAAGTATGTCTTACTTAATTTTGTACTACTATGTAGCGTTATCTAGTCATGTATTATCTACATAATGTGCACGGTTGTCACTTTCCCCTTAAGACCCTTAAAAGTGTTGTTTTATGTATGGAAGATCATTTATTTCAAACATTGTTCATAGCTAGAGAAATAAATGCCAAAATCATAACGCTTTGTACATGTTAAAGGGCAACTGTGGTCTCCAAACAAGTTAGGATTAAATGAAAGCCTGCAGTATTCCTTATAATGAGCCTTCAATCACAATTCTGGCTTCAGCCTGTGAGAAATGATATTGGGGAGAATGTTCAAACTTCCTGCTTCCAGTAGGTTGAGTGACATCGCCTTACCTCTGCTAGCCCTCTGTCCCCTGCTGGAAGAAAAGGACAAAATTCCTGCCATACAATAATAATTCCACCGACTGAAACAACTGAAATGTCGGTTGGTTGGGGCGAATTATTGTATGGTGTGTGACCCAGCTTTAAGGCTGTAACATATTATGCCATAGTCATTTCCTTTTCTTTCTGTAATGTAGCATTTCTTTTCTATGGAAACAAGGTAATCAGGTAGATAAATTAAACTGTCAATGTGTTAGAAGCAGTCATCCATAACACATCTAAATCCCCCTGAATTTTACACGATGAATGTTATTTGTTGATTAGGCAAATTAGCCGAATAAAATGTCTAACGTTCTTTATGCCTACCGGTAGCTTACTTTAATATCTACCAGAGCAATCTGTCTTTTCTCATGATGAAAAGTTTTGTTGAAAATGTAACAAACAAACTGCAGAATTGCAAATGTGCAGCGAGATAAGAGAAGCATTTTTAATGAATGATGTTTAATGTAAAATATTGTTTATTTATTTTTTGTGCTGCTGGCATTTTTCAATTAAATTTTTTCTTGAAATTATCAGAAGATTGCAAAACCAAGTTTCTAGGCAACAGCAACAACACCTATACCTCTTAAATATTTTTTAATTCATAGCTTGAAACCGAATTCTCATTGCCATGACAAACTGTAGCTTAAAGGAGAACTAGTCCCCAGACAACATTGTCTCATAGACAGAGCACATTCACAAACATACAACAAGCTGTGTCTCACCTATTCCTTTGCTGTGGCCATTGGTTGATTTATGAAATTAACCTGTACGCAGACACTAAGCTGGGGGTTTACCCATCTAAGGTGGATTGTGGGAGCTGGCCCCTAGTACTCACAGGTTATTTTCATAAATCACCCAATGGCCACAGCAAAGGGAGAGGTGAGAAACAGCTTGTTGTAGTTTGTGAATGTGCTCTGTCTATTGGGCCATGTTGTCTGGAGACTTTAGTTCACCTTTAATTATGGAGTAGGTTGTGTGGTTTGTGTGTGTTCTATAAAATATGTTAATTATCTTACCTTAAAATTCACAGGAAATGAGGTCACTGTAATATTGATGAGGGTCCCTTAGTGGACCGAAAAGCGTAGATGTGATCTATATGTATGTTCAATAAACTTTTCTAAAAGATTTGTTCCGTAAACGCTACCTATTATCCTACATATGTGATATATTGGATTTAGCACCCCGGTTGATGGATTGGAAGAGTGAGTGCAATCCACTACTACTTATACTGTAATATAAGCAACCCCCAACACAATCATTTATACTGTAGATGATATTAATTGATATTGAGCTGCATGTGCATTGCGTACATTAAATCTTGTCGGCTCTTCTTTCTGCGTCTCCAAGTTCAACCTTGGTGTAATAAAAACAGGCTAATCCTGTGGTACATTACATTTCATTGACTAACTGCACCTCGCGGCTATCACATAGTTGTGATAGCTTTTAGACTCCTCACCCTTGTTTAAAAAAAATTATAAATATAAATATTTTTCAAGTATATATTGTTATGTATTTGGACATCGTTTATAATACAGTGCAAGGAATCATGAATGGGGAGATCTGATTGGCCAGCCGGGTACTGAGGAATGGACATGCCCTTTAAGTTCATTGAATAGCTTAAGAGTGTTCTGGATATGTTTCTTAAATACAAAAATATTGAATGTTACTAGTTTTATTACATTTGGTTGATGTTGATCTAGGGGTCCTTTCTGATTGCCATTAGGAGGCAGGGAGGGTTTTTTTCCCCCTTTTTCCTTTTTTCCCCCTCCTCTGGATCAACTATTAAAGGACACTAAACTGAAAAAAATTACCTTATCCTTTTCTATATTTAGTGCTGCCAGGAACTGATCCCTTTTGCTTTCAGTGCTCCCTGTCACTAGATCTCATGTCCTGTTCAGCTCACTCCTAGTTAGTATGCATGTCTCCCTCTATGTATACTTCCCCAAAACTGAGGCACAGATATTGTGGAGCATGTGCAGTGGAGATGATCTGTGCCCCCCTACAGCCAACAGCAATCACCCAGTGATTTTGTGTTATAGTAAAGGGTATCTCCACTCGTATTTTTAACATTTTGGAATCCAGTTCTATTGAAGAACGGGAGGTAAAGGAGCTGTGCCTTACCTTCCGTTCTTAATAGAACAACAGGAGCAGGAGAGAAGGTAAGAAACTTACCCGCTCGCTCGCTCCCCCGGTGTGTAGTCTGAAGGCCCGACGGACCTTGTCTTCTATGCGCATGCGCGATCTATGTTCTTCAATCGAACTGGATTCCAAAATGTTAAAAATACGAGTGGAGATACCCTTTAAAGTGAAACTGATTGCTATGGGAAGGTAAGCAGCAATGGGAGCTGTAATCACTGCTTGAATCATATACGATTTCTTTTAGCTGTAGGAGTTAAAGGTGTGTTTGTGGGGGGGGGGGGGCACTTGTAATTGATTTCTTTAGGTACAGTGCTACATTGTGGACCTACATAACACAGACAGTAGCTAACTGCAGGATTGGATTTATCTGCACAGAAAGAGTACAGAGCAACAGATAATGCTTATTCCCTTTCCTGATGTTAATGCTGAATCAATTAGTCATGCAGTGACAGAGATATATACTTTACTTTTATAGAATGGATAGTTTCAACATGTAGTGCGCCAGAGGGAGGGGCTGGGTGATTGACAGTTCTTTACGACTAGCTGTTCCCCGTCCCCTTTAAAAAGTAAAACTCCCAGAGCTAAAAAACAAGGGATAGGAAGGTCAGGAAGGAAAAAAAAGCAGATTTAAGATTGGTGGTAATTAATCCTAATTTCTGGTGATTAGTTTAAAATCGGGATCATGGGTAGGCTAAAGATTTTGGACAGATTGATATACATCTTTATTCAAATCCAATACATGTAACTATTTAAGTAGCCAATGTTACTGTATACCCAAGTTGCAGCCATTGACTCCCACTATGTGCTTCATTGGAATTTTTCATTAATGCAAGACTGCACCCATCTATTAAACACACACACGTCTGCGTATCTCAAATTCTGTGGCTGTAAACGTATGGGTGTAGATTTACGAACAGTGAATATTACAATACTATGCAGTAGCAGACTAATGGCAATGGCAATTTATGGTGTGCCAGATTGCTGTGACCAATTGTGCGGCCCATGGTTTAATGTCGGTCGTTTGTCAGATCTGTGATTGTAAAAAACACAGATTTTTTAGGCCGACCCAACTGGTCCAGAAAAATCTGCTTTTGTGTACCTAGCCTTAGATCAAATCAGAAGTATGAATCTGCATGTGTGTACTAGCCGTATGCTCTAAAAAGAATTATTATCTCTGCTCAAACCTGAAAAACCCTGATTGTTTAGAAACACATACCAGCACAAATTTATCTTCTTCTATCCATGAGCACCCTTTTTTTCATTGTACAACATGATGACAATGACAGCTCACACAGATGTATAGCACATGTAATCTGTATGTAGCTTCAGTATGGTCAACATATGCTATTGACGATACCCAATTATCGTAAAAACGTATCCAAAGTACACATGCAGTTCTCCTCTTCATTCCAGCAGAATATTAGCACATACAGTAAGAGCTAATAAGACATCCCCTTAAATCCATCTTCCCTAAACTGGGAATGTAACATTTTGTATTATTTCATTATTACTTATTGTATGGAATCAATAAAGGCAATGATGTAAATAAAGGATCACTTGTGACTTCATAGTACCTATTTATTAACTAAACACAAAAACTATAAGTGAATAATTAGGAAACAAGAGTCTAAAAGTAATCAATAATAAGAATAAATCTAAAATGGCAATACTTACCCTTTAACCCTAAGAGCTTCAAACATTTTCCTACAGATTTTTTGGTGGTATCCATTTTTTGGGGGACTTTAAATATCTTGTGAATAAATATAGATTAAAAAATATAAAACACCTAACCTTGCTACAAAATAAAATGACAGGGGTCTTTTTTAAGGGAATGTCCACACATAAAGATAATATTTTATTGATAAAAATTCCCCCCTGCCACCCCCAACCGCCATGTTCATTAAAAAAAGCATTCAGATCAATACTTACAGCCCTTCACCCAACGTCATTTGGTCCGGTCCCTGCTAGTCGGGACTTACAATCAGGGGCCAGACCATCAGCCGTGCCTGTGATTGGCTGAGACGCAGCCAATCACAGACGCGTGACATCACGGAAAGGTTGTGGGAACAAAGGGCTGTTAGTACCGTTCCGAATGCTTTTTAAATAAATAATACGGCGTTTAAAGGTGGGCAGGGGGGAGCTATCATCTTAAAAAGATTTTATGTAGGGGGAAATCTGAAGAAGGATGGATCCAGATGGTGGGAGGGGGAAAAAGGGCTCCTCAGCGTAGCCACTGTCCTCTCAGAGGACAGATCAAAGGCAAAAACCTTTTTATCAGGAAGACAGTTACCCTTCAGTTTCCGGACTTTGGACAAGCACTGCAGGACAACCATAGGAGCACGGAGTAAGGAAAGGATTTTTTAAACTGACAGTGGGGCAGTAGTGTGTTAAATATGTTTGGGGGGTGGACACACCCTTTAATTTATTTAATCAAGCGGCATACAGTATATCACAGTAGATGAGCTTGTGTACACATACAAATTATTTTCTCTTAAGACAATAGATATGGCTAAAGACTGGAGGAGTAGTAAATGAGAATATGTGCACATCCACATTATATGTAAATATAAATATTTTGAAACTTCAATGCATAGTCCCTGATCAAGGTTGGAACTCGTATATGTTACTGGTCTATTAAAAAGCGATCGGGAACTTCTTGGCATACAACCAATCACTGGGTGTGCAGGGGAGTGGTACTATTTCACGCACTCCAATTGGCAGCAGCAGCCGCCAAAGAATTGCAATAGTAGCCAATCTTATTAACAGACACTAGGGGCCCAGCCAGCACAAAGCGAGTTAGGGGCACTGATCTATCCCATGTATGCAAATATATTGGGCTTTACTTTTTCAATATACTTTATCAGTATACAGACTAGATGAGACAGTTGCAGTTAAAGGGTGAACCACAAACATCAAAAATCGTAAAGTTTTGCAATTGGAGCGTTGCGATTGCGCAAAAAAATTGATACATGTGCTCTGATTAACGGATCACACACACACACACACAGCTCAGAGTGGGGCCTAGCCCTTAGTGAGTTGATTGCACTGTATAGGGGGATATTGTTTCTCTTTTTTTGTATTTATTGCATCATATATATTGATCAGATTTCAACCTGCAGTCTGGCCAAGATTGATACTGAGCACTAATGAGATCATTGGAAATGTTCTGACCATGTGATATTCAGCTTCAACTTGAAGTTGCCAGACAGTCCATTGAAACAAGGCCATACATGGATTGATATTTCAGATCAACTTGATAAACCAATCAAACTGGTCAGAAATATGGACCTGTTTATACCAGGCTTCAGAGCACTTGTCTCTTTTGCTGCGCATATTATTATATTCTTAACATACTTTTCCTGACTATTATCTTAAAAATGTTAAAAAAACATATGACCTTTAGTTTCATTCTGCATATTTCTAGAGCATTTTTAGTACATTTTCAGCTCTTGCAATCATGGTACTGTTTTATTTACTACCTCATCATTCTATATTTTTAATCAACCACAATATTAGCACCAGTTCAGGTACTATGCACGTTACCCAGAGCAAACATACCCTTAAACCAGAGTCGTGTACCCCTTTTTTAAGATCTTTGTAATTATACACACTATAAATCTTGTGGTGAAATGTAATGTGGGATAAACAATGGTGGAGGTGCACTTACTCAACTGTGGGTGCAGACGCCTCTGTAGGTTCTTCCCTTAGGAACCAATGGCTTCGCAGGAAAAAAAAAGAGTAGCTGAGGGTCGCACTCCAAATCATAAAGAAAATATTTATTATAAACCACACATATTCGAGATTTTAGAATTCGTCTCAGCAGAATGTCCAATTTGTTACATATCTTGTATATATCTTTTTTCACAGAATTTGCCACATTGATGGTAGCTAGAGACAATGAAAAGACACTAGGAATTTGATATGCACTTTATTTGCACAATGAAAGCACTTTACACACTGGTAGCAGTTAATATATAATATTGTTATTGTAGTATTATGAACACGATTCAACATTGCTATTATGACTGTTTTTAAAGTAAATAAGTTTATTGACATGTTTTTCTGATATTATTGTAACAAAACCTGTTGATGGTTCCACCCAATGAGGGGGGGGACCTATGTCTAGCACAGTCTTTATATTTTCCTTAAGCACAGTTGCACTTTATCATCTGAAGAAGGGGGTATCCCCCCGAAACGTTGTGACGTGAAATGTGTTGGTTTATAATAAATATTTTCTTTATGATTTGGAGTGCGACCCTAGCTACTCTTTTTTTCCTGAAATTAATGTGTTTGCAGTGGTTATCCAAACAATGTATAGCAGTGGTAGTAGAATATCTTCACATCATAAAGTCCTTGGTACATAGACTCAATAGGTGTTTCATGATGAGGGAAGATGTAATTATATGGTTCTTCTGTAGAAAAAAAACATCTGAAAATAAAAGCTAAGGCCAAGGCACCTAATAACATGAAATTAAATCAATTCTAGAACAGAAAAAACATAAACATTGGTCTTTATACCAAGACAATCAATTGGAACCAATGCAAATTAAGAACTCCTGCGCAAATTGATTGAAATCAGTGTAAATCAATGTAGATAATGTTGAATTCAAATCAATGCAAGTACAGAGGAAGCATAAATGTTGGTCTTTAAACTGAGTAAATAAATTGGAATCAATTACACTTAGGGAGAGAGATGGATTCACATCAGTGTGAATCGACATATATCATGGTGGAAATCATTTTAAAAGCAATACTGTATGTAAATAGAATGCTGAATAGAACTATTGGGCAGCATCTAAATCCTATTGTTAAGCACTAATAAACTGTAATGATTTGTTGAAGGTTGTAGTTCACTGAGGGTACAGTATGTCTGAGAGTACACATATGTCTATTTTCTCTTTACTGTGTTGTGGAATTTATCTGGTTTAAAGTCCTAAAGGGGAAACAAGAGTTTATATTTGTAGTCGTACAATTACATTAAGGTGGCCATGCACTATATACATTCCATTTCTCTCCATATTTCTGCCACCACCTGGCCAGATCTTAAAGCGACCATTTTACAATTCTAATATCATCATAATTATGATCAAAACCAAGGGAAACATCACAGGAATGTCAGCAGGTAAAACTGCTGCTCCACTTGGTATTACAATCAATTCAACGTTCTTCTCAGATCAAATGTTGAATTGATGTTTATGTCAAGGTAGTGTACGGCCAGCATTAGGTGGCAGCAGGAGTAGGGATCCATTTACTTCAAATAATGGCTCTTAGAGGGTGTTGATGAGGTTTTTGAGTTGTCAGCTAATAAATAATGTTCATTTAAACACTACAGACAAAACAGTATGACTGATCCAAGGTTTCAAGAATACAGCCTAATAAATAATGCTTAATGCACAATACCCTCCAGATATAGAGAAACAATGCTTGGTCTACACAGCACCTGTGTGTTTTAATGAGTTAAAACTCCCTCTAAATATTATGTACTATTGCGTAATCTTTTCATATATAGACCTTCATAAATTTGAGGGGGGAAGTAAGTAATTTCTGATAACAAGGACAGGACCCTTAAGATCCACATGGAAATATAATGTTAACAAATAATTCAATGGTAACATTACCTGCCAGCTGTTTCATTCCCAAGAAAGATCCATCTTCCCATCAATTGCAGTCAGAAGCAAGATAATAAATAGGAAAGTGGGCAGAAAGTCTTTTCACTTATAATAGCAACATTAAAACTAGCTATAAGTTACACTTTAAATAAACAAAGGCACTAAGTACTGCCTTCTTTCTGAGTTAAACCCACAGATAATGCAGGTGGATATATTTTTTTAATTTAAAGATAACAACACTAACCTATTAACTTACCCCAGGCCCTGGGAAAATATTGATCATTAACATACAACTACAGGTATATATGGATAACCTAATTATATAATTAATGAAATGAAATTATAATAAGCCACAGGACATATCCAGAGTAAAGGTATCCTGTAAATAGACCGTACAAACATATATATAAACCACAGTCCCGCGCTATATAAACATGAATAAGATACCTTGAGAGAAAGTGACTAATAATAACACTTTACTACAATGTGAGAGGTGAGTGTTCACGTAAATATGGCAAAGATTAATCACAGTGAATACAATGTTAATATTCAGCACCCATCGTCAGCCACTTTTGTTGACGGGCTCTTTCAGATGTCCAAAACGCCTTAATGAGCGTAGACGAAGTGTGTTTCACCTAAATAAATGTCTTTTGATCAAGCCCTAGGAGTGCTCCATGGATGATGTCCACTTTGACTGTACTGGATATCAGTAGACCCAGGCATGTAGACCTCACAAGTGGTAGTGCAAAGGAACCCTGTAGATATCCACTGGGAGTGTGAAGGATACCCAAAGTTTATTTAAATATCTATGTATATTTATTGTATTACAAAGGAGCAGCTACCGATGTGTATGCTGAATATTAACATTGTATTTACTGTGATCAATCTTTGGCATATTACAAGAACTTGCACCTCTCTCGGAGCTGCATAATTTTTAGGTTGTTCTGGCCTTCTAGGATTACAAATTATTTATATGTATGGTTTATACCATATTTATTGTTTACTGTGTATGTGTAATTTAAGATGTGTTGTTACATTGTGTTATTATTAGTCACTTCTAGCGTTATCTCATTCATGTTTATATAGTGCTGTACTATATATATCATATATATATATATAATATATATATATACATATGATGTATGACTTTTCCAATTGACTTCTCCTTACTAAGTAACAGGATCGCAGGAGTTGTCAGGATCTTTGGAAAATTATTTTGGCGGACACTTCTTTGCCTTTCCAGCATCAGCTATGATTTGCACATCGTCCAGGTAAAAGCCTGCATAACTTTTTGGTAAAGACTGACCTTAAGCCCTTATACTATGCCTACAAAATGTCAATGTGGGGGAGGAATGCCAAAAACAGGGTGCTATAGATGTCCCAATTGTGTAAAATGCAGATTATGCTATCCCAAGGATGGGAAGAGGATTATTATTAAGCATATACTCACTGCACCGCTCCTTTGTCATTTATTTTTATCTTGCCCCTGCAATCTTTGTATGTTGGAAAAAAACAGTTACCAGCTTCAGGAAAGATTTGCTACCATCGGAGTGCCATACAGGCTGCCCTGACAAAACCAATCTATGGAAAAAAAGATCGGAAATTTGGTGACCAATCAGTGGCACGTCAAATGTATGTTGTATGACCATGTTCCCCCAATGGAGGTTAATAGGGCAAAGAGACTCCTGCAATTAGAATCAAAAACTGGATTACACACTTGCAGACCCTAATACTGTTGGGTCTCAATAAAAATTAATAATTTAAGTTGCTTTTTTTAATGCTTCTTTTTCTTATATGTGTTGTCATATGCTTTTAAATTTGATACTCATGTTTTCCTGGATTTAGCACTGCTCAGCACTTACTAAGCTACCATTCTTCGGGTATGGGTGGTGGAAGTTGCTTGTTGCTATGGATACACAAAGCCTCTTGACTTTTTCTTGGGTCTCGCAATGTTTTGCCGCTTCGTGACGCATCCGGCCAGAAATGATCCATCACTATGAATAGGTATGAGTCCCAGGGAGGAATAGCCGGTATATGGATGGATGGTAGCAACGGTGGGACAGTACAATCCAGGTAGATATTCTTGGAATATGTGATCTGATTTTATTCATCTGTGGAGATTTGTTCAATAGTGGGGGTGTTGGGGATATTGGTTTCAATAGTGAGGGATTTGTTGTGGGGATGGTCATTGTTGTGTATTAATGGCTCATGATGGTGGGTGTATTTTTGTCCTGAAGACGCCTGTAAAGGGCTGAAACATGTGACTGAATATGTGTGCCCTAATTGTCCCCATGCTGCTCTCTCCTCTGGTCTCTACCACTCCACAATCACTTCTCCCATACACACAAAGATAGAAACTGTCTCCACGCACACACATACTGTAGATACAAACTGTCATCCCCCCACAACACAGATACAAACTGTCACTACCCCCCCCACACACACAGATACAAACTGCACTATAAGCTGTCACCACACACACATCACAGACACAAATTTTGTTCCTCACATTCTATGCATCCAAGTACCCCTGTACTTCAGTCAGTTCACTTCCAGAATGTTATAATGCTACTATGTAGTACGGGGTAGATTTATGAGAATAATGAAGTATAAGGTACAAGCCAAAAACATTCAAATACTAAATCAGCAATGAAAAGTCATTTATACATTCTAACTAACTTACATGACTAATTGAAAATCTTCCAATATATAATTATGGCACTTTAATTCTCCATTGTTCCACAATTTACAAAAAGTGTAAAGCATACTTGGTGTCTTTTTTTTAAAATAACTTATTTTTGCATTAGTTTAATTTGAAAAAATCAAAGAGATCATTGCTTTGATTGATTTATAAGGCAACTATGTCCAAAAATGGACTTTATGTTTATTTCTTAAGGAGATGTTAAGAATTCAAAGCTATGATTGGCCATAAACAGTCAGCTGTGGCCCTGACATGAGAAGAATTTTGACAGCTTACGCTAGCAGCACCAAAGAGAAACTAGGATTTTTCTACCACTGGAAAATTGACTGTTTTCTACTATAGTTGCCTTTTAATAAAGTTACCTAAGGAAACATTTTCAACAAACAGCATAGAAAAGTGAATGGATTTTAAAGGTGTGAATTGTTTGTGGAAATATAAAAGGGTTGAACTGTCTGCTTTAGTTTTCTTTTTTGAATATCCATATTTTTTTTTTTTTCTAGTGTTAGGCTCACTATAATGCTTATGGAAGGCAAACTGATATTGGGTATAAATATAGTAAAATATATGTACTGTAAGTGGATATCAACCCGCTGTAAATTATTCATTTTATTAATTGCATCTAAAGCACAGTAGAAAGTAAAGAAAACAATTAAAATGTCAGCATGTAATAACAGAGCAGGAGTGCACATCATTCATGTCAAGGAAGCGTTCTGAGATACAGGCCTGTGTGTCATGCATGTGCCTTATCAATCTCAGGAGAAGGACCACCTGTCGATCACATGTTTCTTGTTAGCTATGGTCTGGAGGCTGAATGAATATCATCAGACAGACCTTTAATTACACAGTATGCTTTCCTCCTCTCCTCCATTTGTTCTTTTTTTTGTGGTTGATGTAGATGTAGAGAGGAATGGACCCTATAATAAGAGTGATGTGGAAAATATAGCATTACTTTAATTAAAAGAAAAACTGAAAACAGGGTGGTGGTACTCCTGCATTGCTTTTTCAAGACGGGAAGATTATAAAGTTAGTATTTTAAAGCGGAGAGAGAAGTATAAATATAGTCACATGTTCTAAAAGTTTTGTGTCACATACAATGAAGACTGCATTTGTATTTTACAAATATTCAAGTGCTATATAGTACCATTTTTTATGTAGATTTATAGAGCAATAGGTAAGTATAGTATAGCACCTGACATCATTAGCCCCTCCAGAATGTAGCACAGTTAGATAGCTAAGCATGCAAGTGGATTTGAGATGTGCCTAAGACCACTGAAAATAAAGCTCAGCCAAAGCTTATTTGCCATGTGGTTATGTTCCATAAGGAAAGGGACACAAACTTCCCTTTTCTGGCAGCTGTTATCAACCGTGAATTAAATGATAAAAACTTTCAGCTGTAAGAGTTTGGAACAGAGCTTAGAAAAGCCTATTCTTCTGCAAGATCATAATGCTATCAATTAGTCATGCCGTGACTATAAGAGAAATAGGCTTTGCTTTCAAAAAAGTATCAAGATTTACATATGTAAGGTCAGGGGGAGGTGATAAGCAAGGGTTATGGGATATAAATAAAACCAGGTGATGACAGTATTTACTGATAGCTGGGCACCCTCCCCCCCCACCGCTCTACCCTATGCAAAGTGAAACAGTAGAGCTGAAAGAAGGGACTCTGAACGGTTATTGAAGGGCGCACAAACCTAAAACAGAACTTTCCCCAACATTGGTGTTTGAATTTTTTATTGTTTCTGCTTACCGCCTGTCCGTGCAGTTGGAAAAGGATTTTTAGCACAGTTTACATGCCCTAAGTAAAATATTATGGAATATTAAACTCTTTTACTTTCAATCAGTAGCATTGTCAATCCTTTTTTCCACGCGAGGGTCGGTATGCAAAATACTGTAATATCTAATTCCACATGCGTAAAAATTTTTACATCACTTACTATGTGTATTGCTCACAGAGATGTAAAGGTATATCTGTTTTTGCTATTTAGGGAATTAGTAAAATCATTCGTCTGTTTTTAGACAGAATGGACTAGAAACCGAATCAAATGAGTTTGACCAAGAACTTTGATCGTGGCAATTATGTACCCTGGAAAATCCCAATTAGCATATCACAGCCAAGATTCTTGTACAAGTCATTCTGAATTGAGAAAGCCAGTCGGATGACTAGCGAAATGTCTTCAAGAACTAAACTTCAAGTCCAGTTGATCTAATTGAATACAAAAGATATACCATGACCTGGATGAATGAGAACCTTCACAAGCATACCGATGACAAGTATCTCAATCCTGTTTGGTCTCCTGTTTCAGTCTCTCAGTGGACAGTGAGGGGTCCAGTCTCATTGGGCATCCGGGCAGACCCGTTTCGTCCCTATTACGTATCTGGGGCTTCCTCAAGTGGCCATAAAGTGGTACAAGCTTACCGTCTATCAGGCACCTGCTTTTATCAGATAGTTTCGTGGGTAAGAATAGTCACGTGTCACTTACCCTGTGTACAAATACAGGTTTCTTTTTATTGCTTTGAGTGTGCCAGGCTATTCCTTTTCTGTCTTTCTACTTTAACCTGCTAATCCACATGGTCTCTCTATTTTTTAAAAGTGTCTCCCAGTCCCCACCCCTCCAAGGGATCAAAATCATATCTAACACCATGAATTTCATATCATTATCTCCATGGCCCACTTCCAGGAAGTGTTTGGATACTGGTAATCTCACATCCTTATTCTTAATGCTAGATCTATGTTTGGACATACGAGATTTAACAGGTTGTATGGTTTCTCCAATATATAATAGATTACATGGGCACCAAAGTATATACATGGTAAAATATCCTTTAAGGATATACTCTTTACCCATTTTGAGATGATGGAAGCTGGGGGCCTTGTGAACATACTTACCTTGGACACATTGAAGACCAAAAACATTTCAGGTTCCTTTTTCTTTGTTCTAAATGTGGATCTAACCAACAGACTTCTAATATTAAGACCTCTCCTATATAAATTGCTCCACATCCGGGTATGCTGTTTTTGGGAGGTGCCAATTTGCTTTTTTTACTCTTTGGCTTCCCACTGCATAATCCATCACCAGAGGGATCATATTAACCTTTTTATCCTTCCCTCTGAGTTTGGGGTTGTCCAGCCCTTCGTTTGGCTTTATCCAACACTGTTCTAAGATATTTCCTTCGTACACACTGTGTAGATTTGTCCCATTTGGGTCTCTTGTCTTTCTCTCTCACTTACTATCCTCTTGACTTGAGAGAACTGAGTGACTGGAATGGAGTGCTTTGCATGTATACAAGTGATTCCGGTCAGTTGGCTTGGTATATAATTCTGTTGTCAATTAGCCACATTGTTTAGAAGCAGAGTATAGATCATAATATATGGTGATCTTTATAGTTGAATGTATTATATTCAGTTCTTCATGGAAGGACTGCAGCGATCCAATGTCACCCCACCATAGGAGGAGGACATTATTGTCTATATATCTCCTCCAGTCAACACAGTTCCTGGTAAAGGATGGTAACGTATAGACAAAGTCCTCCTCGAGCCATGCCATTAAAGCATTGGCATAGGACGGGGTGACATTAGATCCCATTTAATTACCTCTCGATTGCATGTAGTATTGGTAATCAAATTTAAAATAACTGCGCGTTAATATTATCCTCAAACATTCAATAAAAAACTTTATTGGGGCTTCATCATTTTTCTCACTCTGTATTAACATGTTTTTACATGCTCTTATCCCGTCCATGTGGGGAATATTCGTATAAAGTAAGGATACGTCAAGTGTAACTAAGATGATATCCCAAAATGCACTTATATGTAAGTCTCTCAGCTTTTGCAAAAAATGTTATGTATCTCTCAGATACAATGTTATTTTTTGCACCTGGGACTCAAAAACCCTGTCCAGCATGGTGGCCATAGGACTGAAAATAGAATCTATTCGATCCACTATGGGCCTACCAGGAGGCTGGATGGGGTTCTTGTGTATATACCAGTATCCACACCATGTGGAATAACAGATTAAACACACTGCATCCACATGGCCTTAATAAAGATTATAATCTTTATTTATTCCTGTGAGGATATGCTTGTGGCTCTAATACAGCTTGCAATCGTTTATGTAAGGGTACAGTATGCGGCGCCAGCATTTGTCATTTTTTCTATGGAAGAAATTAAATAACATAACGTCACTGAGATAATATGATATATCCATGATAAGGGAATACAGGAATATGGATAGTTGAACCTGTGATGTCATTTCCTGTATGATGGTTTAAAATGGTGTAATATGTAATCATTCATTTGTCCAGCCTGATGAAGGGGAATGATTCTCCCCGAAATGTCTGTTTATGGACTTATGAGTGATGTAATTCAATAAAAGAAAAAAACAAAATTATATATATATATATATATATATATATATATATATATATATATAATTATATATTTAGAACAAATTAATATATTAAAAACAAAGGGGTTTTAGTATACATTACTGTGATTACATGAATGAAAAAAAACCTTCCAACCACGTCAAGGTAACCACAGTCTAGAAAGGTACTAACTTCTAACCTTTTTTACTTTAATTACGTTTAGCAAACTTTTGCAATTCTCATACTTGTGCACTGGATTAATATAGCAGGCTTTCTCACTTCCCCCCAGCCCATTGGCTTTTTGAAATGAGGGAAGAGTCTGTCCATTCAGTGCTTTATATTAAAGGCATAGGACCTCCAATTAAAGGTCTGGGGGTGCTATTACCTTATGGGAGCTTGACCATGCTTCCTAACAAATACATACAATGGAAGGATTGTGGAATTTATAGGATAAATTACAACTACATTTAGCGGAAGTGCTACTGATCTGGTCAAACATTTATATAAACATAGAAAAGATAATCAATGCACATTCCTAGGCCCCATACAATATCATATTATCTGCACACTGGCATACATTATAAACAAAGGAGTTTTAGTATTCATTACTGTGATCACATGAATGAAAAGCCTTCCAGCCACATGAAGGTAACCCCAGGCAGGCTGCACTTCCTTCACAAAATGCAGTATTAATTAGATATAGAAAAATATTGTAGTGCCGTATTATTTTTAATATATAGACGTAAAAAATAAGAGTACTGTGATACTTTTTCTATGGATTAACAGTTTATTTAGTAGACACGCTTTCGAGGGCTAAACCCTCTTCATCAGGTCAGAGCAGAGTATTTTTTACACGGATTTATTAGAGGCACGCATTAAAACAAAGAAGACCAGCAACCACACACTTACCATGTCTATTTTATATTATGCTCCATTGAGGGCCTCTCACTCCTTTAAACCCATCTCACCTGTCAAGACATTTAGAAATTTCCCCCTGCTGTTAATTTGCAGCAACCAATCAGATGTTATCAAATGTGTTCTACCTTTAATAGTAAAAAAGTAACATCCAATTGGTTGCCCCAAATTAACAGCACAGGCACTTTTGCTCCTTAAATAATTCCGTATATCTAGTTACTTTATCTTAATTCTTAAATATTACTTAACTTGTGATTTTAAATGATTTGCAGTTATCTTAGCACATATTTGCAGTGTTAATATAGTTCATGCCAGCAGAGCGTATGTACTGTAATATAAGCAAAGAAAAAGGTTTTATATGTATAGCTATTATTAAATATGTTTTGTGCTTTCAGAGAACAACAACTAATAGGCTTCTCTGTGTTGGGGAGGCTAATGGGGAAGCTAAATTTTCACAAAGTTCAAAACTGCTTATTGATGCAAGCTTCCAGCTAGGATAATAAAATGAGAAATTGGCATGCAAATTTACCATCCTGACCTTTCATAAATGTAGGTCTGCATTTGTTATCAAGAAAGAAACCATCCACTTTGCTAGATTTGGAGGAGGTAAAATCAATTGCCTAACAAGGTAACTCTTCACTTGTCTAACTCAATTCAGCTCTAGTAGAACTATATGACACTTCCAAATTCTTTTCTGTCATGCCTTTCCTATAAATCTTACCCTCTCTGGCCTCATTCTATGGAACCATATAAGCATATTACAGATGTCAGTTATAATGCCTAAATCATCTGCCAACAAACAATCTTTTTATGGCTTAGATACCATGTGTCAAATGTATTTTTCACATTAATGCTACATTTTTTTTAATTAAAATAATGTTTTCCATTTACAGTAAATTATGCTAAATGCAAGAGAATTATTTTACTGAACCTCATTTTGGAACATATTTACATAATGGGCAGAATGTAAACACATCACATACTAGCTATAAATAGCAGAGCTTTGCACATTAGGGTAGCATTCTTTCTAATCCCTGATATAGATTAGTATCTTCTGACGCTAATTAGGACTCAGTGACACAGATTAGGTTTTTGTGACAATGACACATTATCTCACATTGTTCCCCATGACACACTTAGTCTTTGGTTTGGCTCAGTTGACATTTGGGTTCAATGATTTAATCATGCTGTCTTAAAGACAGCAGCGCTACAACTATGAGAATTCACAGTGAAAAAGCACAGTTTTACTAAAAGTCCCAGCAGAAAACCAACAACTACCATGACATGTACAGCAAGTTTTATACATTGTCCCACATTCGATTATTACTTTTTGAGTGTGGAGGCTGGCGACAGATTTGATCATTTTAATTAACATAGCTAAAACTCATCAGGCAGTTCTGCCAATGCTAAATGAATTGTTTGTTCATTGCTGTATAAAATAACATACTGTAGAAGTGATTCACAGATGCACACCAGAACTACAGTTAGAATTTTATATATATAAATCAGAACATTCAAATTTATCAGTCAAACATGATGGTTAACATGGAATTTTTTTTTAATAGTGCATACAACTGGTTGGGCAAAGATCTGTAAGCTATGTCAAAATGGAATATTGGGCCAGCCGACGTGTGCCCTGAGGGTGTGTGAAAGTAACTTGGCACCTTCAGGCCAGCTAAAAAAATCTTGCTCACCACAGATAACTTACAACAACTCATGAATATACAGGCTAATCATTTAGTCATGCTTAACACATTTTTTTGAATAGTACAATAACAGCTTAAATATGTATAAGAAATATTCCTTAGCTGTTTCCAGTACCAAGAAGCTATGATTTTGCTTATATATTTCTTCTACCACATGAATAATAGTCCATTTTATAGCTGGCAAAGGTGAAATTTCAGGTGTTTAACTGCGATAATAACTATGGTAACTTCAAATACAATACGCTGTGTCTTAAAGGACTGGACTTCTTCATCACTGAAACTTATATTGGCTACCAATATTTTTCCATAAACTTATTGAAAATATAAATAAATAATAAATGAGAGCAGTTAATAGAACATTTTACACAACAATGCAGATTTTTTTTATTCTTTTCAATTACCACCATTGCCTGTTTAATCAAATGCACTAAAATTCATATCTTTAGCTAATTAATAAGCCAAGAGACATTGACATTAAAACAAATATTCTCTTCAACTAAATCATGATTGCATGAAAAACTATTTCTCACAGTCAGAAACTTGCTTTATCTTCTTTGCTAAAAAGAAAAGATGAATTGTTTCTGTACTTTCAGAAGAATCTTTTTCATTAAGTTGCAGTGTTTGGCAACTTGTACACCAGCGTATTATTTCATTTTCAGTTTACATTTTCTGATGACCGTTTACAAAATAAATGAACATGTGGTTTTTTCGTGTAATTTATTTTAGATTCAAACTCAAAGGCAGAAGTTGTCTCAGCTGCAATAGATAAAAGAGTGATTAATTGAAAGAGCCCTACATCTTCAGTAACTGAATTATGTTGAAGTCCCCAACACCATATTGTTAGTTCAGAGGAGAAATTAGCCAAAGTAATCAAATAAATGACAACTCTGAATGCAGTGCACTTAGCCGGCACAGTGTCACATGTTCCATTTTATCTCTGCTCAGCTGTGCTTAGCAGGCCACGAAAAGGCCTTGTGCAGACCTTCTGTGTTCCTACTACATTTGGAGTCAAACATAGCATGAAATGGGAGAATTTTAGAAGGAGGAAATAGCACAAATATGTACCGTAGTTAATTTTTGGCTTGTTCACACTAGGAACAGACAAATACGCAACATAAAAGAGCGATGTGTTTAGTGACGTTTTAACGGTTTTTGTATCCGTTGCTAACCGTCTGTGTGTGTGTTATTATCCATTTTTGTCTGTTCTGTCCTTAATTGCATTTTGCTAATTTAAAGGGGCAGGACCAAGAACACTTCCTGGGAGTGTGGGAGTTTGAGGAGCTTTTGGAGAGAGAGGTAGCAGATAGTGTTGAGGACAGAGATCTTGTGATTTTCTGGTGATATTGCTATTCTGCACGATATTGTGAAATCCTATGGGGTTTTACTGTCTGTCCATTTTTTAAAAACGCATATCGATTTGAAAAATGGATACAAACTGATGTAATGTGAACCAGCCCTTACTGTTTCTTTAAGAGAATCTTTTATAGATTAGGAGAAACAATTTTTTGACTTTAGGGAAGGTGTGGATATTTTTTTCTTCTTAAAAGGTTGTTTAATGCCTTTAAAGGGACACTATACTGAAAAAATGACTTTGCCTCATCTTAATCTATAACTGAATACATGTAAGTAGCACTTACTCTGATTTTTGTATGTTGGTGCATGCCTTCAATCCAGCACAGATTTTGTTTAAGAGCAGTAACCCCCTCCCTCTTTTAACCACTCCCACTTCCACCCGACCTGACTTTTTCCCCCACAAACCAACTGTCAAGCCTGCACACAGCAAACAGCATTCCAACTGTCAAAACTCCATTCCAGCTACAGTAAAACTACTCACAGAAGAATAGTTTTGCAAGGAACTTGATTGACAGCTGAAATATGAGAAGTTTTAGATTGGATATCTAAATAAATAGGGGGCAGATCAACAAAAAAACAATACAGTGGTGGTTGGGAAGAATTATACAGGGTTATTCAATAAAAGTTCTTATCATTAAAAATGGTGCTAATTTTGCCCCAATTAATCAGATATTATCTTTCAAATGTTAAATAACATCTGATTGGTTGGGGCAAAATTAACACCATTTTTAACAATAAGAACTTTTATTGAATCTCCCTAATAGTTTCCAGTTATGGTCAATTTAAACTAACCTATTTTTCGGTATAGATGCCCTTTAAGATCATTGGACTTTCCAGGTAAAATGAGAACTAAATCTGAACACAGGGCGATTAGAAGTTGACAAATGGCGATTTTAATTAATCTTGAGCAAGTCATAGGTAGGGCACCCATTAGCAATGTTAAGGGGTGGAGAAGGGGAGTAGACAATTCACTGTACATGTGCAACTAGGTATTTCACCCCACTCTGGAAAAGCTAAAAACCTGCAGGTAGTCTTTGCATGTAATGGTCCAAAATGTACCAGACATATTGGTAAATCATGGGAAATCTGTTGGGCCAAAATAGTTTGTCACTTTCATATACTACAATCTGATACATTAAACAGTAAATCTGATGTCCAAAATCATCTGGCCAAACTCAGCCCATGTGCACCAGTTCCAGATTTCAGCAGTTTGCTATAAACTTCCTGAGACTGATAAGATACTATAACAAGGTCTGATCATTTAGGAGACTACAAGCATATCTAGCATCTATGCTCCACTCTGGAAACAGTTCTGTTTCTCAAATCATTAAATCTAAAAAATGAATCAGGACTGTTTATTAAAAGCTGCAACACAAATATCTCTAGATTGCTAGGGGTTTGTTAGCCAGGCAGATCCCGTATGTTAATTTATTTTGCTGTAAATCTTTATTTTATTTTTTTATCCTTTATATAG
This sequence comes from Hymenochirus boettgeri, assembly GCA_019447015.1. Taxonomy (NCBI): domain Eukaryota; kingdom Metazoa; phylum Chordata; class Amphibia; order Anura; family Pipidae; genus Hymenochirus; species Hymenochirus boettgeri. The sequence goes on along the minus strand of CM033469.1, from coordinate 140,127,361 downwards.
TGTTAATATTCCTGCTGTAATAAAACACTCACAATTGTTTAAATCAAAAACTTTTGATTTGCTTTGGCTCTTTAGTGCAGTTTACGCCTCCAGAGAGTTACCTGCACCCTGCTGCTGAGCTGATCCCTACAATACAAGATTGTTTCCACAAAGACTCACTGTTTGTTGCTGGCTGGAAAATGAAATTATGTAATTGCCATTCTAACTGCTTCTTTTTAAAGTTATATAGGTAACTATGGTACTGGTTGCCCTAGTTTAAAATAAATCCAGTTGCTGAATTTAAAAAAAAAAAAAAAGAGAGAGAGAAATATACCTTTGTGCAGAGCATTACAGTTCTTGTACCTAGCTGTTATTTAAACCGTCTCAAAATAAATCAAAGTCTAAAAGCCAATACAGCTAAGATCACCATGGAAACTTCATACGCAAGATTTCATACTCTCTATAGACACATGTCGCAAGCCAATAAAAGAAAAATAAAATTTTTTAAAGAAATGGAATCTTAAGGATGGAGAATTTTAAATGCATTCAATTTTACAATACATGGCTGTAAGCATAGAGAAATGTTGCTTAAATGGTATGAGGGACTGAAAAAAATGTAGGTTATTAAATGCCCTGTTAACCCATAGAATAGAGTGACCAGTATTATCACTACAACCAAACAAGGAGTTCTGCCATCAACATCTTTCTGTGAAAATGTGTTATTCTAAAAAGCCCGAATACTCTTTCTGAATCAGATATAGCTTGAATGCATAGTTCTTAAAATGACTTATTGAGAATTTTTCCAATAATAATGGTCAGCCTTGGGGACTGTGAAATGTATTGGTAAATGCAGCAAAAACATTTCTGTCAGCTGGGAGTTTAAGCACCACGGAATTTAAGGAGGTCTCCTTATTGGGCCCCCATTCCCTTCTTATAGTCGAATGAGATTTATCTTCATCTAAGGGTGGCACAGGGATTATTAAATCCCAAATGCATCACCTGACATTTATCAACATTGAATCTCATCTGCCATTCTGCTGCCCATTTTGATAATCTATCTAGGTCTGCTTGCAGCACTTGAACATCATTTGAAGTTTCTAAAGCTCTGCATAGTTCAGTGTCATCAGCAAACACAGAGACCTTGTTCTGAATGCCCCCTTCTAAGTCATTCATAAACAGATTAAAAAGAAGCAGCCCACAGAACCCTGAGGCACTCCGCTTAGAACTATAGCCCACATAGATGTAGCTCAATACTTTGGTATTGTATAGGCAAAGGCAGACAAAAAGGCACACCCATACAATACCATTGCATTATGTCATGACATACGCTGTGCTGCCTTTTATATTAGCTCTCTGTGTAGCGGTACAGATAGTACAGATTACTGGCAAGCTTGGAAGTAGTTTTGGATTTTGAGCAAGGAAGTGGAAAGTCACTTTGCGAGGTCGCCATGTGATAGAAAGTTTTTTTATCAAGAAAAGTGCCCACTGTCTCAGGATTTGCAACTATGAGCAAACTTTTCACATTGCCTCATGAAAGTGACGTTACTGATTGCTTTACACATTCTGCTATGCACACATACATTGACACACACATTTACATTTATAACATATAGCTATAAACATACATGCTAAATGTGCAAACTGACAGCTCACTCTCACTAATGTTTGAGATGGGAGAGTTAGTCACACTTTACGTGCAAAGGAATAAATGATGTGCTGAAGCCATGGCATGAGCGGACGACCCAGGGAAGTAAAAGTAGCTGCTTGAGAATTGTACTTTATTTTTAAAAGTTACCCTTAAATCTCCTGCTCCATCCAATCTTTTTACATGCTTACAGGGAGATTCAATAAAAGTACTTATCGTTAAAAATGGTGATAATTTTGCCCCAACCAATCAGATGTTAGCTTTCAAATGTTAAATAAGATCTGATCGGGGCAAAATTAGCACCATTTTTAATGATAAAAACTTTTATTGAATCTCCCTGCAAAAATGTAAAGTTTGCACTTTGGAAAGTGGAGCAAATCTCCTTATGAAGCACCACAGAAACAACAATGTGAATGGGAGCATGTACTAAATAAATACCACAAGACTTTATGGGTCATGATTCATTGCGAATTGGTAGGGCTAAGGGTCTCTGGCAATGGGGCCCACAAGGAGGGAGGGGTTTATTTCACAGAAATGCCCCAGAGGTATACCCGTCACTGCGCCGAATGTGAAGGTGTAATAAAGGATTGATTTTATCTACCTGTAACGGTATTTTGCATTTGCTTTGGCGTGCATATAGCCTTTATTTCATTTATCCGTATCAAGATCCAAGTGAAGGGTTTGGGGCATGCGGCAACCGAGCCACCAAACATAAGCAAGTTATTCTTAAATTCCTACAAGTGTTTGGCAGGGTCGCATTATATAAAGTTCAGGGGATGGGGACCCGAACCTCCCAAGAATAGAAGTAAGCATTCACTGTTTTGGTCTACACACAGTAGTATACAGCTCTGACCATCAGTTTAGTGCACTTTAGTGTGCACTTAACTATTTGTGATATATACTGTAGTGTACTGGAATGTAATCCCACAGATATTGTAAATATGTGCATTTTAGTAGTTGAATATTCTGTGAATGTTTGGGGTTTCACTGTCTGCATTGAGTGTACTGTGCTCACATTTGAGGTTAATGTTTCACCTTCCTGTTTTCTATATCAAGCTTTATGTTTATTATCATGTGAACAGACCTTCGTTATGCTCCCTCGAGGGTTAGATATTTCAGATACAGTTCTCTTTGTAGTTGTTAGATAAACATTGACCTATTTTGCTTCCTTGTTTGTTTCATTCATATTGGTCTTCGTGTTTGTAACTTGCTGTAAGTATCTTTATGATTCTTGTATTCTATTGTAATACATCTGTCACTGTCTGTTTGACTATTTGTTATTTATCCTATGTTTTATTGTGTTCCTTTACACAGATGGAGCAGGAAATAACTGTTTGTCGTGCTCAGACAGACATGCATTTTGCCACTGAAATGAACAAACAGGCGTCTTGTTAGCCATTGTCGGCGAGCACATGGAGATAATATCCAAATAAAATATTTTTTATCTACACGGAGTTGGTAATTGCTGAATTCATGTGAATACGCTGAGCCCGTCTTCATATTTACCGAGAGAGGAAGAGAGAAGAAACACCATTGGTATTTTTTTAAAGGGCATGTTCACCACTCAAATGAAAAATGAAATAATATAAATATATATAGGCAAAGAGGGGAGGAATGAATAGGAGCAGTGGGGGAGACTTTAGATAAACGAATCAGCTTATTTAAGCTTATCTACATCCTGCGTACTTTTTAAGGGCATGTTCACCCCTCAAATGAAAAATTGTATATAGGTTAATCACCCGCCAAAAGCTACAATAGAGCTAATCTGCTATGCAGCAAAATGATGCTCCCCCTCCCCCCCAGGAAGCAGAGACCAGCAGCATTTCAGGTTAGACTTACATCTCTTACATTGAAGTTTTGGGGGGGATTTGCCTATATACAATTTTTCATTTGAGGGGGGAACTTGCCCTTAAAGTATGTCTTACTTAATTTTGTACTACTATGTAGCGTTATCTAGTCATGTATTATCTACATAATGTGCACGGTTGTCACCTTTCCCCTTAAGACCCTTTAAAAGTGTTGTTTTATGTATGGAAGATCATTTTATTTCAAACATTGTTCATAGCTAGAGGAAATAAATGCCAAAATCATAACGCCTTTGTACATGTTTAAAGGGCAACTGTGGTCTCCAAACAAGTTAGGATTAAATGAAAGCCTGCAGTATTTCCTTTATAATGAGCCTTCAATCACAATTCTGGCTTCAGCCTGTGAGAAATGATATTGGGGAGAATGTTCAAACTTCCTGCTTCCAGTAGGTTGAGTGACATCGCCTTACCTCTGCTAGCCCCTCTGTCCCCTGCTGGAAGAAAAGGACAAAATTCCTGCCATACAATAATAATTCCACCGACTGAAACACTGAAATGTCGGTTGGTTGGGGCGAATTATTGTATGGTGTGTACCCAGCTTTAAGGCTGTAACATATTTATGCCATAGTCATTTCCTTTTCTTTCTGTAATGTAGCATTTCTTTTCTATGGAAACAAGGTAATCAGGTAGATAAATTAAACTGTCAATGTGTTAGAAGCAAGTCATCAATAACACAAAATCTAAATCCCCTAAAATGAATTTTACACGATGAATGTTATTTGTTGATTAGGCAAATTAGCCGAATAAAATGTCTAACGTTCTTTATGCCTACCGGTAGCTTACTTTAATATCTACCAGAGCAATCTGTCTTTTCTCATGATGAAAAGTTTTGTTGAAAATGTAACAAACAAACTTGCAGAATTGCAAATGTGCAGCGAGATAAGAGAAGCATTTTTAATGAATGATGTTTAATGTAAAATATTGTTTATTTATTTTTTGTGCTGCTGGCATTTTTTCAATTAAATATTTTTCTTGAAATTTATCAGAAGATTGCAAAACCAAGTTTCTAGGCATACAGCAACCACCTATACCTCTTAAATATTTTTTAATTCATAGCTTGAAACCGAATTCTCATTTGCCATGACAAACTGTAGCTTAAAGGAGAACTAGTCCCCAGACAACATTGTCTCAATAGACAGAGCACATTCACAAACATACAACAAGCTGTGTCTCACCTATTCCTTTGCTGTGGCCATTGGTTGATTTATGAAATTAACCTGTACGCAGACACTAAGCTGGGGGTTTACCCATCTAAGGTGGATTGTGGGAGCTGGCCCCTAGTACTCACAGGTTATTTTCATAAATCACCCAATGGCCACAGCAAAGGGAGAGGTGAGAAACAGCTTGTTGTATGTTTGTGAATGTGCTCTGTCTATTGGGGCCATGTTGTCTGGAGACTTTAGTTCACCTTTAATTATGGGAGTAGGTTTGTGTGGTTTGTGTGTGTTCTATAAAATATGTTAATTATCTTACCTTAAAATTCACAGGAAATGAGGTCACTGTAATATTGATGAGGGTCCCTTAGTGGACCGAAAAGCGTAGATGTGATCTATATGTATGTTCAATAAACTTTTCTAAAAGATTTGTTCCGTAAACGCTACCTATTATCCTACATATGTGATATATTGGATTTAGCACCCCGGTTGATGGATTTGGAAGAGTGAGTGCAATCCACTACTACTTATACTGTATATATAAGCAACCCCCAACACACTCATTTATACTGTAGATGATATTAAATTGATATTGAGCTGCATGTGCATTGCGTACATTAAATCTTGTCGGCTCTTCTTTCTGCGTCTCCAAGTTCAACCTTGGTGTAATAAAAACAGGCTAATCCCTGTGGTACATTACATTTCATTGACTAACTGCACCTCGCGGCTATCACATAGTTGTGATAGCTTTTAGACTCCTCACCCTTGTTAAAAAAAATTATAAATATAAATATTTTTCAAGTATATATTGTTATGTATTTGTACATCGTTTATAATACAGTGCAAGGAATCATGAATGGGGAGATCTGATTGGCCAGCCGGGTACTGAGGAATGGACATGCCCTTTAAGTTCATTGAATAGCTTTAAGAGTGTTCTGGATATGTTTCTTAAATACAAAAATATTGAATGTTACTAGTTTTATTACATTTGGTTGATGTTGATCTAGGGGTCATTTCTGATTGCCATTAGGAGTCAGGGAGGGTTTTTTTCCCCCTTTTTCCTTTTTTCCCCCTTCCTCTGGATCAACTATTAAAGGGACACTAAACTGAAAAAAATTACCTTTATCCTTTTCTATATCTTTAGTGCTGCCAGGAACTTGATCCCTTTTTGCTTTCAGTGCTCCCTGTCACTAGATCTCATGTCCTGTTCAGCTCACTCCTAGTTAGTATGCATGTCTCCTCTCTATGTATACTTCCCCTCCCAAAACTGAGGCACAGATATTGTGGAGCATGTGCAGTGGAGATGATCTGTGCCCCCCTACAGCCAACAGCAATCACCCAGTGATTTTGTGTTATAGTTAAAGGGTATCTCCACTCGTATTTTTAACATTTTGGAATCCAGTTCTATTGAAGAACGGGAGGTAAAGGAGCTGTGCCTTACCTTCCGTTCTTCAATAGAACAAACAGGAGCCAGGAGAGAAGGTAAGAAACTTACCCGCTCGCTCGCTCCCCCGGTGTGTAGTCTGACAGGTCCCGACGGACCTTGTCTTCTATGCGCATGCGCGATCTATGTTCTTCAATCGAACTGGATTCCAAAATGTTAAAAATACGAGTGGAGATACCCTTTAAAGTGAAACTGATTTGCTATGGGAAGGTAAGCAGCAATGGGAGCTGTAATCACTGCTTGAATCATATACGATTTTCTTTTAGCTGTAGGAGTTTAAAGGTGTGTTTGTGGGGGGGGGGGGGGCACTTTGTAATTGATTTCTTTAGGTACAGTGCTACATTGGGACCTACATAACACAGACAGTAGCTAACTGCAGGATTGGATTTATCTGCACAGAAAGAGTACAGAGCAACAGATAATGCTTATTCCCTTTCCTGATGTTAATGCTGAATCAATTAGTCATGCAGTGACAGAGATATATACTTTACTTTTATAGAATGGATAGTTTCAACATGTAGTGCGCCAGAGGGAGGGGCTGGGTGATTGACAGTTCTTTACTGACTAGCTGTTCCCCGTCCCCTTTAAAAAGTAAAACTCCCAGAGCTAAAAAACAAGGGATAGGAAGGTCAGAGAAGGAAAAAAAAGCAGATTTAAGATTGGTGGTAATTAATCCTAATTTCTGTGTGATTAGTTAAAAAATCGGGATCATGGGTAGGCTAAAGATTTTGGACAAGATTGATATACATCTTTATTCAAATCCAATACTATGTAACTATTTAAGTAGCCAATGTTAACTGTATCACCTAAGTTGCAGCCATTGACTCCCACTATGTGCTTCATTGGAATTTTTCATTAATGCAAGACTGCACCCATCTATTAAACACACACACGTCTGCGGTATCTCAAACTTCTGTGGCTGTAAACGTATGGGTGTAGATTTACGAACAGTGAATATTACAATACTATGCAGTAGCAGACTAATGGCAATGGCAATTTATGGGTGTGCCAGATTGCTGTGACCAATTGTGCGGCCCATGGTTTAATGTCGGTCGTTTGTCAGATCTGTGATTGTAAAAAACACAGATTTTTTAGGCCGACCAACTGGTCCAGAAAAATCTGCTTTTGTGTACCTAGCCTTAGATCAAATCAGAAGTATGAATCTGCATGTGTGTACTAGCCGTTATGCTCTAAAAAGAAATTATTATCTCTGCTCAAACCTGAAAAACCCTGATTGTTTAGAAACACATACAGAGCACAAATTTATCTTCTTCTATCCATGAGCACCCTTTTTTTCATTGTACAACATGATGACAATGACAGCTCACACAGATGTATAAGCACATGTAATCTGTATGTCAGCTTCAGTATGGTCAACATATGCTTATTGACGATACCCAATTATCGTAAAAACGTATCCAAAGTACACATGCAGTTCTCCTCTTCCATTCCAGCAGAATATTAGCACATACATGTAAGAGCTAATAAGACATCCCCTTAAATCCATCTTCCCTAAACTGGGAATGTAACATTTTGTATTATTTCATTATTACTTATTGTTTATGGAATATCAATAAAGGCAATGATGTAAATAAAGGATCACTTGTGACTTCATAGTACCTATTTATTAACTAAACACAAAAACTAATAAGTGAATAATTAGGAAACAAGAGTCTAAAAGTAATCAATAATAAGAATAAATCTAAAATGGCAATACTTACCCTTTAACCCTAAGAGCTTCAACATTTCTTCCTACAGATTTTTTGGTGGTATCCATTTTTTGGGGGGACTTTTAAATATCTTGTGAATAAATATAGATTAAAAATAATAAAACACCTAACCTTGCTACAAAATAAAATGACAGGGGTCTTTTTTAAAGGGAATGTCCACCATAAAGATAATATTTTATTGTATAAAAATTCCCCCCTGCCCACCCCCAACCGCCATGTTCATTAAAAAAAGCATTCAGATCAATACTTACAGCCCTTCACTCCAACGTCACTTTGGTCCGGCTCCCTGCTAGTCGGGACTTACAATCAGGGGGCCAGACCATCAGCCGTGCCTGTGATTGGCTGAGACGCAGCCAATCACAGACGCGGCTGACATCACGGAAAGCGTTGTGGGAACAAAGGGCTGTTAGTACCGTTCCGAATGCTTTTTTAAATAAATAATACGGCGTTTAAAGGTGGGCAGGGGGGAGCTATCATACCTTAAAAAGATTTTATGCTAGGGGGAAATCTGAAGAAGGATGGATCCAGATGGTGGGAGGGGGAAAAAGGGCTCCTCAGCGTAAGCCACTGTCCTCTCAGAGGACAGATCAAAGGCAAAAACCTTTTGATCAGGAAGACAGTTTACCCTTCAGTTTCCTGGACTTTGGACAAGCACTGCAGGACAACCATAAGGAGCACGGATGTAAGGAAAGGATTTTTTAAAACTGTACAGTGGGGCAGTAGTGTGTTAAATTATAGTTTGGGGGGTGGACACACCCTTTAATTTATTTAATCAAGCGGCATACAGTATATCCACAGTAGATGAGCTTGTGTACACATACAAATTATTTTCTCTTAAGACAATAGATATGGCTAAAGACTGGAGGAGTAGTAAATGATGAATATGTGCACATCCACACTTATATGTAAATATAAATATTTTGAAACTTCAATGCATAGTCCCTGATCAAGGTTGGAACTCGTATATGTTACTGGTCTATTAAAAAGCGATCGGGAACTTCTTGGCATACAACCAATCACTGGGATGTGCAGGGGGAGTGTACTATTTCACGCACTCCAATTGGCAGCAGCAGCCGCCAAAAGAATTGCAATAGTAGCCATCTCTATATTAACAGACACTAGGGGCCCAGCCAGCACAAAGCGAGTTAGGGGCACTGATCTATCCCATGTATGCAAATATATTGGGCTTTACTTTTTCAATATACTTTATCAGTATACAGACTAGATGAGACAGTTGCAGTTAAAGGGTGAACCACAAACATCAAAAATCGTAAAGTTTTGCAATTGGAGCGCTTGCGATTGCGCAAAAAAATTCGGATCACATGTGCTCTGATTAACGGATCACACACACACACACACAGCTCAGAGTGGGGCCTAGCCCTTAGTGAGTTGATTGCACTGTATAGGGGGATATTGTTTCTCTTTTTTTGTATTTATTGCATCATATATATTGATCAGATTTCAACCTGCAGTCTGGCCAAGATATGATACTGAGCCACTAATGAGATCATTGGAAAATGTTCTGACCATTGTGATATTCAGCTTCAACTTGAAGTTGCCAGACAGTCCATTGAACAGAAGGCCATACATGGATTGATATTTCAGATCAACTTGATTAAACCAATCAAACTGGTCAGAAATATGGACCTGTTTATACCAGGCTTCAGAGCACTTGTCTCTTTTGCTGCGCATATTATTATATCATTTAACATACTTTTCCTGACTATTATCTTAAAAATGTTAAAAAAACATATGACCTTTAGTTTCATTCTGCATATTTCTAGAGCATTTTTAGTCAGATTTTTCAGCTCTTGCAATCATGGATACTGTTTTATTTACTACCTCATCATTCTATTATTTTAATCAACACAATATTTAGCACCAGTTCAGGTACTATGCACGTTACCCAGAGCAACAATTACCCTTAAACCAGAGTCCGTGTACCCCCTTTTTTAAGATCTTTGTAAATTATACACACTATAAATCTTTTGTGGTGAAATGTTAATGTGGGATAAACAATGGTGGAGGTGCACTCTACTCAACTGTGGGTGCAGACGCCTCTGTAGGTTCTTCCCTTAGGAACCAATGGCTTCGCAGGAAAAAAAAAGAGTAGCTGAGGGTCGCACTCCAAATCATAAAGAAAATATTTATTATAAACCACACATATTCGAGATTTTAGAATTCGTCTCAGCAGAATGTCCAATTTGTTACATATCTTGTATATATCTTTTTTTCACAGACTATTTGCCACATTGAGCTGGTAGCTAGAGACAATGAAAAGACACTAGGAATTTGATATGCACTTTATTTGCACAATGAAAGCACTTTACACACGGTAGCAGTTTATATATATAATATTGTTTTATTGTAGTATTATTGAACACGATTCAACATTGCATTATTAGACTGTTTTTAAAGTAAATAAGTTTATTGTACATGTTTTTTACTGATATTTATGTAACAAAACCCTGTTGATGGTTCCACCCAATGAGGGGGCGGGACCTATGTCTAGCACAGTCTTTATATTTTCCTTAAGCACAGTTGCACTTTATCATCTGAAGAAGGGGGTATCCCCCCGAAACGTTGTGACGTGAATATGTGTGGTTTATAATAAATATTTTCTTTATGATTTGGAGTGCGACCCTCAGCTACTCTTTTTTTTCCTGAAATGTTAATGTGGTTTGCAGTGGTTATCCAAACAATGTATAGCAGCTGGTAGTAGAATATCTTCACATCAATACAAGTCCTTGGTACATAGACTCAATAGGTGTTTCATGATGAGGGAAGATGTTAATTATATGGTTCTTCTGTAAGCAAAAAAACAATCTTGAAATAAAAGCTAAGGCCAAGGCACCTAATAACATAAAATTAAATCAATTCTAGAACAGAAAAACATAAACATTGGTCTTTATACCAAGCAAATCAATTGGAACCAATGCAAATTAAGAACTCCTGCAGCAAATTGATTGAAATCAGTGTAAATCAATGTAGATAATGTTGAATTCAAATCAATGCAAGTACAGAGGAAGCATAAATGTTGGTCTTTAAACTGAGTAAATAAATTGGAATCAATTCACATTAGGGAGATGGATTCACATCAGTGTGAATCGACATATATCATGGTGGAAATCATTTTAAAAGCAATACTGTATGTAAATAGAATGCTGAATAGAACTATTGGGCAGCATCTAAATCCTATTTGTTAAGCACTAATAATACTGTAAGTGATTTGTTGAAGGTTGTAGTTCACTGAGGGTACAGTATGTCTGAGAGTACAATATGTCTATTTTCTCTTTACTGTGTTGTGGAATTTATCTGGTTTAAAGTCCTAAATGGGGAAACAAGAGTTTATATTTGTAGTCGGTACAATTACATTAAGGTGGCCATGCACTATATACTTCCATTTCTCTCAATATTTCTGCCACCACCTGGCCAGATCTTAAAGCGACCATTTTACAATTCTAATATCCATCATAATTATGATCAAAACCAAGGGAAACATCACAGGAATGTCAGCAGGTAAAACTGCTGCTCCACTTGGTATTACAATCAATTCAACGTTCTTCTCAGATCAAATGTTGAATTGATGTTATGTCAAGGTAGTGTACGGCCAGCATTAGGTGGCAGAGTCAGGGATCCATTTACTTCAAATAATGGCTCTTAGAGGGTGTTGATGAGGTTTTTTGAGTTGTCAGCTAATAAATAATGTTTCATTTAAACACTACAGACAAAACAGTATGACTGATCCAAGGTTTCAAGAATACAGCCTAATAAATAATGCTTATAATGCACAATACCCTCCAGATATAGAGAACCAATGCTTGGTCTTACCAGCACCTGTGTGTTTTAATGAGTTAAAACTCCCTCTAAATTATTATTGTACTATTGCGTACTCTTTTCATATATAGACCTTCATAAATTTGAGGGGGGGAAGTAATTTCTGATAACAAGGACAGGACCCTTAAGATCCACATGGAAATATAATGTTAACAAATAATTCAATGGTAACATTTACCCTGCAGCTGTTTCATTCCCAAGAAAGATCCATCTTCCCATCAATTGCAGTCAGAAGCAAGATAATAAATAGGAAAGTGGGCAGAAAGTTCTTTTCACTAGTAAATAGCAAACCTTTAACTAGCTATAAGTTACACTTTAAAATAAACAAAGGCACTAAGTACTGCCTTCTTTCTGAGTTAAACCCACAGATAATGCAGGTGGATATATTTTTTTTAAATTCTAAAGATAACAACACTAACCTATTAACTTACCCCAGTCCCTGGGAAAATATTGATCATTAACATACAACTACAGCGGTATATATGGATAACCTAATTATATAATTAATGAAAATGAAATTATAATAAGCCACCAGGACTATCCAGAGTAAAGGTATCCCTGTAAATAGACCGTACAAACATATATATAAACCACAGTCCCGCGCTATATAAACATGAATAAGATACCTTGAGAAGAAGTGACTAATAATAACACTTTACTACAATGTGAGAGGTGAGTGTTCACGTAAATATGGCAAAGATTAATCACAGTGAATAACAATGTTAATATTCAGCATACCCATCGTCAGCCACTCTTTGTTGACGGCCTCTTTCCAAGATGTCCAAAACGCCTTAATGAGCGTAGACGAAGTGTGTTTCACCTAAATAAATGTCTTTTGATCAAGCCCTAGGAGTGCTCCATGGATGATGTCCACTTTGACTGTACTGTATATCAGTAGCACCCAGGCATGTAGACCTCACAAGTGGTAGTGCAAAGGAACCCTGTAGATATCCACTGGGAGTGTGAAGGATACCAAAAGTTTATCTAAATATCTATGTATATTTATTTGCTATTACAAGGAGCAGCTACCGATGTGTATGCTGAATATTAACATTGTTATTTACTGTGATCAATCTTTGGCATATTTACAAGAACTTGCACCTCTCTCGGAGCTGCATAATTTTTAGGTGTTTCTGGCCTTCTAGGATTACAAATTATTTATATGTATGGTTTATACCATATTTATTGTTTACTATGTGTATGTGTAATTTAAGATTGTTTTGTTACATTGTGTTATTATTAGTCACTTCTAGCGTTATCTCATTCATGTTTATATAGTGCTGTACTATATATACATATATATATATATATATATATATATATACATATGATGTATGACTTTTCCAATTGACTTCTCCTTACTAAGTAACAGGATCGCAGGAGTTGCTCAGGATCTTTGGAAAATTATTTTGGCGGACACTTCTTTGCCTTTCCAGCATCAGCTATGATTTGCACATCGTCCAGGTAAAAGCCTGCATAACTTTTTGGTAAAGACTGACCTTAAGCCCTATACTATGCCTAAAAATGTCAATGTGTGGGGAATGCCAAAAACAGGGTGCTATAGATGTCCCAATTGTGTAAAATGCAGATATATGCTATCCCAAGGATGGGAAGGAGGATTATTATTAAGCATATACTCACCTGCACCAGCTCCTTTGTCATTTATTTTTTATCTTGCCCCTGCAATCTTTTGTATGTTGGAAAAACAGTTACCAGCTTCAGAGAAAGATTTGCTTACCATCGGAGTGCCATACAGGCTGCCCTGACAAACCAATCTATGGAAAAAAAGATCGGAAAATTTGGTGACCAATCAGTGGCACGTCAAATGTATGTTGTATGACCATGTTCCCCCAATGGAGGTTAATAGGGCAAAGAGACTCCTGCAATTAGAATCAAACTGGATTACACACTTGCAGACCCTAATACTGTTGGGTCTCAATAAAATTAATAATTTAAGTTGCTTTTTATAATGCTTCTTTTTCTTATATGTGTTGTCATATGCTTTTAAATTTGATACTCATGTTTTTCCTGGATTTAGCACTGCTCAGCCATTACTAAGCTACCATTCTTCCGGGTATGGGTGGTGGAGTTTGCTTGTTGCTATGGATACACAACGCCTCTTGACTTTCTTCTTGGGTCTCGCAATGTTTTGCCGCTTCGTGACGCATCCGGCCAGAAATGGATCCCATCACTATGAATAGGTATGAGTCCCAGGGAGGAATAGCCGGTATATTGATTGGATGGTAGCAACGGTGGGACAGTACAATCCAGGTAGATATTCTTGGAATATGTGATCTGATTTTATTCATCTGTGGAGATTTGTTCAATAGTGGGTGTTTGGGGATATTGGTTTCACATAGTGAGGGATTTGTTGTGGGGATGGTCATTGTTTGTGTATTTAATGGCTCATGATGGTGGGTGTATTTTAGTCCTGAAGACGGCCTGTAAAGGGCTGAAACATGTTGACTGAATATGTGTGCCCTAATTGTCCCCATGCTGCTCTCTCCTCTGGTCTCTACCACTCACAATCACTTCTCCCATACACACAAAGATAGAAACTGTCTCCACGCACACACATACTGTAGATACAAACTGTCATCCCCCACACACACACAGATACAAACTGTCACTACCCCCCCCACACACACAGATACAAACTGTCACTATAAGCTGTCACACACACACATCACAGACACAAATTTTGTTCCTCACATTCTATGCATCCAAGTACCCCTGTACTTCAGTTCAGTTCACTTCCCAGAATGTTATAATGCTACTATGTAGTACGGGGTAGATTATATGAGAATAATGAAGTATAAGGTACAAGCCAAAAACATTCAAATACTAAATCAGCAATGAAAAGTCATTTATACATTCTAACTAACTTACATGACTAATTGAAAATCTTCCAATATATAATTATGGCACTTTAAATTCTCCATTGTTCCACAATTTACAAAAATGTAAAGCATACTTGGTGTCTTTTTTTTAAAATAACTTATTTTTGCATTAGTTTAATTTGAAAATAATCAAAGAGATCATTGCTTTGATTGATTTATAAGGCAACTATGGTCCAAAAATGGACTTTATGTTTATTTCTTAAGGAGATGTTTAAGAATTCAAAGCTATGATTTGGCCATAAACAGTCAGCTGTTGGCCCTGACATGAGAAGAATTTTGACAGCTTACTGCTAGCAGCCACCAAGAGAAACTAGGATTTTCTACCACTGGAAAATTGACTGTTTCTACTATAGTTGCCTTTTAATAAAGTTACCTTAAGGAAACATTTTCAAAACAGCCATAGAAAAGTGAATGGATTTTAAAGGTGAAATTGTTTGTGGAAATATAAAAGGCGTTTAACTGTCTGCTTAAGTTTTCTTTTTTGAATATCCATATTTTTTCTATTTGTTTTAGGATCACTATAATGCTTATGGAAGGCAAACTGATATTGGGTATAAATATAGTAAAATATATGTACTGTAAGTGGATATCAACCCGCTGTAAATTATTCATTTTATTAATTGCATCTAAAGCACAGTAGAAAAGTAAAGAAAACAATTAAAATGTCAGCATTAATAACAGACAGGAGTGCACATCATTCATGTCAAGGAAGCAGTTCTGAGATACAGGCCTGTGTGTCATTAGCATGTGCCTTATCAATCTCAGGAGAAGGACCACCCTGTCGATACACATGTTTCTTGTTAGCTATGTCTGGAGGCTAATGAATATCCATCAGACAGACCTTTAATATACACAGTAGGCTTTCCTCCTCTCCATCCATTTGTCTCTTTTCCTTTTTTGGTTGATGTAGAGAGGAATGGACCCTATAATAAGAGTGATGTGCGACATATAGCATTTACCTTTCACATAAAGAAAAACTGAAACCAGGGTGGTGGTACTCCTGCATTGCTTTTTCAAGACGGGCAGATTATAAAGTTTAGTATTTTAAAGCGAGAGAGAAGTTATACTATATAGTCACATGTTCTAAAAGTTTTAGTGCACATACAATGAAGACTGCATTTGTTATTTTACAATTATATTCAGTGCTATATAGTATCCATTTTTTATGTAGAATTTATAGCAATAGGTTATAGTATAGGTATAGCACCTGACATCATTAGCCCCTTCCAGAATCTGTAGCACAGTTAGAATTGCTAAGCATGCACAGTGGATTTGAGCTGTGCCTAAGACCACTGAAAATAAAGCTACAGCCAATAGCTTATTTGACCATGTGGTTATGTTCCATAAGGAAAGGACACAACTTCCCTTTCTCTGGCAGCTGTTATCACCGCTTGAATTAAATGATAAAACTTTCAGCTGTAAGAGTTTGGAACAGAGCTTTAGACAAAGCCTATTTCTCTGCAAGATCATAATGCTTAATCAATTAGTCATGCAGTGACTATAAGAGAAATAGGCTTTGCTTTCATAAAAAGTATAAAGATTTTACATATTGTAAGGTCAGGGGGAGGTGATAAGCAAAGGGTTATGGGATATAAAATAAACCAGGTGATTGACAGTTATTTACTGCATAGCTGGGCACCCTCCCCCCCACCGCTCTACCCTATGCAAAAGTGAAATGTCAGGAGCTGAAAAGAAGGGAAAGAAGGTTAAGTAAGGGGAAAATAACAGATTTAACATTGGTGTAAATTATTATTGCTGTGTGCTCAGTTGGAAAAGGATTTAGCACAGTTTACATGCCCTTAAGCTAAAATATTAATGAATCTTAACTCTTTTAGCTTTCAACTCAGTAGCATTGTCATATCCTTTTTTCCCACTGAGGGTCGAATGCAAAATACTGTATATATCTACACATGCTTATAAAATTTTCTATCCACTTTCCTATGTGTATGCTCACAGAGATTTAAAGGTATATCTGTCTGCTATTTAGGAATTATAAAATCATTCAGTCTTGTTTTTAGATAGAGATGGACTAGAACCGAACTCAAACTGAGTTTGACCAGAACTTTAATAGTCGGACGAACTCAGACCTTCAGAACTCCTCGAACTACGAACTATTTTGGGTTTTACGTCATTTATCGAATTTGCGTACCGTTCGCTTACCCTCGATTTCAGCCATAACACTGAAATGTACTGTTTCAGATGATTACCCTCGAATATACTGTTTCGGGGATATAGCTTGAATGTTACATTCGATTTCGGAAAAACCTCGAATGTATTGTTCGATTTTGGTAACCCTCGAATTGGCGATAACCCTTGAATGTAGCATGCGGAAACCCAACAATTGCCTAACAATTGAAGTTAGTGTTTAATCAAGTTTTGGTGATATGGATATGTTCCCCAGACCATTTCCAAGGTCCCAGAGCCATGTACAGTAAGTTACCATTGCTATTTTAACTGTATTTAACTAGAAGTTTCAAAGTATTCTCTCCCATTGACTTTAATGGGTTAGTTTCTGAAAAAAATAGAACTTCAGAACTTTTACTAAAGTTCTATAGTTCGGAAACAAACTGAACTTCAGGAAGTTCGGTTATCTCTATTTATAAATCATCCTTCTTTAAATACTCTTATTAGCAATATATGCAGTCTTATTATTATGATTCCCATTAATATCTTGTGAGTATCCCTAGTTTATTACAATAGAAAACCAAATTTTAAAAAAATTAAATAGTTAAGTGTCATTTTTATATTAAACATTATAATAAGCTGTTTCCAAAATTTGAAGCATATCATTTTGACAATATGTATCCATGACAACATAGTATTACATTTATTGTTTGTTGCAAACTTTATTTTTGATTCTGTTTCAGAAACACATATTATTTGGGCTTTGTACATCTGTTAGCTGCTTGGAAACTATGAAATCATTCATTCATGTGACAAAAAAACTTTCTTAGCATTGTATCAATATTCTTTTGAATTCCTGTATGTTATTAAAAATAAATTCTGAAATATTATTAAAGAACAGGTACTATTTTATTCCACCTAGAGAAATATAAACCTAAAATGTGATAAGATGGGAATAAAATTAGACAGCTAATTTTCTATCATCTTTAATTATTCTAAAAATTAAATAGAAATGTGTGTATCAGTCTTTATAAAATGGATAATTGGACGTCCTTGAAAAGACCTTGGTAAGGTATTCCTTCTAGCACTGGGTATCTTTTAATGTAAAATAATGTAAAAAAAAACACTGTGTAAAAACCTATGAGAGAGTTTATGTGTTTCTATATGCAGAATGTGGGTTTAAAAATAATACATTTAGCATTCTTCATAAATTAAATAATCAAACATAGGTTAAAGGACATGTCCACCCTCAAAACTAAAATTTAACCACATACTGTCCCCACTGTGTAGTTTTAAAACATCCCTACCTTACATTTCTTCTCCTTATGGTTCTCTTGCAGTGCTTCTACAAAGTCCAGGAAACTGAAGAGTAGTGGCTGTCTTCCTGTCCAAGTGTCTCTGCCTCCTGTCTTGCCTCTGGAAGCAATTTCCACCCTCACCCCACCACCCGTATCCATCCTCTGCAGCCGTTGACTGAAATCCTTTGGCTATATTGTAGGTGCCCCCTGCCCACCACTAACCGCTGAGTTATTTTTGTAAAAAATGTTCTGTCCCTGTAGCGTACCCATTGACAGCAGCTGCGTCTGTGATCACAGATGCGGCTGCTGGTTCAGCCCTTGCTTGAAATTTCCGGCAAGGAGGGAGCCAGATCACTGCACCTGAGGAACTAAAGTCTCCAGACAACATTGTCCCAATAGACAAAGCACATTCACAAACATACAACAAGCTGTGTCTCACCTCTCCCTTTACTGTGGCCATTGGGTGATTTATGAAAATAACCTGTGAGTACTAGGGGTCAGCTCCCACAATTCACCTAAACTGGGTAAACCTCTAGCTAAGTGTCTACGGGAAGTGTCTGGGGAATAGAACCTGCAACGTGTACAATTACTCTGCCTTGTTAAAAGCAGCACTCTTACCTCTAGGCTAACAACTACCACATAGAAATCCTGTACATGTAGTATCTTTTACTATGAACATAATGGAAACAAAAAATAAAGATAAGTCTGGGGATTTAAACTTGCAAGCTTCTGAACTATATGTTTCTAATACTGGCGTCTTACCATGTGCACCACCACTGAACAAGCTGAAGATATATGTACATTTAGAGGCTTAATCTTTTGCTTGGCAGATAATAGAAACAAAAAAAGGTAAGTCTGGGGTATTGAACTTGTGACTTTCAGAACTGTGTATTTTTAAACCGGGTGCCTTAACCAATGCGCCAACACTGAATTAGCAGAGAATCCAGCTACATTAGGAAGCTTTATCCTTTGCTAGGAAAAGAATTAAAAAAAACGGAATATGGAAGTCCCCGATAAGACATTAAAAGCTGCTTGTTACCCTGCAGTTTATTTACCAGCAACTCACACTGACTGGTAAATAAATTGCAGGGTAACAAGCATCTTACAAAGTATTTTCAGGGACTTCCATATTGGTGTGGAGACATCTGTATAGAAAACACACTGTGCATAGTGACAGTGAATACTGGAGTCAGGGGGCGTGGATCTTTGATAACTTCATGGGCTGTGGGTTGTACTGGCAACAACATGGAAACCTTCTTATTTACAGAATCTATTTCTCACATATACTAAATGCAACTTACTAGAGAAGAATCTTACAATGTATAGGTGTTCTGGGGAGAAAAACTTTAACGTTAGGTTTTTTTAAAAATTAAGTTTAGTTCTCCTAGTTTTTAGGGTGGACATGCCCTTTAATATTATAAGGAATTATGCCAACATATGTGTTTTGTGTGTTAGATCAGGAACGTCCAACCTGCGGTCCTCAAGATATTGGAAAACTACAACTTTCAGCCTTCCCCTGCCAGAGAGAAGACAGATAATTCTGGGTAATGTCATTCCACACTATATCTGTAGGCTCAGGGCCATTATATGCTCAGACTTTCTTTTTTTCATAAATGAGATTCTGGGTAAACTCATAGTTAATAAACTAAAATGTAAGATTGATTCAGCTGCAACAATTCATTAAAAATCCCTAAATTCCAAAAATAAAAAATCATTCTTTATGATCATTATAACCTCCAATTTAGAAAAAGATTTATATGTATGTGACAAAATAATTAACAATCTTTAAATTACATTTATTATTTGTTTTCATCTTTTCAAACTGAAATGATAAAATAATTTGCAAAGCTCTTATTGCTTTAATGATTTAGAAATTATAGAAAATTGCTTATAATTTATGAAAAGTTACTAAGAGAATCAATCTACCAGTCTTATTAACTTATCAATCTGTCTCAATTTACAAACTGGTGCAGATTAAAAATTGACAAAAGTTCCAAAGTATAATAATTTAAAACTTTCATCAAGCTGAATGTATTTTTATATTTGCTGTGTTTATTACCGAAACACAGTAAGCAAAATGATTGTTTTATCAACAATATTTTAAAGTAATTCTTTAGATTACCTTTATTGCATGAAATCGCAAAATTCTAAATTCTAATCTAATTCTACATATCTAGAATTTATAAAGAATTTGATGTAATGCAAAGCACAATAATAAAGCTTTTAAAAATTTTTAAAAGCTTTATTATTGTGCTTTGCATTACATCAAATTCTTTATAAATTCTAGATATGTAGAATTAGATTAGAATTTAGAATTTTGCGATTTCATGCAATAAAGGTAATCTAAAGAATTACTTTAAAATATTGTTGATAAAACAATCATTTTGCTTACTGTGTTTCGGTAATAAACACAGCAAATATAAAAATACATTCAGCTTGATGAAAGTTTTAAATTATTATACTTTGGAACTTTTGTCAATTTTTAATCTGCACCAGTTTGTAAATTGAGACAGATTGATAAGTTAATAAGACTGGTAGATTGATTCTCTTAGTAACTTTTCATAAATTATAAGCAATTTTCTATAATTTCTAAATCATTAAAGCAATAAGAGCTTTGCAAATTATTTTATCATTTCAGTTTGAAAAGATGAAAACAAATAATAAATGTAATTTAAAGATTGTTAATTATTTTGTCACATACATATAAATCTTTTTCTAAATTGGAGGTTATAATGATCATAAAGAATGATTTTTTATTTTTGGAATTTAGGGATTTTTAATGAATTGTTGCAGCTGAATCAATCTTACATTTTAGTTTATTAACTATGAGTTTACCCAGAATCTCATTTATGAAAAAAAGAAAGTCTGAGCATATAATGGCCCTGAGCCTACAGATATAGTGTGGAATGACATTACCCAGAATTATCTGTCTTCTCTCTGGCAGGGGAAGGCTGAAAGTTGTAGTTTTCCAATATCTTGAGGACCGCAGGTTGGACGTTCCTGATCTAACACACAAAACACATATGTTGGCATAATTCCTTATAATATTAAAGGGCATGTCCACCCTAAAAACTAGGAGAACTAAACTTAATTTTTAAAAAAACCTAACGTTAAAGTTTTTCTCCCCAGAACACCTATACATTGTAAGATTCTTCTCTAGTAAGTTGCATTTAGTATATGTGAGAAATAGATTCTGTAAATAAGAAGGTTTCCATGTTGTTGCCAGTACAACCCACAGCCCATGAAGTTATCAAAGATCCACGCCCCCTGACTCCAGTATTCACTGTCACTATGCACAGTGTGTTTTCTATACAGATGTCTCCACACCAATATGGAAGTCCCTGAAAATACTTTGTAAGATGCTTGTTACCCTGCAATTTATTTACCAGTCAGTGTGAGTTGCTGGTAAATAAACTGCAGGGTAACAAGCAGCTTTTAATGTCTTATCGGGGACTTCCATATTCCGTTTTTTTTAATTCTTTTCCTAGCAAAGGATAAAGCTTCCTAATGTAGCTGGATTCTCTGCTAATTCAGTGTTGGCGCATTGGTTAAGGCACCCGGTTTAAAAATACACAGTTCTGAAAGTCACAAGTTCAATACCCCAGACTTACCTTTTTTTGTTTCTATTATCTGCCAAGCAAAAGATTAAGCCTCTAAATGTACATATATCTTCAGCTTGTTCAGTGGTGGTGCACATGGTAAGACGCCAGTATTAGAAACATATAGTTCAGAAGCTTGCAAGTTTAAATCCCCAGACTTATCTTTATTTTTTGTTTCCATTATGTTCATAGTAAAAGATACTACATGTACAGGATTTCTATGTGGTAGTTGTTAGCCTAGAGGTAAGAGTGCTGCTTTTAACAAGGCAGAGTAATTGTACACGTTGCAGGTTCTATTCCCCAGACACTTCCCGTAGACACTTAGCTAGAGGTTTACCCAGTTTAGGTGAATTGTGGGAGCTGACCCCTAGTACTCACAGGTTATTTTCATAAATCACCCAATGGCCACAGTAAAGGGAGAGGTGAGACACAGCTTGTTGTATGTTTGTGAATGTGCTTTGTCTATTGGGACAATGTTGTCTGGAGACTTTAGTTCCTCAGGTGCAGTGATCTGGCTCCCTCCTTGCCGGAAATTTCAAGCAAGGGCTGAACCAGCAGCCGCATCTGTGATCACAGACGCAGCTGCTGTCAATGGGTACGCTACAGGGACAGAACATTTTTTACAAAAATAACTCAGCGGTTAGTGGTGGGCAGGGGGCACCTACAATATAGCCAAAGGATTTCAGTCAACGGCTGCAGAGGATGGATACGGGTGGTGGGGTGAGGGTGGAAATTGCTTCCAGAGGCAAGACAGGAGGCAGAGACACTTGGACAGGAAGACAGCCACTACTCTTCAGTTTCCTGGACTTTGTAGAAGCACTGCAAGAGAACCATAAGGAGAAGAAATGTAAGGTAGGGATGTTTTAAAACTACACAGTGGGGACAGTATGTGGTTAAATTTTAGTTTTGAGGGTGGACATGTCCTTTAACCTATGTTTGATTATTTAATTTATGAAGAATGCTAAATGTATTATTTTTAAACCCACATTCTGCATATAGAAACACATAAACTCTCTCATAGGTTTTTACACAGTGTTTTTTTTTACATTATTTTACATTAAAAGATACCCAGTGCTAGAAGGAATACCTTACCAAGGTCTTTTCAAGGACGTCCAATTATCCATTTTATAAAGACTGATACACACATTTCTATTTAATTTTTAGAATAATTAAAGATGATAGAAAATTAGCTGTCTAATTTTATTCCCATCTTATCACATTTTAGGTTTATATTTCTCTAGGTGGAATAAAATAGTACCTGTTCTTTAATAATATTTCAGAATTTATTTTTAATAACATACAGGAATTCAAAAGAATATTGATACAATGCTAAGAAAGTTTTTTTGTCACATGAATGAATGATTTCATAGTTTCCAAGCAGCTAACAGATGTACAAAGCCCAAATAATATGTGTTTCTGAAACAGAATCAAAAATAAAGTTTGCAACAAACAATAAATGTAATACTATGTTGTCATGGATACATATTGTCAAAATGATATGCTTCAAATTTTGGAAACAGCTTATTATACGCGCTCGCCGTTATAAATACGGCGATAGCGCTATTTTCGCGGCCGCGATGTGCGGCGGTAATTTTTTGGCGCTATTTTCGTTGCTTTATAAATATGCCCCAATGAGTGATCAAACAATTCATGATTCATGAGGGGACAGGAATTTAGTGAATTGGATGGACCCTTTTTATGGTATTCCCAGAAGTTTATATGATAGCGGAGGTGGGGATCACCATTACTGATGTGCATATAGACTTTGGATGTGATACACATGCGATTACAATTGCATGTGTACCGGCAGATTCTACTGGAATCTCTCAGTAACATGCAGTGGTAATTCCTGTTTATTGCACTGAGCTCCATGTAGTAGCCTGGTCTTCCACTTGTTTTTTGGTCCGCTGTTTTCAGTTTTGAGTTGTGATATTTTGCAGGCTAAAAAAACCCACTAAATTTATTGCATTTCTTGGGCTTTGCTTTTTCCAAAAACCTTTGGAAATGGTGCAGGCAGTCTAAAATGTGCAAACCATCAATGAACATATAATTCATTGGGTAGCGTGGGTTTATACACATTTAGTGGATAGCCAAATATATTGCATCTCTTTTCTTACCACATGCAAACATGTGCTTCACATGGTGTAAATCTATCAGATGTGTGAATAGAAAGTGATGTTAAAAAATTAACAGGGTTATTCAATAAAAGGGGGAGGACCCCGAAACGTTGTGTGTGTATCAGCATGTCACGAACAAACTGATTTAAATTGAAAGAGTGCGTCTCCCTACAAGTATTCACTATTATTCAATAAAAGATCTTATCGTTGAAAATGGTGCTAAATTTGCCCCAACCAATCAGATGTTAGCTTTCAAATGTTAAATGAGATCTGATTGTTTGGGGCAAATTTACCACCATTTTAAACGATAAGAACTTTTATTGAATAACCCTGTAAATATTTTAAACCATCATTGTCTATTAGTGTCAAATCTTCTTTTATTCACAGTATTGTCATCTTGTAAATAAAAAACCTTAGGGTACATTATGTGATTTGTAGTCTTCTCAAATAAGTTAATGCTAAATGCTCATAATCATTTATTAAATCACTGTAATAAAATGAAGAACAGTCTGATCTTCCTTACTACAGCTACAGTACTGTCCCCAGTAGAATGGAGATTTTACAGGGCCTATTGGAATACTTATTTTTTTCACACCTCCAGTGTCTACACACAGAACACTAGGAGTGCAACCTTCAAAGTGCCTACAGCAAGGGCAAACTGGAAATTTGTACTTCAGATTTGCTGTACTGTAGGCAAGGACATTTGGATTTGTTGTATTTTTCCAATGCCACTGATTTCAGAATTAATTTACTGCTATTAATCTTTGGCATTAAAGGCACTGATAGTGAGTGTAGCTGGTTTACATTTTAAATACTTCTTAAAAAAGTATTCTTGTGTGTTTAAATAACAATGTTTTTTATATTTGTGAATTAACAAAAAATATTAAAATGACTATAAAGTTTTATGCAAGAATGCATATTTTGGCCATTTCCTATTATATGGTCAATAAACCACAGTAGCTTCTTAATAGCATTTTAAATAGGCTTATATTGCTCGCAAATTTATCCACAAAACGAAGCAAAATGATTCCACATATTTTATTCAGACTATAGTTCTATTTTATAATATAATATATAGTATAATACAAGTACAACTGCACAAAAATAAGGGCAGAATTATTGGGAGAGGCAGATGTGCTAAACTGTTTTTCCCCCTCTGTATACACTATAGAGAACCTAATAGCAGAGACTAAAATAATAATAAGAATATTCACTCTGACTGACAGAGGATATGGTTACAGAAACATTTACATAAAGTTAATGTCAATAAAGCTCCTGGATGTGATAAAGCACATCCACGGGTCTTAAGAGAACTCTGTTACATAAGTTTTATCTTGATCACTGTCCAATCTTGAAAACAGATTCACTTTTGTCTGCTGATGTACCAAAACCGAACTTCAAACCCGAGTTCGGGCCGAACTTTAACAGTTCAGATGAAGCTGAACTGTCCAAACTACAGTAGTTCGTATTCAAACTAGTTTGGTTTTCTGAACTTGCAGACTTACTTAGAAAACGTTCGGTAAGCCACGAACATCTGATTTCGAAAACCTCCGAATGCCTGGGGATTCTCGAAATCGGTCATTCAAGGATTGTCGAATGGCCCAGGACCCCCTCCTGGGTCTTTAGAAGGCCTGGGGCATAAGGGGTCCCACAGCTCGAACCGTGACCCTCTCCCCAGCACTTAGATGTGCCCTTGTGGCCCTTGGAAGGTCCCTTGTGGCACTGATAAGTGCCTTTTGGTGCTTCAGGGGTCCTGCAGCTCAACCCGGGAACCCCCTCCCCGGCACTTAGAAGGGCCCTTGTGGCACTGACAAGTACCCTTTGGGGCTTAAGGGGTCCCACAGCTCGAACCAGGACCCTGCTCCCCAGCACTTTGTTGGGGTCCTGCAGTTCAAAATCAGGACCCCCTTTGGCTCTTAGAAGAGCCCTTGGGGGCGTGTCTTCTTTCTTCCATCCTGCGATATTAGCAGCACCTGGTTTCAAGCTGCAGGACCCCCAACAAAGGCACCTATAAGTGCTGGGGAGGGGGGTCCTGGGGTCCTGGTTTTGAGCTGCAGGACCCCCAACAAAGGCACTTATAAGTGCCAGGGAGGGGGGGTCCCGGCTCGAGCTGTGGAACCCCTTAAGCCCCAAAGGGCCCTTCCAAGGGCAACAGGGGTGCTTATTAGTGCCGGGGAGGGGTGTCCCGGCTTAAGCTGTGGGACCCCTTAAGCCCCAAAAGGCACTTATCAGTTCCACAAGGAACGTTCCAAGGGCCAGGGAGGTGGGTCCAGGCTCAAGCTGCGGGACCTCTTAAGCCCCAAAGGGCCCTTCCAAGGGCCAAAAGGGCACTTATGAGTGCCGGGGAGGGGGGGGGGCGGTTTAAACTGCGGGAACGGCCTTTTGCAGGTTTTCGATATCGCCCGTTTCAGGCTTACCGAACATTCAGAAATCCTCGTACGTTCGATAGAATGTTAAAGAATTGCCGAAAACAGCGGAAACTGGAAGTTGTGCATGTGTGCGCTATGCTTGTTTTTTGCTGTTCTACCCACAGGGACGTGTTCCCCAGACCATCTTCCGGGTCCAAGAGGTATTTACGGTAGTTACCATCACTGTATTTTGGAACGTTCTTCCAAACTTTTTAAACTATTTTTCCCCCATTCATTTCAATAGGTCCATTTCTGAACTTCTGGATTTTTTAACTTTTACTGCAGTTCGGAAACGAACCTAACTTCAGTAAGTTCGGCCATTTCTATTGATGTGCCCAATATTATTATTGTATTCCAATATTCCAAAAGGGTAGTTATTTATAGCCTGGTAGACCTGTAAGTTTAACAGTGGTGGAAAAGACACTGGAAATTTTATTTTGGAATCATACAGTATTGTGGACTATGTCTCAAGAACTGGTCATATACTATGCATTTACTATATGTAACAATTAGTGATGGATCTGAACTGGAACCCAAACCCGAGTTTGGGTCAACCTTTGTACGAACTTCGAACTATCTGAACTAGTTTTTTACAAACTCGCAGACTTATTTTTGATAACTATCGAATTTTCAAATCGGTAACCCTCGAATGTAGCATTCAAATTTGGTAACCCTCAAATGTAGCCTTCGATATTGGTAACCCTTGAATGTATCGTTTGGTAACTCTCAAGTGTATCATTCGATTTCAGTAACCCTTGAATGTATCGTTTGGTAACTATCAAATGTAGCCTTCAATTTCGGTAACCCTCAAATGTATAATTCGGTAACCCTCGAATGTATCGTTCGGTAACCCTAGAATTGGCAATAACCCTCCATCGAATGTAGCATATGGAAACCCAACAATTGCAAATGATGAGGGAAGGTAGTGTTTAAAAAGTTTTGGTGATATGGACATGTTCCTGGACATTTCCCAGCTCCCACAGCTACTTACAGTAAGTTACCATTGCTATTTCATCTGTATTTAACCCAAACTCTTCAAACTATTTCTCCCCACTGACTTTAATGAGTTTGTTTTCAAACTTCTGAACTTTTACTGAAGTTCAGCCATCTCTAGTAGCAATCAGCATAAATTCATATCATATCAAAGTAACTTGCTTGTGAGTAATAAGAAAAGCAGTGGACGTGGAAAACATTTAGACTTTTGATACTATGCCTGATCCTGAAGTTCTAAGTATAGTTTCTCGGGACTCTGTAATTGTGACACTTCTACCTAATCTGTTTATATGACTAAGAAGTGAGTATTAAGAGCAAGGTCTCTGTGTTAACTGATGACACAAAACTATGCAGAGCATTGGGAATTAGACAATTTAGGGCTGTTTACACTGGAGAATTGGTGCTTGCGTGGGGATATGATTACATTATACAAATATATTAATGGGCCATACAATAAGCTCTCTGGTGCATTGTTCACTAATAGATAATTTCAGAGGAGACATTCTTTAAGTTTATTAAGGTTAGGAAAGTTTTTTTTTTTTTTTTTTTTCCAGGCGTGGGAAAAACCAGTTACAGTGAGAACAGTCGCCCCCAGCAAAGCTATAATGGGGCCCCTATCTCTGCTTCATCTACTATGATTTTCTGTGAAGAGGCTATATCTGTCATAGAAAAAATAAGAAGATGCACCCACCCCAACCTCCCAGGCCCCTTTGTGGTTTCAGGGTCTGCTCCCCTGTGTATGGGTACTTTTTCAGCCACCACAGCCATTCACCTGGTGGATCTGTTAATGAGGCTCATCCAAATGGCCATTTCAGCCAACAAAGTGCCCATACACAGCACGGTTGTTGCCCGAAAAGCACCTTCATACACATCATGTGTCACAGGTCTCCCCTCAGAATCGCGCGCGTGTGTGAACTTTTACAGTGAGAACAGTGAAACTGTGGATATGTCTTCCAGCAGATGTGGTAATGGCAAGTTCATTAAACAGCTTAAAGAGTGAGCTGGATAAGTTCTAAATTCAAAAATATTAACTTGAAATTGTAGTTTCAAGAACTACATTTCAAGTCCAGTTGATCTAATTGAATACAACAGATATACAATGACCTGGAAGAATGAGAACCTTCACAAGCATACTGGTATTAAAGAACAATTATTCTTTTCCCAGTCCCCTTCCAATAAAAGGGCGCAGGGTGAGAACCTAAATCGCTAAGTCGTCACACCTGGGTTTAGCCTACAGAATGCAAACCAAGCTTTAATACTTAACTGTGGCCGCTTTGAGTCAACCCCTGTTCTGCCTAGGGACGTACCAACAATAGGAAGATAGGCTCCTTGCACAGAGCGTCTATCCTATTTGTCAAGCTATGGGACTGAACTGGAAAGGGGAGCGTGGCATGCGCGTGGAAGTATTAAAGCTTGGTTTGCATTTTGCAGACTGAACCCAGGGGTGTGGACCTAGCAGTTTAGGCAGGGCCATTTTTAGGCATAAGCCACCTAAGGCAAAGTGCTAGGGCACCTATATTAAACCTAAAAGGGCACCCAGAGTTCTCCCTAGCATCTCCCTGTCAGCTTTACTTGCTGTGTTAGATCTGCTCTCCTTGTTCTGCTGTAATTTGTACATTGTAGTGAGTACAGACCCTGAACTCAGCTCCCTCTACTTGGATACCATGTTACAAATGAACTGAAGGTGAAGGAAGGAGGGGGAAGGATGAGCTCAGCTAATAGTACTGAGGAGAACAGATCTAAAATGCCAGGTAAAAGCTGCTGCAGACTTTATAACAGTGACCCCTGTGACTAGCAGCCTTGAGATCACTATCCCTGCCTCTTTCTTCCTTTCATCCAACTCTCCAATTAGAACTGAGAGTAAGTGAGGAGTGAACAATTCAATGGAGGAGACATGGAAAGCTGGTACATACTGTGTATCATGTCAATGCTGGCAGCGGGAAGGGTTAAAGGTAATACTCTTTTGGTATTGAAAATATTAATAACAATATTCTAGTAAAGTGCTA
This sequence comes from Hymenochirus boettgeri, assembly GCA_019447015.1. Classification (NCBI taxonomy): domain Eukaryota; kingdom Metazoa; phylum Chordata; class Amphibia; order Anura; family Pipidae; genus Hymenochirus; species Hymenochirus boettgeri. The sequence goes on along the minus strand of CM033469.1, from coordinate 140,098,262 downwards.
GCACTAAGGGTTTAATGGCAATACTCTGCTGGCACTGAAGTGTTAATAGCAATACTCTGGGGAAGTACGGGCACTAAAAAGGGTAATGCCAATACTGTTGGAGGGATAGGCAACACTACTGCACTTTTAAGCGTGACGGGATTGCGTTCTGATCACGCTAGGGCACCAAAATGGCTTGAAACGGCACTGACTTTAGGTCCCTGGGTATTACTGAATTGTAAAAGAATAGGAGCAGGGCTAAGGTAAGTATAATTGTTCTTTAATGCATTTGGTTTGTGTTAATCCAGGGATAGGAAGGAATCCCCCCCCCATGCCATTTTTTTATGCCTTCCTGTGCATCAACTGTTCACGGGTAGGCATAAAACTAGATTGGACTAGATTGCTTAAAGTCTTTATTCAACTTTCAATACGACAGTGTGTATTTTTTTGTTATATAACGCATATTTTACAGAGCTTTACAATTATTTAATACTTTCCCCAAATAGCGTACGATCTAATCACTTTACCAATAGCGATGGCTCGAACCCAAACTCAAACTGTTTGAGCTAGTTCAGGCACGAACTAGTTTGTTTTCCGTACTTGCGGCTGTATTTTCGAAGATTATCGAATTTACAAGCTGTTCACTAACCCTAGAATATAGTGTTAGATTTTTGGTAACCCTCGAATGTACCGTTCGGTAACCCTCGATTGTATGGTAATTTGCCCTCATTTGTACCCTCAAATTTACTGCTTGTTTTCGGTAACCCTCAAATTTAGCGATTGTTTTCTGTAACCTTTTAATTTATCGTTCATTTTCAGTAACTCGAATGTAGCTGCCGATTTCGACAAGCCTCGAATGTAGCGTTAGTTTTTGGTAACCCTCGAATATAGCTGCCAATTTCGATAACCTTCTAAAATGTATTGTTCGGTAACCCTCGAACTGGCCGTAACCATCGAAAGTAGCATGGGTAAAAATTGCATGATCGTGGGGAAATAAGTGTTTAAACAAGTTTTAGTGACAGGTGCATGTTCCCTAGACCATTTGTATGTATGTATGTATAGTTTATTTATATAGCACCACTTGGGGACGCAGAGCTGTACAGTAATAAAATACAATAAAGTCATACAAGGGGGATAAATACATAGATAGTTCAGTACATAAATATATAAATTATATAAATAGAAGTGCTAGGGCTTTGCCACAAGAGGAAAGGAGGTCCCTGCCCCATAGAGCTTACAATTTAGTTAGGTGGGTAACACACAGATACAATGGAATGGGTATAAATGCTGGAGTGATGCAGTGTATGCAGTGCAAATAAAACAATCATATACTGTGCTGGTTACTATATAGGTAGGATGTAAGGCTAGATTTAAACCTGCTAATTGAGGTTTCTCGACGTAGAGAGAGGGGAATAGAATTCCAGAGGATGGGAGCCACAAAAGAGAAAGGTTTAAGGCGAGAGGAAGCAGTATGAGTGGGGTCTGTACAGGAGCTGGTTTTGCGATGAGCGGAGGGTACGGGCAGGAACATATGGAGACACTAGAGAGGAAATATAAGGAGGAGCAGCAGAGCGAAGGGATTTAAATGTTAGGAGAAGGATTTTATATACAATGCTCTGTTTAACAGGGAGCCAGGTTGTTGTCCGGTATAGAGGAGATTTCCCAGGTGCCACAGCCATTTAAAGTAAGAAACCATTTTTTATTTTAACTGTTATTCACCCAAATTAGTCTTCCGTAGACTATAATGGGTTAATTTCCGATCTACCCAACTTTTACATCTCTTTATACCACATAACCTATCAGTACGTCTTAATGATTGTGGGGGAAACCGAAGTGCCCGTTTTGTCTTTTGGAGTAAATTAAAGTGATAGTAAACTACACCTTTTATGGAAGTATAACCCTTTAAATCAAATAGCAGGGGAAACGTCGTACTTTTCTTTTCCCTCGATAACTTCACCTAAAAATGTTTGTTTAGAGGAACACATTCCTTTTATTCAAAATATAATGATTGCTGATTTCCAAAGTGTTAGTTGTGAAAAATGTATTATGATTCAGTTTGTTGATTGCACTCTTTGCGGTGTTATTCCCAACTTTAAAACTATCTTTTTTCAGTTGTAAAATCACTGTAACTGAGGAGTCTCCTCCTGTCTCTCAGCCAATCAGAGACGCAACTGCTGGTCCCACCCCCTGCTTGCAGTTCTGTGCAAGCAGAGGTAAGGCAAGTAACTATCTGGGGACTTTCTCAAAAATCTATTATGGCGGTTGGGGCTGGGGGGCCAATAAAAACAATATTACAAAAGTTGGGGGTGGACATGCCCTTTAAAAGATGATTCAGTTTGTATGCATGTTACATTTCATTTTAATGAAAGTATGTTCATACCGACAACGTTAAGATGTGTTAGCGGTTTAGGGCAGAGACCTCTCTCCAGTACACACCTATTCATTCAAAGCTTTGTCTTTATTTTATTGTACATTAAAGGGTAAGTCCAGCCTCAAAAAAACTTTACATAGTTTTAAGTTACACCCCCCAAAACCCCATTTTTGTTATATTCTTACCTTCACTTGATGCTTCCACGCTGAGAAATTAGAACTTTCAACTACGATACCTCACCGAAAGTCCCCTCTCCTCTGCTCCTTGATTGGTAGTGGCAGTCAGTCATTGGTTGACATCGTCGCGGCCATGACTAACAGTCATTAAGCAAGTAGCAGAGAGATAACCAGTGAGGGATCCTCAATGTAGGAGCTTCGGGTGAAGGTAATAATAGAACAAAACTGGCAGTGGCTTAGCTACAGACCTTTGGGCCCTGGACATGGGCTCCCCCAACCATGCTGCAAACACAAATCGGCACCGCAAACCAAATAAAAATTCTAATAAAAAAACATCCATATTCTTCATTTAAATTTTTTTTGAGCCACTCATTTTAAAACACACAAACATACTTTACCCATACACCTAGCAAAACTATTCTCAAAGATTCTCAAACCTTACACTTCTAAAATAACTAACAATCTGACACTAGTAAAATGCTTGTCACACAGATACTGGTAAAATGCTTACCACAAAGACACTGGTTAAATGCTTGGCACAAAGACATTGGTAAAATGTACATGGACCACTGGTAAAATAGTTGGCACACAGACTGGTAGTTTTGGAAACTTAACACAAAATGGGGCCCTCCTTTTGGCCAATGGTCCTGGTGTGGTCGCATCCCCTACACCCCCTGATAGCTAAAGCCCAGGAAACTGGGTTTTGGGGTGATACTGTTAACTATGGAAGGTTTTTTTGGGGAGGGAGTTACCCTTTAATACTATACAATATTCCCCTGAGATTACTAAAGACACCTTCACTGAGGTGGGAAGATGCTCATGTATAGTTATGCCCATCATTTTAGAGTTTTTCTAATGTAAGAATATATTTAGATTTACCAAAATACATGAAGTTTATACAAGAACAACAACATACAGGTGAAAGATACAGCTACTGTTTAAGAATATATTTTATATATTATTTGAAAATGTAAAAACTGTCTTTTAATGAACAATAGGTATTAAAGAGGTATACAGAAACAAATAGCTGATACGATTTCATAGACGAAAGTCCCTCAATGTCCCTTGAGTAGTATTTTGTTAACATACTGTAGACACTGACACTGAAAACCTGTTAGAAGACTATCAGAGAACACATCAAACAGCTTCCTCAACGCAGTCACATCAAAACAAATTATGAGAATTTTTTATTCTATTACTTTCCTCTTAAACAGCCCTACTGCTTGCTCTAGGCAATCATAACATTGACCTGCAGTTTGGCTACTTTATTCAGTGTAGCGAAATTGTTCTAAGTGCATCTATGAAAACACATTTCTGCCTTTAAACAGATTAACAATGTATTGGCAAAAATAAATCAGTTCATTTTTTCACATGACGTAAACCAAGTCTACAATCTACATGTTAAATGTGTTAACCAGGCAACAGCTGTGCTGTGGGGGGTGTTTACCATTGTGCAACATATCAGAAAAAAAGTTTTACTTTAAAGGAGAACTAAAGTCCCCAGACAACATGTCTCATAGGATGCTGTGGATGCTGGGTGATTTATGAAAATAACCTGTGAGTACAAGGGTCAGCTCCCATAATTCACCTTATCTGGGAACACCCCGCTAAGTGTGCGCAGTACACATTTACAGGAAACTGCAGCCTTGCTTCCAGGAAGCTGACAGCCAATCATGTTACAGCTCAGAGATCCCTCCCTCTGACACAGAACTCAGATTTCAGTGCAGTTTTTTTTGTAAACACATTACAAATGCTCCTGTCCCTAACAATGCTAAATTCCTTTGCTTTTCATACAAAAAATAAAAGTAATCTTTGCAGTGTATGTCTTTGCTAGCATGGATTAAGGAAACAGAACATTTAACATTTCAGCAAAAAATAAAAGTAAGTATGGGGAATCGAACCAGCAACCTTCTATACTGTGTCTTTCAAATAACAAATCTTTTGTACCACTATGCCACAATGGCTAATATGTAATTGTCTAGTACATGTGGAGTCTTTATCTTTTGCTAGACACGTAATAGAAACCAAAAAAGCAAGCATGGGGAATCAAACCTGTGCCCCAATATTTTTTTACTATCCCAGCACTTTAGCAGAAGGCGCCACCAGTGAACTTTCAATAGATAAATGTACATTTCAGTAAATGTCAGTAAAAGCAGTTCACTATTTTGTATTGCTACTGGAAGACTGTCACCAATTCACACTGGTTGGTAAATAAATAACAGAGCTGCTGTACATATGTAGAACATGTATATTTTTCTAGAAACATGGAAACAAACAAACAAAAAAAGCAATAAACTCAGGCAGTAGACTATGTTATATTGTTTCATATGTAAACCCGGGGATTAGAACTTATGACTTCTTGGTGTGTTTGTTCCTAAAGGACATCATTTACATGGTGTGTCACCAGCAACTCAACTATGAACACAGGTACATTTAGAAACTTTATCTTTCGCTAGAAAGAGAAGATAGAAAATTTGTGCATATAAGTGAATCCTTGGTCAGGGGGCATGGCTCTTTGAAGCCAACATGGCCAACATTCTGTTTGTTACAGAATCTATTACTTATATCTACTAAATGCAAATAACTAGAGAAGAATCTTTCAATGTATAGGTGTTCTGGGGAGAAAAGCTTTCACATTGGGAATAAAAAAAAAATAAGTTTAGTTCTCCTTTAACATAGTATGAAATGATTTAATAATATTTCATTTATATTCTGGTAAACAAACAAAACAGCAATATTATTCTTTTTTTATTGTTACAAAATAATACTTATTTCGGAGTAATTAGGAAGTATAGAGAACGTTAAGCTCAGCAAATGCTCTTTGCTGACATTGTAGAATACAATGGTACAACTGGTGTCTTACAATTCTATGCTTATTTTGCACTGCAGTCACAAAAAATACTGTGCAAAATTTTGAGGTGCAAAATGCTGAAGTGTCAGCGGACAAAACTTATCAACCGCAGTGCTACAAATAATAATCAGTAACTTATAGCTACATTGCAAATCTTCATTGAATGTGATATTATTTGTGAATGTGATATGATATGTACTGTGATTAAAGGGGGCCCCCAAAACACATTAGATGATGATAAGCAAAGGGGGCCCCCAAAACACATCAGATGATGATAAGCACTGTATCTCTCTATACTAAACAGTAGGACCTATCTGTTTAGGGGACCTGGGTGGTTTTAAAGGGAGGGGGTTGGTATCCTTTAATGTGCCCATACAGATTACTAAGAGCCTATCAACAAAGTTAGGGACTTAATGATCAGGCCAAGTAGTATACTGTGGCTTATTGTAAAAAAAAATGCTGCCTCTTTAAAGTTTAAATATGTTTTATACATTTTTTTAAAGAAATACTTTAAAATCTTTATTCAGAACTAAATGACAGAGTGGTAAATGTTGACTACTTTTTTCTTCTGCTTTATCACGATTAATGATTTAATGTACCATCATATCTTAAAGGATATGTACACTGACATCAAAGAATATTGCTTTTTTTTGGCCTATTCCCTTCCCACCCCCTACCTTCAGTGTTAGTTTCTGCCTGGCTTCCTCCTCCACTGTAAGGTTGCTCTTGGGATCGCCCCCACGAGATGTGGCTTGCCATCCAGGTAGGTCCGAGGATGTAGAGGACGCTTGCTGCACATGTTCACGTGTGCCTGCACATGTTCGGTGACGTCAGTACGCTTGTACAGCAGGGGCTGTACACAAATAATAAAGGTAGAAAAAAAAAATGTTGTGTTCCTCTGAGGCTAAAATACAAACAGGGAGATTCAATATGGCCAAAACCCATGTAAAACCCATGTAAACCTGAAGTAACATGTGTTTCACACAGATTTTAGGGCACAACGCCATTTCCAAATGTTTTTAGAAATAGCAATGTGCCACAGATACAAAACCACTTAACATGGTTCTGTATGGGACTTTAATCCGGTTTATGTATCGTATTGTAAGGTAAGTAACGCCACCGGAACACATTAATTCTCCCTGAGAGAGTATTAATTTCAAGTATAAGGGAAAGAAATTGTGACAGGCTGCACATAATACAGAACAGTAATATTACAGAAAGCCAGTAGGGGGAGCGTTATAAACACGTGGAATCAAAATCTGCTGGGATGTAAAAGTTGTGTTTAGTACTGGAAACCTACGGATTGATTTTCAATGCAGACTGTGAAAATGATTGTGCTGTAGTTAAATACCTTTGATCATATTTTGGCTCTGCACCTGGCTTAATAAAAAATGTAGGCTTAAATGCTGAAAACATAAATGATGCATTCGTGTGCAGATTCTTTTGATTAACCAACACCATTTTTCTATCACATTTTATGATATAATATTAATTTATAAATTGTCTCCACTAGCTATTTCCGATGTATTCAGAGCCACTGGATGGAAAAAAAAAATCTACTAAAAGCATTTTTAGGATTTTTTTCAAGTGTTCAAGAAAAAAAAATGTTTCATTTAGAGTCTTACTAAAGGGGCAGAAAAATGTATTTAGTTTGTGATCTGAAAACATCACAGCACAGCAATGTTTGGATTAATGTCACACCTATCTGTGTGACTTTGTATGTAAACAGAATATCTGATCACTTTTTCTTTTAAACCAACATCAGGCAAAAAAAGTACCTAACACTGCAAGAAAGATGAAAAGCACAACAATCTTTTTAAGTCTATTTCCATTTTGTTTTTTTGTATGTTCGTGGTTCCTATTTAGGTTTTGAGTTTTGCGAGACAGAATTATGACAATTCACAGCAGCTATAAATTATTCACTCATGCAAGATCATTATTCAGATAAAAAGTTGGTTTCCCATTGAGTTTGCAAGGATACAGCAAAAACAGGCTAAAAAGAAATAACAAGATGATCTGCATAAGATCTACACAGGGAGGTTTTTTTACTGTTTGTTATCAAATCAGATTTGGTCAAGGAGACAAATTGCTAGGGATAGATAATCGTAACATTGGATCAAACAAGCAAACGTACATTAGGGTGGTAGAAAAAAACACAGTTACTGTAATTAAGAAAAATTAGCTAAGGTAAGCTATTTAGACTAACAAGGGCAAACTGAGGGGTGAGGAGTTGAGAACCAAGATCCCCAGTATTGGTACAAAGGAGGGGGGAGGGTTGGGTACCATGTAATTTAAACACAGTATGTGGTCACGTGGTCCAATTCTTGCGATACTTCTCAGTACTCCTCGGGAGTGTGCTCACTGCCCGGGGATTGTCCACGCCCCCAACAAATAACTCACGGCAATACCATACAGTTCTGGCTTGCACTGCTTTGTCCCGATTCCTGATTCACAAATCGCACAGTCCATTTTTATCCAAAACAAATTCTTTATTAGCACATCATTTTAAAAGCAACCAAGCATTTAAAAATTTTGTGCTAATAAAGAATTTGTTTTGGATAAAAACAGACTGTGCTATTTGTGAATCAGGAATCGGGACAAAGTGGTGCCAAGCCAGAACCGTATGGTATTGCCGTGAGTTACCATGTAATTTAGAGTACCTTACCAGCTGTCTAATATGATGAGCCAACAGGGAAAAAAGCATTTAAATTTGCTGAAATATACACCTTAGACAGGCAAATAATTTAAAGATTGTAATCCAGGTTGTAAAGTGTGTAGAGCATTTTGGAATAAAATGTTAAAAATATTTAAGGGGGTTATGCAAAAAGAAATGGAAAAGTTTGCCTCTGATGTTCAGTTGCAGCAACCAATAAAATTTTAGCTTTTTACTGGGTTTCTGCAAATTAATTTGTTGCATCAGCCCCTATATGTCTACCAATATTAATGTTAAGATTCATATTAAAGGACAATTATACTCACCTTTTCCCCGATCCACTGCAGCATAGTACCCAGGGTGAGGACCTAAAATCGCTAAGTCCTAACCCTGGGTACTTTCCCTAACTCCTGCACTACTTACCGCAAATCTGCTTCGCCGATCCACACTGTTCCACCTCTCTTCTACTGTCAGTGACAGTCGCGAGGCAGCCAATTGGAAGAGCGTATCTTCCTATTGGCTGCCTCGCGATCTGTCACTGAAGCAGGAAGAGCGGAGGAATGGAGCGAACGGCGAAGCAGATTTGCGGTAAGTAGTGCAGGAGTTAGGGAAAGTACCCAGGGTGAGGACTTAGCGATTTTAGGTCCTCACCCTGGGTACTATGCAGCTATGGAGGAAGAGGAGCGAGGGTGAGGTGAGTATAGTTGTCCTTTAATCTATTACAAATTCCTATATTTTTGGGAGATTCTATTTCTGATGAGCATCTGCTGTGTATAAAGTACTGATCATTGGTTTCAGTAACTGTCTTTATCCTCTTACTAATCATCTTATCATTTGCCATTTGTTAAAATAAAAGATGCAAACAATTGTCTATTGCCATGGGATAGCTCAGTATTTTTTAATGTTGTAGTAGGGAAGTTCTAAGCAGAAACTGTCCGCAACCCTAACTGCTATTTTTACCAGTTTATTATATGCATTTGTAACCAGATATTTAATGAAAAGTTCTATTCCTTTCTGGTAAATGTATTTGCCTCCTCCCTCTGCTCAAAGAGCTTTTTATAAGCTTGAGCATATGCAGAGGACGCAGCAGGGATAAACAGTAGTCATCATCGTCTGCAATGTCATTTGTCACAGGATTAATTGACTGCATGAAGGGAGGGGCCAGCTTACCCTGCTAGAATGGGGACAATAATTACTCTTAAATATTTGGCTAGTAATGCAGGTAATAAAGTGCAAAATATATAAATTAGGAATGAGGGAAGTTAAGGACAATTTACCAGTTTTTTGGTTTAGAGATGGACATATTCTCTTTAAGATAGATGCATTCAGCCAACTATTGCCTAAAGGGCATGTCCACCTCCAAATCTAAAATTTGTTCCAGTGCTGGCCCCACTGTGTAGTTTTAAAAAATCCTTACCTTACATCCTGGCTACTTATGGTTCTCCTGCAGTTTATGTCCAAAGTCCAGGAAACCAGGGACACTTGTAGGGTTTTTGCTGCCTGAGCCAAACTTGAATATTGAATATTGAATATTTCCAGGCGTGCTGCCGCTGTGTTAAAGTGGGTGTGGCTTTGTCGATGGCTAAAATGTTTTAAAATTTTGAAACTCCTATCACATAGGTATTTAAACTTCCTAACTAAAGCTAACCTAACCATATAAAATGATTTTAACAACATCATATCATTTACTAGGGAAAATTCTTTTTTCTTCTTGACCGGTCAAAAAAAAAATATTTTTTTTCCCCACCACTGCCTGTCTGCCGCCTTTATTCTTCAGTGCAGGGGTGCTGCTTGAGACAAATATCTCACTCTGCATCATTGTGGAAGTGGCCCTACAGGAAACTGACCAGTAAGAGCTGTCTTCCTGCCAAAAGAATTCTGCCTCCGACCTGTCCTCTGAGTGGACAGTGACATGCTTAGGGGACCCCTTCACCCCCCTCCCTCCCTCCCTCCCTCTGGATCCCATCTGACTGCCCTTCTACCTAGCCTAAAACCCTTTTAATATAATGTTATTCTGCCTTGCCCATCCTCAACTGCTATTTAGGATAAAAACATCTTTCTGATTCATAGTTACAGCCCTTCGCTCCCACAGCTACAGTATCTTCACAGCCGTGCAAAATAGGTTTGGGCTTAGGCACTCCTTATGGCAGCTTGCCACTGAAGTTATATGTGCAGCTTGCGTCAGTCTTCTACCTCTTGGACTCCAAGCTATATAGCACAAGCAAAAAGAAAATGGAAACACACACTATTCCTCAGAATAATCTGTTTATTCACATCACAGAAACAAGGTTTCGGGGATCGCTATGTCCCCTTCATCAGGTGTGTTTCGGGCCACCTTTCTCAAGTGAGAAAGGGTCCTGTGTGGCCCTAAAACATGCGAATTGCATATGGATTAAAAGCCAGTTACGCAGTTATTCTGCCTGATCGCCTTTTGTTACTTACATCAAGTTATTAGTGAGATATATATTGTTTGTGCTGCTGGATGGAGGCACAGTTGGAAGTAATTTGAAGCGGAGTGGAACACCAAAAAGCACATGCAAAACAAGGAATGTGCATTGATTATCTTTTCTATGTTTGTATACATGTTTGACCAGATCAGTAGCACTTCCGCTAAATGTCGTTGTAAATTAGCCTAATTGAAGTGCTTCCACAATCCTTGTATTGTATTTATTTATTGGGAAGCCTGGTCAAGCTTCCATGTGGTAATAGCACCCCCAACACGCCCCTTTTATAGGAGGTCCTATGCCTTTAATGTAAAGCACTAGATGAATGGCCTCTTCCTTCATTTAAAAAAGCCAAAGGGCTCGGGGGAAGTGAGAAAGCCTGTTATACTGTTGTATGGATCCAGTGCACAACTATGAGAAATGCAAAAGTTTGCTAATGGTAATTGAAGTAAAAAAGGTTAGACGTTAGGACCTTCCAGACTGGGGTTACCTTGACGTGGTTGGAAAGCTTTTCATTCATGTGATCACAGTAATGTATACTAAAACCCCTTTATTTATAAGTATGCCAGTGTGCAGATAATATGATATTGTATGGGGCCTAGGAATACCAAAAAGCGACTGCAAATATTATATGTTTATTATATTTTCATAAAGTGCCAATTCATATCATAAAGGAAAGTTCCGAGCATACCTTTTTACTCTTTTTACAAACAAAATACACTTTGTGAACAATATGTAATTAGCAGCCATTATCTTGCTTCTAGTCAGCAGAAACGATAAACTGTGTTTCCAAGTGATTTGCTGTGCCTTGTTATATATTAGAATGGAGCTCCATCAAAGTTCACAGCCTAATTGGGAAGACAAAAATTGTGCAGGAAGATAAATGGAGATGTCATTAATATGTGTTAGCTGAAAAAAGTAAGAGGACACCACACATTGATTAGAGAATGATTGCTCCTAACTACAGCTGCACAAAGACATCAAGCGTTAACTGTATATTTAATCTAGAACAAGAAAGTGTGTAATAAACTAAAATGAACATGATGAATTGCAGAATGTTGTTAAAGGGCATGTCCATCCCTTCTACAAAAATTGAATATGTTAAAGAGCACCCCCCAAAACCCCAGTTGCGTTGTACTCACATGTCAGTGACAGTCCGGTAGGCAGCCAATGGGAAGACACGCCTCCTTGCAGAGCGTGTCTTCCCATTGGCTGTCTCGCGACCTGTCACTCAAAGTGCCAGTGGGGAGGATCGGACTGGAGCGACGAGGGAGATTACAAGTACGTAGTGCAGGACTTTTGTAAAGTACCCAGAGGAAAGATGCAGCTATTTATATTACAGGGAGATACAACAAAAGTTCTTATCATTTAAAATGGTGCGAATTTTGCCCCAACCAACAGGGCTGGATTTTCCCCTAGGCCACCAGGGGCGGCAACAAAAAAAAAGTTTAAGTTGGGCATCACTGCATTACCATTTTAAATTTACACAACACACATTAGTTGGCACACATTAGAGCCCTACCAGTTTCTGTTAAATGTGAAATGAGCTGCGATTGCTGATCACCAATATTCATGGATTGGGACAGCCTGGAATCCTTCTGATACCAGTATAATGATATATTGGCATTTAAAGGAACACTAAACCCCAAAAAATAACTATGTGCCATTCGTTTCTATTATTCACAGGGAGGTGAGCACGCTTATTCTCACCTCCCTGTGAATGATAGGATGCTCGGGGGACCTGGAACGTACCTTACCACCGCTCCACTCGCAGCCGCTCCATCACTGACAGCCGCTCTGTCCCGACCGCGCTCCATATCTTAAGCGCATGCGCGCCAATACAAAAGATAGGGCGCGCGATCAGGAGAGAACAGCTGTTCAGTGAAGAAGCGGCTGCGAGTGGAGCGTTGGGTAAGGTAAGTTCCAGGTCCCCCGAGCGTAATATTATTCACAGGGAGGTGAGAATAAGTGTTCTCACCTCCCTGTGAATAATACAAACAAATGGCACATAGTTAATTTTTGGGGTTTAGGGGAGTTTACAGTCCCTTTAAACTTTATATTTATATATATTTTAATACATACATTAAAAATTGAAATGTATCTAAATAATATGTGACCAGATGGTTCCAAATTTCAACTCACTTACATTGGTTGTACATGTTTCCATTAACATGACCCCAAACGCCATTTGTGCCTTTGATTGTTATATGATTTTTTTGTTGATGATGAGGCAAATGAGGTGCTCTAGCAGCTGCCTCTCAGTGCACAGTTGATGCATTTAAAATATGGCTTGTCTGGCAAGCAGGAAGCTACATATTTGTTCCAACAGTTCAACTTAAGGTGGATACACATATACAGTATATGGGCACTTTGTTGGCCAAATCGGCCATTTGGACAGGGCTAGTTGCCCATTCCACCAGGAGGATCATCAACAACCCCGACCGGATGGCTGTTTCGTGCCGTAATACGGCATGATTATTGTCTGAAATGGCACCTTTATGGTTAACACAAGCCTGGAACCCGGGACAACTAAACTAAACTAAAACTAAACTAAACCAGTTTATTATTTGAAACTAGTACCAAGGAAATCATTTTCAGTAATTGAATTGTTGTATGAATCCCCACAAACTATTAATGTTTGGTCTACCAGGGATGTCCAACCTGCAGCGCTCCAAATATTTTCACACTACAACTTCCAGCATTTCTCTGCTGCAGAATGCATTTTGCGTTTCTCTGCAAATATGAGTTAATGTTTTTTGGTAAAAGTCCTAGTCAGACAATTGAAACACTTTTTGCATTTAACTGAATCTGGGGTGGGCACTATTATAAATACCTTATAATCAACTTCCCCTCTATTGCCAGATGTTTTATAGAACTGCGGAGAATTTGTTATTTAAATAATTCACAGCTTTTAAAAGTGCAGAAATTTCAACTGTAATTACAGTAAAGTGCTATAGAAAATTGGGCTGGACACTTTACCAGTGACATGCTAATGAGACGGAACTACTTTCTACAGAGCATAGAAATAAAATACATTGTGACTTCCATTTAACTACACATTAGCTTTTCACCTACTGTCCACATAATATTTCCTATTTTACAGTTAATGCTGTATGGACTTGTCACTTGTCTTATTTTCATACAAATGAAAAGAAATAAAGCTAAAAAATAAAGCTAAAAATATACACATTATACATATAGAAAATGTATTCTATAATTCCTAACTAGCAGATAGCTGTAATTCTCATCCTCTTTCTAGCAGCAACTGGTTTTCTGACTGTGCACTTTTGATGGCAGAGAATTCATGGGAAGGTCATCCAGTAGTTACTTTTAGAGATGAATTAAACTGGTGAGTTTCATTCTACCAGATGCTCTACTGAACCTATTGAAATTCCAAAAAAAATGTGGATTTTTTTGATTTTTCAACCATGATTTTTTACCTTTTGATCTTGAATTTTGAAGTTTCTACAGCTTTTTTGACTTTAGCCATGATTCTCGATTGTAGGGTAAGCGGAGGATGTTGGCCAGAGTGGGGGGTGTAAAGTTGCTTCAGGTAAATCTTTGCCAGTTGACTCTGGAGTGGACACTTTACTTTACATTTTTGTTTTTTTTTTCTTTTTAAGTTTATTAAGATTGGTATATGGATGGATAATATTGTAGATGCTGCCTCTATACATTATTACTGTTTTTATCTACATACAGAATACATTTTTTCTGGACTATTAACCCTTTGAGTGCCAGAAGAATTTCATTTTTTTTTTTTGCGTTAAGTGCCAGAAGAATGTTCAGGATTTTGCCCTTAATCGCTTTAGACTAATTTTACAGTAGGAAACCTTGCAGTAAATCAGGAATATTATACATTGTTTTTTTCAGCACAAAGAGTACTTTAACATGGTAACAGAATTTTGTAACTTTTCTGGAAATTTTACTGGAATTATGGGTAAAATATGTAAAAAAAATTAAAAATTTGCAAATTTTCATGGATTTTTCCCATTTTTACTTATAGTTATCTTAAGGTTACACACAAAAATCTTACTATTTCTATAAGCTCTGATACTCCCGAGTACAACGATACCAGATATATGTAGGTACCCAACTTTTCCTGTACAGGAGACCCCCCCAAACTAAAACTGCACCTTCAAGAATATTACACCAAATTAAAATGTATAACCACTACTGACAGTTAACATATAATATCTACCAAATTAACTAAAATATCCCCACAAGTGAGATATTTTTAGAAACTACAAACCCGCAGGATTTTACGAGTGAGGTTAGTTTCAATCAAAATGCAGATACCCGGACGCAGCTCTTCGTCCAATTGTAAGTTATTTTCTCACATTTTCCTTTTTTTCCTCAACTGTAAAATCAGAGACAAAATCAAATGCGAATTTCAGCTAAAAACTGTGGAGGAAAGTTCAAATGCATCTCAAATATGAAAGCCTAACCCCTCACGAATAAAACGGTATGCCACATTCATGGGTGTACCCAGAGACATGGCTACCAACTAACCCAGAGCGTGACCAGTGCCAAATGTCAGTAGCAGCAAAAAAAAAATAGCCAGTTTTGTATTTGAACAGTCTGCAGTTTTTCCACAAAAACACCCCTCCAACTCAGAAATACCCCCCACAAACTATATATTCCTGTTCTTCGTAGAATTTTGCATTTGTCTGAAAAAATGAACAAAAAACTATTTCAAAGGGTAGAAATCATGCCAAAACCTCATGGAATGTAAAAAAAAAAGTTACTAAATATCAATCTACCAAATGTCCTGAATCAAACGGTATGCCATATGTGTGGTTACACACGCGGACGTGGAAGCGTAAAGCCACAAAGTGAGACAATGCACAATGGCTTAGAAACAGCGAAAATATTTAGCCAACTCTGAATTTAAACAGTCTGCAGTTTTTTTCACAAAACACCCCCGTAACTAAAAAATAACCCACACAAACTATATATTCCTAAAGTCTACACACCTTCAGCTATGTAACGCTATAGTTTGTTCATTCATACCATCAATAGTGTGGGCACAGTTCTTCGTAGAAGTTTGCATTTGTCTAAAAAAAATGAACAAAAAACAACTTCAAAAGGTAGAAATCATGCCAAAACAACATGGAATGTAAAAAAAAGTTACTAAATATCAATCTACCAAATGTCCTGAATCAAAGGGTATGCACTATGTGTGGTTACACACGCGGACGTGGAAGCGAATGACCATGAAGTGAAACAATGCACAATGGCTCAGAAACAGCAAACATTTTCAGCCAAATCTGAATTTGAACAGTCTGCAGTTTTTCCCCACAAAACAACCCCCACAAACCATATATTTCTTGAATCTACACACCTTTATCTACGTAATTTCTGTAGTATGTTCATTCATACCTAAATGGTGTGGGCGGCAGTTCTTCATAGAAGTTCACAGTTTTAGCAGATTTTCAAAATTTGAAAAAAAAAACACTCTCAAAGTAGAAATCATGCCAAAATCCCAAGTAATGTAAAAAAAAGTTACCAAATATCAATCTCCCAAATGTCCTGATCAAACGGTTAGCCCTATGTATGGTTAAACATGCAGAAGTGGAATCAAACTAGCCACAAGTGAGCCAATGAACAGTGGCCCAATTACAGCAACATTCAGATTTGTCAGACTAAACACCCCTCTATATTAGAAATACCCCCCAAAACTATATATTCTTGAACTCTACACACCTTCAGCTACACAATGGTGAGATATATTTTATGCATACCACCAATGGTGTGGGTGCAGTTTCGTGTACAATTTCGCTTTTTTACCAGATTTTCAGGAGAAATGTATAAAAATACATTCAAAGTTAAAAATCATGGCAATTTCATGTCATGTAAAAAAAAACTTGTCAATTATCAATATTCCAAATGCCTTCCTGAATCAAACGGTATGCCATATGTGTGGTTACACACGCGGACGTGGAATCAACGAGCCACAAGTGAGCCAATGAACAGTGGCCCAATTACAGCAACATTTCAGATTTGTAACTAAACACCCCTCTATATTAAATACCCCCCAAAACTATATATTCTTGAACTCTACACACCTTCAGCTACACAATGGTGAGATTATTTTATGCATACCACCAATGGTGTGGGTGCAGTTTCGTGTACAATTTCGCTTTTTTACCAGATTTTCAGGAGAAAGTATAAAAAACAATTCAAAGTTAAATCATGGCAAATTTTCATGTCATGTAAAAAAAAACTTTCAATTATACATATTCCAATGCCCTGAATCAAACGGTATCCATATGCGTGGATGAACACAGGGACGTGGCCACCAACTAGCATGCACAGCTTTACAAGAAAAAATCAAAGTGCTCTGTAATTTCAAACAGCCCCAAACTTGGAAATGCCCCCCACAAAATAAAACCCCCAACTAAATATCACATCTCCCACATGTTCTAAATCAAACGGTATGCCATATGTGTGGTTACACACGCGGACGTGGAAGCGTAAAGCCACAAAGTGAGACAATGCACAATGGCTTAGAAACAGCGAAAATATTTAGCCAACTCTGAATTTAAACAGTCTGCAGTTTTTTTCACAAAACACCCCCATAACTAAAAAATAACCCACACAAACTATATATTCCTAAAGTCTACATACCTTCAGCTATGTAACGCTATAGTTTGTTCATTCATACCATCAATAGTGTGGGCACAGTTCTTCGTAGAAGTTCGCATTTGTCTAAAAAAAATGAACAAAAAACAACTTCAAAAGGTAGAAATCATGCCAAAACAACATGGAATGTAAAAAAAAGTTACTAAATATCAATCTACCAAATGTCCTGAATCAAAGGGTATGCACTATGTGTGGTTACACACGCGGACGTGGAAGCGAATGACCATGAAGTGAAACAATGCACAATGGCTCAGAAACAGCAAACATTTTCAGCCAAATCTGAATTTGAACAGTCTGCAGTTTTTCCCCACAAAACAACCCCCACAAACCATATATTTCTTGAATCTACACACCTTTATCTACGTAATTCTGTAGTATGTTCATTCATACCATAAATGGTGTGGGCGCAGTTCTTCATAGAAGTTCACAGTTTTAGCAGATTTTCTAAAAAATTTGAAAAAAAAAACACTCTCAAAGGTAGAAATCATGCCAAAATCCCAAGTAATGTAAAAAAAAGTTACCAAATATCAATCTCCCAAATGTCCTGAATCAAACGGTATGCCCTATGTATGGTTACACATGCAGACGTGGAATCAACTAGCCACAAAGTGAGCCAATGAACAGTGGCCCAATTACAGCAACATTTCAGATTTGTCAGACTAAACACCCCTCTATATTAGAAATACCCCCCAAAACTATATATTCTTGAACTCTACACACCTTCAGCTACACAATGGTGAGATTATTTTATGCATACCACCAATGGTGTGGGCGCAGTTTCGTGTACAATTTCGCTTTTTTACCAGATTTTCAGGAGAAATGTATAAAAATACAATTCAAAGTTAAAAATCATGGCAAATTTTCATGTCATGTAAAAAAAAACTTGTCAATTATCAATATTCCAAATGCCCTGAATCAAACGGTATGCCATATGCGTGGATGAACACAGGGACGTGGCCACCAACTAGCATGCACAGCTTTACAAGAAAAAATCAAAGTGCTCTGTAATTTCAAACAGCCCCAAAACTTGGAAATGCCCCCCACAAATAAAACCCCCAACTAAATATCAATCTCCCACATGTTCTAAATCAAACGGTATGCCAACATTTAGTTAGGTGGGTAACACACAGATACAATGGAATGGGTTATAAATGCTGGAGTGATGCAGTGTATGCAGTGCAAATAAAACAATCATATACTGTGTGGTTACTATATAGGTAGGATGTAAGGCTAGATTTAAACCTGCTAATTGAGGTGTTCTCGACCGTAGAGAGAGGGGAATAGAATTCCAGAGGATGGGAGCCACAAAAGAGAAAGGTGTTAAGGCGAGAGGAAGCAGTATGAGTGGGGTCTGTACAGGAGCTGGTTTTGCGATGAGCGGAGGGTACGGGCAGGAACATATGGAGACACTAGAGAGGAAATATAAGGAGGAGCAGCAGAGCGCGAGGGATTAAATGTTAGGAGAAGGATTTTATATACAATGCTTGTTTAACAGGGAGCCAGGTTGTTGTCCGGTATAGAGGAGATTTCCAGGTGCAACAGCCATTTAAAGTAAGAAACCATTTTTTATTTTAACTGTTATTCACCCAAATTAGTCTTCGTAGACTATAATGGGTTAATTTCCGATCTACCCAACTTTTCATCTCTTTATACCACATAACCTATCAGTACGTCTTAATGATTGTGGGGGAAACCGAAGTGCCCGTTTTGTCTTTTGGAGTAAATTAAAGTGATAGTAAACTACACCTTTATGGAAGTATAACCCTTTAAATCAATAGCAGGGGAAAACGTCGTACTTTCTTTTCTCGATAACTTCACCTAAAAATGTTTGTTTAGAGGAACACATTCCTTTTATTCAAAATATAATGATTGCTGATTTCCAAAGTGGTTAGTTGTGAAAAATGTATTATGATTCAGTTTGGTGATTGCACTCTTTGCGGTGTTATTCCCAACTTTAAAACTATCTTTTTCAGTTGTAAAATCACTGTAAACTGAGGAGTCTCCTCCTGTCTCTCAGCCAATCAGAGCGCAACTGCTGGTCCCACCCTGCTTGCAGTTCTGTGCAAGCAGAGGTAAGGCAAGTAACTATCTGGGGACTTTCTCAAAAATCTATTATGGCGGTTGGGGCTGGGGGGCCAATAAAAACATATTACAAAAGTTGGGGGTGGACAGCCTTTAAAAGATGATTCAGTTTGTAGCATGTTACATTTCATTTTAATGAAAGTATGTTCATACCGACAACGTTAAGATGTGTTAGCGGTTTAGGGCGAGACCTCTCCAGTACACACCTATTCATTCAAAGCTTTGTCTTTATTTTATTGTACATTAAAGGGTAAGTCCAGCTCAAAAAAACTTTACATAGTTTTAAGTTACACCCCCCCAAAACCCCCTTTTTGTTATATTCTTACCTTCACTTGATGCTTCCACGCTGAGAAATTAGAACTTTCAACTACGATTACCTCACCGAAAGTCCCCTCTCCTTGCTCCTTGATTGGTAGTGGCAGTCCGTATTGGGTGACATCGTCGCGGCCATGACTAACAGTCATTAAGCAAGTAGCAGAGAGATAACCAGTGAGGGATCCTCAATGTAGGAGCTTGGGTGAAGGTAATAATAGAACAAAATGGCAGTGGCTTAGCTACAGACCTTTGGGCCCTGGAATGGGCTCCCCCAACCATGCTGCAAACACAAATCGGCACCGCAAACCAAATAAAAATTCTAATAAAAAAAACATCCATATTCTATTAAATTTTTTTTGAGCCAATCATTTTAAAACAACACACAACATACTTTACCATACACCTAGCAAAACTATTCTCAAAGATTCTCAAACCTTACACTTCTAAAAAAAAACACAAATCTGACACTAGTAAAATGCTTGTCACACAGATACTGGTAAAATGCTTACCACAAAGACACTGGTTAAATGCTTGGCCACAAAGACATGGTAAAAGTACATGGACCACTGGTAAAATAGTTGGCAACACAGACTGGTAGGTTTGGAAACTTAACACAAAATGGGGTCCTTTTGGCCAATGGTCCTGGTGTGGTCGCATACCCTACACCCCCCTGATAGCTAAGCCCAGGAAAACTGGTTTTGGGGTGATACTGTTAACTATGGAAGGTTTTTTTGGGGGGGAGTACCCTTTAATACTATACAATATTCCCCTGAGATTACAAAGACACCTTCACTGAGGTGGGAAGATGCTCATGTATAGTTATGCCCATCATTTTAGAGTTTTTCTAATGTAAGAATATATTTAGATTTACCAAAATACATGAGTTATACAAGAAACAACAACATACAGGTGAAAGATAACGCTACTGTTTATAGAATATATTTATATATTATTTGAAAATGTAAAAAAGTCTTTAATGAACAATAGGTATTAAAGGGTATACAGAAACAAATAGCTGATACGATTTCATAGACGAAAGTCCCTCAATGTTCCTTGAGTAGTATTTTGTTAACATACTGTAGACATGACACTGAAAAAACCTGTTAGAAGACTATCAGAGAACAACATCAAAAGCTTCCTCAACGCAGTCACATCAAAACAAATTATGAGAATTTTTTATTCTATTACTTTCCTCTTAAACAGCCCTACTGCTTGCTCTAGGCAATCATACATTGACCTGCAGTTTGGCTACTTTATTCAGTGTAGCGAAATTCTAAGTGCATCTATGAAAACACATTTCTGCCTTTAAAACAGATTAACAATGTATTGGCAAAAATAAATCAGTTCATTTTTTCACATGACGTAAACCAAGTCTACAATCTACATGTTAAATGTGTTAAACCAGGCAACAGTGTGCTGGGGGGGTGTTTACCATTGTGCAACATATCAGAAAAAAAAGTTTTACTTTAAAGGAGAACTAAAGTCCCAGACAACATGTCTCATAGGATGCTGTGGATGCTGGGTGATTTATGAAAATAACCTGTGAGTACAAGGGTCAGCTCCCATAATTCACCTTATCTGGGAACACCCCGCTAAGTGTGCGCAAGTACACATTTCAGGAAACTGCAGCGCTTCCAGGAAGCTGACAGCCAATCATGTTACAGCTCAGAGATCCTCCCTCTGACAACAGAACTCAGATTTCAGTGCAGTTTTTTTGTAAACACATTACAAATGCTCCTGTCCCTAACAATGCTAAATTCCTTGCTTTCATACAAAAAATAAAAGTAATCTTTGCAGTGTATCTTTGCTAGCATGGATGAAAGAAACAGAAACATTAACATTTCAGCAAAAAATAAAAGTAAGTATGGGGAATCGAACCAGCAACCTTCTACATGTGTCTTTCAAAAACAAATCTTTTGTACCACTATGCCACAATGGTAAATATGTAATGTCAGTACATGTGAGTCTTTATCTTTTGCTAGACACGTAATAAAAACCAAAAAGCAAGCATGGGGAATCACACTGTGCCCCAATATTTTTTTACTATCCCAGCACTTTAGCAGAAGGCGCCACCATTGAACTTTCAATAGATAAATGTACATTTCAGTAAATGTCAGTAAAAGCAGTTCACTATTTTGTATTGCTACTGGAAGGCTGCACCAATTCACACTGGTTGGTAATAAATAACAGAGCTGTATACAACGTTGTACAATATGTAGAACATGTATATTTTTCTAGAAACATGGAAACAAACAAACAAAAAAAAGCAATAAAACTCAGGCAGTAGACTATGTATATTTGTTTCATATGTAAACCCGGGGATTAGGAACTATGATTTGGTGTGTTTGTTCCTAAAGGACAGCATTTACATGGTGTGTCACCAGCAACTCAACTATGAAACAGGTACATTTAGAAACTTTATCTTCGCTAGAAAGAGAGATAGAAACTTTGTGCATAGAAGTGAATCCTTGGTCAGGGGGCTGGCTCTTTGAAGCCAACATGGCCAAACATTCTGTTGTTACAGAATCTTTACTTATTCTACTAAATGCAAATAAATAGAGAAGAATCTTTCAATGTATAGGTGTTCTGGGGAGAAAAGCTTTCACATTGGGAATAAAAAAAAAATAGTTTAGTTCTCCTTAACATAGTATGAAATGATTTAATAATATTTCATTTATATTCTGGTAAACAAACAAAACAGCAATATTATTCTTTTTTTTGTTACAAAATAATACTTTTTTCGGAGTAATTAGGAAGTATAGAGAACGTTAAGCTCAGCAAATGCTCTTTGCTGACAATTGTAAAATACAATGGTACAACTGGTGTCTTACAATTCTATGCTTATTTTGCACTGCAGTCACAAAAAATACTGTGCAAAATTTTGAGGTGCAAATGCTGAAGTGTCAGCGGACAAAAACTTACAACCGCAGTGCTACAAATAATAATCAGTAACTTATAGCTACATTGCAATCTCTTGAATGGAATTATTTGTGAATGTGATATGTACTGTGATTAAAGGGGGCCCCAAAACACATTAGATGATGATAAGCAAAGGGGGCCCCCAAAACACATCAGATGATGATAAGCACTGTATCTTCTATACTAAACAGTAGGACCTATCTGTTTAGGGGACCTGGGTGGTTTTAAAGGGAGGGGTTGGTATCCTTTAATGTGCCCATACAGATTACTAAGAGCCTATCAACAAAGTTAGGGACTTAATGATCAGGCCAAGTAGTATACTGTGGCTTATTGTAAAAAAAAATGCTGCCTCTTTAAAGTTTAAATATGTTTTATAAAATTTTTTAAAGAAATACTTTAAAATCTTTCTTCAGAACTAAATGACCAGAGTGGTAAATGTTGACTACTTTTTTTCTTCTGCTTTATCACGATCTAATGATTAATGTACCATCATATCTTAAAAGGATATGTACACTGACATCAAAGAATATTGCTTTTTTGGCCCATTCCCTTCCCACCCCTACCTTCAGTGTTAGTTTCTGCCTGGCTTCCTCCTCCACTGTAAGGTTGCTCTGGGATTGCCCACATGAGATGTGGCTTTCCATCAGGTAGGTCCGAGGATGTAGAGGACGCTTGCTGCACATGTTCGCGTGTGCCTGCACATGTTCGGTGACGTCAGTACGCTTGTACAGCAGGGGCTGTACACAAATAATAAAGGTAGAAAAAAAAATGTTGTGTTTCTTGAGGCTAAAATACAAAAAGGGAGATTCAATATGGCCAAAACCATGTAAACCTGGAAGTAACATGTGTTTCACACAGATTTTAGGGCACAACCCATTCCAATGTTTTTAGAAATAGCAATGTGCCACAGATACAAAAACCACTAACATGGTTCTGTATGGGACTTTAATCCGGTTTATGTATCTATGGTAAGGTAAGTAACGCCACCGGAACACATTAATTCTCCCTGAGAGAGTATTAATTTCAAGTATAAGGAAAGAAATTGTGACAGGCTGCACATATACAGAACAGTAATATACAGAAAGCCAGTAGGGGGAGCGTTTTATAAACACGTGGAATCAAATCTGCTGGGATGTAAAAGTTGTTTAGTACTGGAAACCTACGGATTGATTTTCAATGCAGGACTGTGAAAATGATTGTGCTGTAGTTAAATACCTTTGATCATATTTTGGCTCTGCACCTGGCTTATAAAAAATGTAGGCTTAAATGCTGAAAAAAAAAGATGATGCATTCGTGTGCAGATTCTTTTGATAACCAACACCCATTTTCTATCACATTTATGATATAATATTATTTATAAATTGTCTCCACTAGCTATTTCCGATGTATTCAGAGCCACTGGATGGAAAAAAAAAAATCTACTAAAAGCATTTTTAGGATTTTTTTCAAGTGTTCAAGAAAAAAAAATGTTTCATTTAGAGTCTTACTAAAGGGGCAGAAAAATGTATTTAGTTTGTGATCTGAAAACATCACAGCACAGCAATGTTTGGATTAATGTCACACTATCTGTGTGACTTTGTATGTAAACAGAATATCTGATCACTCTTCTTTTAACACCAACATCAGGCAAAAAAAGTACCAACATGCAAGAAAGATGAAAAGCACAACAATCTTTTTAAGTCTATTTCCATTTTGTTTTTTGTATGTTCGTGGTTCCTATTTAGGTTTTGAGTTTTGCGAGACAGAATTATGACAATTCACAGCAGCTATAAATTATTCACTCATGCAAGATCATTATTCAGATAAAAAGTTGGTTTCCCATTGAGTTTGCAAGGATACAGCAAAAACAGGCTAAAAAGAAATAACAAGATGATCTGCATAAGATTACATAGGGAGGTTTTTTACTGTTGTTATCAAATCAGATTTGGTCAAGGAGACAAATTGCTAGGGATAGATAATCGTAACATTGGATCAAACAAGCAAACGTACATTAGGGTGGTGAAAAAAAAACACGTTACTGTAATTAAGAAAAATTAGCTAAGGTAAGCTATTTGACTAACAAGGGCAAACTGAGGGTGAGGAGTTGAGAACCAAGATCCCCAGTATTGGTACAAAGGAGGGGGGAGGGTTGGGTACCATGTAATTTAAAAACAGTATGTGGTCACGTGGTCCAATTCTTGCGATACTTCTCAGTACTCCTCGGGAGTGTGCTCACTGCCCGGGGATTGTCCACGCCCCCAACAAATAACTCACGGCAATACCATACAGTTCTGGCTTGCACTGCTTTGTCCCGATTCCTGATTCACAAATCGCACAGTCCATTTTTATCCAAAACAAATTCTTTATTAGCACATCATTTTAAAAGCAAACAAGCATTTAAAAATTTTGTGCTAATAAAGAATTTGTTTTGGATAAAAAACAGACTGTGCTATTTGTGAATCAGGAATCGGGACAAAGTGGTGCCAAGCCAGAACCGTATGGTATTGCCGTGAGTTACCATGTAATTTAGAGTACCTTACCAGCTGTCTAATATGATGAGCCAACAGGGAAAAAAGCATTTAAATTTGCTGAAATATACACCAGACAGGCAAATAATTTAAAGATTGTAATCCAGGTTGTAAAGTGTAGTGTGTAGAGCATTTTGGAATAAAATGTTAAAAATATTTAAGGGGGTTATGCAAAAAGAAATGGAAAAGTTTGCCTCTGATGTTCAGTTGCAGCAACCAATAAAATTTTAGCTTTTTACTGGGTTTCTGCAAATTAATTTGTTGCATCAGCCCCTATATGTCTACCAATTTAATGTTAAGATTCATATTAAAGGACAATTATACTCACCTTTTCCCGATCCACTGCAGCATAGTACCCAGGGTGAGGACTAAATCGCTAAGTCCTAACCCTGGGTACTTTCCCTAACTCCTGCACTACTTACCGCAAATCTGCTTCGCCGATCCACACTGTTCCACCTTCTTCTACTGTCAGTGACAGTCGCGAGGCAGCCAATTGGAAGAGCGTATCTTCTATTGGCTGCTCGCGATCTGTCACTGAAGCAGGAAGAGCGGGGAGGAATGGAGCGAACGGCGAAGCAGATTTGCGGGTAGTAGTGCAGGAGTTAGGGAAAGTACCCAGGGTGAGGACTTAGCGATTTTAGGTCCTCACCCTGGGTACTATGCAGCTATGGAGGAAGAGGAGCGAGGGTGAGGTGAGTATAGTTGTCCTTTAATCTATTACAAAATTCCTATATTTTGGGAGATTCTATTTCTGATGAGCTGCTGTGTATAAAGTACTGATCATTGGTTTCAGTAACTGTCTTTATCCTCTTAATAATCATCTATCATTTGCCATTTGTTAAAATAAAAGATGCAAACAATTGTCTATTGCCATGAGGATAGCTCAGTATTTTTAATGTTGTAGTAGGGAAGTTCTAAGCAGAAACTGTCCGCAACCCTAACTGCTATTTTTACCAGTTTATTATATGCATTTGTAACCAGATATTTAATGAAAAGTTCTATTCCTTTCTGGTAAATGTATTTGCCTCCTCCCTCTGCTCAAAGAGCTTTTTATAAGCTTGAGCATATGCAGAGGACGCAGCAGGGATAAACAGTAGTCATCATCGTCTGCAATGTCATTGTCACAGGTTAATTGACTGCATGAAGGGAGGGGCCAGCTTACCCTGCTAGAATGGGGACAATAATTACTCTTAAATATTTGGCTAGTAATGCAGGTAATAAAGTGCAAAATATAAAATTAGGAATGAGGGAAGTTAAGGACAATTTACCAGTTTTTTGGTTTAGAGATGGACATATTCCCTTTAAGATAGATGCATTCAGCCAACTATTGCCTAAAGGGCATGTCCACCTCCAAATCTAAAATTTGTTCCAGTGCTGGCCCCATGTGTAGTTTTAAAAAATCCTTACCTTACATCCTGGCTACTTATGGTTCTCCTGCAGTTTATGTCCAAAGTCCAGGAAACCAGGGACACTTGTAGGGTTTTTGCTGCCTGAGCCAAACTTGAATATTGAATATTGAATATTTCCAGGCGTGCTGCCGCTGGTGTGTTAAAGTGGGTGTGGCTTGTCGATGGCTAAAATGTTTTAAAATTTTGAAACTCCTATCACATAGGTATTTAAACTTCCAACTAAAGCTAACCTAACCATATAAATGATTTTAACAACATCATATCATTTACTAGGGAAAATTCTTTTTTCTTCTTTGACCGGTCAAAAAAAATATATTTTTTTTTCCCACCACTGCCTGTCTGCCGCCTTTATTCTTCAGTGCAGGGGTGCTGCTTGAGACAAATATCTCACTTGCATCATTGTGGAAGTGGCCCTACAGGAAACTGACCAGTAAGAGCTGTCTTCCTGCCAAAAGAATTCTGCCTCCGACCTGTCTCTGAGTGGACAGTGACATGCTTAGGGGACCCCTTCACCCCCCTCCTCCCTCCCTCCCTCTGGATCCATCTGACTGCCCTTCTACCAGCCTAAAAACCTTTAATATAATGTTATTCTGCCTTGCCCATCCTCAACTGCTATTTAGGATAAAAACATCTTTCTGATTCATAGTTACAGCCCTTCGCTCCCCACAGCTACAGTATCTTCACAGCCGTGCAAAATAGGTTTGGGCTTAGGCACTCCTATGGCAGCTTGCCACTGAAGTTATATGTGCAGCTTGCGTCAGTCTTCTACCTCTTGGACTCCAAGCTATATAGCACAAGCAAAAAGAAAATGGAAACACACACTATTCCTCAGAATAATCTGTTTATTCACATCACAGAAACAAGGTTTCGGGGATCGCTATGTCCCCTTCATCAGGTGTGTTTCGGGCCACCTTTCTCAAGTGAGAAAGGGCTGTGTGGCCCTAAAAACATGCGAATTGCATATGGAAAAGCCAGTTACGCAGTTATTCTGCCTGATCGCCTTTTGTTACTTACAAGTTATTAGTGAGATATATATGTTTGTGCTGCTGGATGGAGGGCACAGTTGGAAGTAATTTGAAGCGGAGGTGGAACACCAAAAAGCACATGCAAAACAAGGAATGTGCATTGATTATCTTTTCTATGTTTGTATACATGTTTGACCAGATCAGTAGCACTTCCGCTAAATGTCGTTGTAAATTAGCCTAATGAAGTGCTTCCACAATCCTTGTATTGTATTTATTTATTGGGAAGCCTGGTCAAGCTTCCATGTGGTAATAGCACCCCCAACACGCCCCTTTTATAGGAGGTCCTATGCCTTTAATGTAAAGCATAGATGAATGGCCTCTTCCTTCATTTAAAAAGCCAAAGGGTCGGGGGAAGTGAGAAAGCCTGTTATTGTTGTATGGATCCAGTGCACAAACTATGAGAAATGCAAAGTTTGCTAATGGTAATTGAAGTAAAAAAGGTTAGACGTTAGGACCTTCCAGACTGGGGTACCTTGACGTGGTTGGAAGGCTTTTCATTCATGTGATCACAGTAATGTATACTAAAACCCCTTTATTTATAAGTATGCCAGTGTGCAGATAATATGATATTGTATGGGGCCTAGGAATACCAAAAAGCGACTGCAAATATTATATGTTTATATATTTCATAAAGTGCCAATTTATATCATAAAGGAAGTTCCGAGCATACCTTTTTACTCTTTTTACAAACAAAATACACTTTGTGAACAATATGTAATTAGCAGCCATTATCTTGTCTAGTCAGCGAAAACGATAACTGTGTTTCCAAGTGATTTGCTGTGCCTTGTATATATTAGAATGGAGCTCCATCAAAGTTCACAGCCTAATTGGGAAGACAAAAAATGTGCAGGAAGATAAATGGAGATGTCATTAATATGTGTTAGCTGAAAAAAGTAAGGGACACCACACATTGATTAGAGAATGATGCTCCTAACTACAGCTGCACAAAGACATCAAGCGTTAACTGTATATTTAATCTAGAACAAGAAAGTGTGTAATAAACTAAATGAACATGATGAATTGCAGAATGTTGTTAAAGGGCATGTCCATCCCTTCTACAAAAATTGAATATGTTAAAGAGACACCCCCAAAACCCCAGTTGCGTGTGTACTCACATGTCAGTGACAGTCCGGTAGGCAGCCAATGGGAAGACACGCTCCTTGCGAGAGGTGTTCTTCCCATTGGCTGTCTCGCGACCTGTCACTCAAAGTGCCAGTGGGGAGGATCGGGACTGGAGCGACGAGGGAGATTACAAGTAGTAGTGCAGGACTTTTGTAAAGTACCCAGAGGAAAGATGCAGCTATTTATATTACAGGGAGATACAACAAAAGTTCTTATCATTTAAAATGGTGCGAATTTGCCCCAACCAACAGGGCTGGATTTTCCCCTAGGCCACCAGGGGCGCGGCAAACAAAAAAAAAGTTTAAGTTGGGCATCACTGCATTACCATTTTAAATTTACACAACACACATTAGTTGGCACACATTAGAGCCCTACCAGTTTCTGTTAAATGTGAAATGAGCTGCGATTGCTGATCACCAATATTCAGGATTGGGACAGCCTGGAATCCTTCTGATACCAGTATAATGATATATTGCATTTAAAGGAACACTAAACCCCAAAAAATAACTATGTGCCATTCGTTTCTATTATTCACAGGGAGGTGAGCACGCTTATTCTCACCTCCCTGTGAATGATAGGATGCTCGGGGGACCTGGAACGTACTTACCACCGCTCCACTCGCAGCCGCTCCATCACTGACAGCCGCTCTGTCCCGACCGCGCTCCATATCTTAAGCGCATGCGCGCCAATACAAAAGATAGGGCGCGCGATCAGGAGAGAGAACAGCTGTTCAGTGAAGAAGCGGCTGCGAGTGGAGCGTTGGGTAAGGTAAGTTCAGGTCCCCCGAGCGTAATATATTCACAGGGAGGTGAGAATAAGTGTTCTCACCTCCCTGTGGAATAATACAAACAAATGGCACATAGTTAATTTTTGGGGTTTAGGGGAGTTTACAGTCCCTTTAAACTTATATTTATATATATTTTAATACATACATTAAAAATTGAAATGTATCTAAATAATATGTGACCAGATGGTTCCAAATTTCAACTCACTTACATTGGTTGTACATGTTTCCATTAACATGACCCCAAACGCCATTTGTGCCTCTTGATTGTTATATGATTTTTTTGTTGATGATGAGGCAAATGAGGTGCTCTAGCAGCTGCCTCTCAGTGCACAGTTGATGCATTTAAAATATGGCTTGTCTGGCAAGCAGGAAGCTACATATTTGTTCCAAAGTTCAACTTAAGGTGGATACACATATACAGTATATGGGCACTTTGTTGGCCAAAATCGGCCATTTGGACAGGGCGTAGTTGCCCATTCCACCAGGAGGATCATCAAAAACCCCGACCGGATGGCTTGTTCGTGCCGTAATACGGCATGATTATTGTCTGAAATGGCACCTTTATGGTTAACACAAGCCTGGAACCCGGGACAACTAAACTAAACTAAAACTAAGCTAAACCAGTTTATATTTGAAACTAGTACCAAGGAAATCATTTCAGTAATTGAATTGTTGTATGAATCCCCACAAACTTAATGTTTGGTCTACCAGGGATGTCCAACCTGCAGCGCTCCAAATATTTTCACACTACAACTTCCAGCATTTCTTGCTGCAGAATGCATTTTGCGTTTCTCTGCAAATATGAGTTAATGTTTTTTGGTAAAAGTCCTAGTCAGACAATTGAAACACTTTTTGCATTTAACTGAATCTGGGTGGGTGGGCACTATTATAAATACCTTATAATCAACTTCCCCTCTATTGCCAGATGTTTTATAGAACTGCGGAGGAATTGTTATTTAAATAATTCACAGCTTTTAAAAGTGCAGAAATTTCAACTGTAATTACAGTAAAGGCTATAGAAAATTGGGCTGGACACTTTACCAGTGACATGCTAATGAGACGGAACTACTTTCTACAGAGCATAGAAATAAAATACATTGTGACTTCCATTTAACTACACATTAGCTTTTCACCTACTGTCCACATAATATTTCCATTTTACAGTTAATGCTGTATGGGACTTGTCACTTGTCTTATTTTCATACAATGAAAAGAAATAAAGCTAAAAAATAAAGCTAAAAATATACACATATACAATATAGAAAATGTATTCTATAATTCCTAACTAGCAGATAGCTGTAATTCTCATCCTCTTTCTAGCGAAACTGGTTTTCTGACTGTGCACTTTTGATGGCAGAGAATTCATGGGAAGGTCATCCAGTAGTTACTTTTAGAGATGAATTAAACTGGTGAGTTTCTCTAAGATGCTCTACTGAACCTATTGAAATTCCAAAAAAAATGTGGATTTTTTTGATTTTTCAACCATGATTTTTACCTTTTGATCTTGAATTTTGAAGTTTCTACAGCTTTTTTGACTTTAGCCATGATTCCGATTGTAGGGTAACGAGGAGGATGTTGGCCAGAGTGGGGGGTTGTAAAGTTGCTTCAGGTAAATCTTTGCCAGTTGACTCTGGAGTGGACACTTTACTTTACATTTTTGGTTTTTTTTCTTTTTAAGTTTATTAAGATTGGTATATGGATGGATAATATTGTAGATGCTGCCTCTATACATTATTACTGTTTTATCTACATACAGAATACATTTTTTCTGGACTATAACCCTTTGAGTGCCAGAAGAATTTCATTTTTTTTTTTGCGTTAAGTGCCAGAAGAATGTTCCGGATTTTGCCCCTAATCGCTTTAGACTAATTTTACAGTAGGAAACCTTGCAGTAAATCAGGAATATTATACATTGTTTTTTCAGCACAAAGGTACTTTAACATGGTAACAGAATTTTGTAACTTTTCTGGAAATTTACTGGAATTATGGGTAAAATATGTAAAAAAAATTAAAAATTTGCAAATTTCATGGATTTTTCCCATTTTTACTTATAGTTATCTTAAGGTTACACACAAAAATCTTACTATTTCTATAAGCTCTGATACTCCCGAGTACAACGATACCAGATATATGTAGGTACCCAACTTTTCCTGTACAGGAGACACCCCCCAAACTAAACTGCACCTTCAAGAATATTACACCA
This sequence comes from Hymenochirus boettgeri, assembly GCA_019447015.1. Classification (NCBI taxonomy): domain Eukaryota; kingdom Metazoa; phylum Chordata; class Amphibia; order Anura; family Pipidae; genus Hymenochirus; species Hymenochirus boettgeri. The sequence goes on along the minus strand of CM033469.1, from coordinate 140,066,774 downwards.
AATTAAAATGTATAAACACTAATGACAGTTAACATATAATATCTACCAATTAACTAAAATATCCCCACAAGTGAGATATTTTTAGAAACTACAAACCCGCAGGATTTTACGAGTGAGGTTAGTTTCAACAAATGCAGATACCCGGACGCAGCTCTTCGTCCAATTGTAAGTATTTCTCACATTTTCCTTTTTTTCCTCAACTGTAAAATCCGAGACAAAATCAAATGGAATTTCAGCTAAAAACTGTGGAGGAAAGTTCAAATGCATCTCAAATATGAAAGCCTAACCCCTCACGAATAAAACGGTATGCCACATTCATGGGTGTACCCGAGACATGGCTACCAACTAACCCAGAGCGTGACCAGTGCCAAATGTCAGTAGCAGCAAAAAAAAAAATAGCCAGTTTTGTATTTGAACAGTCTGCAGTTTTTCCACAAAAAACACCCCTCCAACTCAGAATACCCCCCACAAACTATATATTCTGGTCTTCGTAGAATTTTGCATTTGTCTGAAAAAATGAACAAAAAACTATTTCAAAGGGTAGAAATCATGCCAAAACCTCATGGAATGTAAAAAAAAAAAGTTATAAATATCAATCTACCAAATGTCCTGAATCAAACGGTATGCCATATGTGTGGTTACACACGCGGACGTGGAAGCGTAAAGCCACAAAGTGAGCAATGCACAATGGTTAGAAACAGCGAAAATATATAGCCAACTCTGAATTTAAACAGCTGCAGTTTTTTCACAAAACACCCCCGTAACTAAAAAATAACCCACACAAACTATATATTCCTAAAGTCTACACCCTTCAGCTATGTAACGCATAGTTTGTCATTCATACCATCAATAGTGTGGGCACAGTTCTTCGTAGAAGTTTGCATTTGTCTAAAAAAAATGAACAAAAAAACTTCAAAAGGTAGAAATCATGCCAAAACAACATGGAATGTAAAAAAAGTATACATATCAATCTACCAAATGTCCTGAATCAAAGGGTATGCACTATGTGTGGTTACACACGCGGACGTGGAAGCGAATGACCATGAAGTGAAACAATGCACAATGGCTCAGAAACAGCAAACATTTTCAGCCAAATTGAATTTGAACAGTCTGCCGTTTTTCCCCACAAAACAACCCCACAAAACATATATTTCTTGAATCTACACCACTTATCTACGTAATTCTGTAGTATGTTCATTCATACCATAAATGGTGTGGGCGCAGTTCTTCATAGAAGTTCACAGTTTTAGCAGATTTCTAAAAAATTTGAAAAAAAAACACTCTCAAAGGTAGAAATCATGCCAAAATCCCAAGTAATGTAAAAAAAAGTTACCAAATATCAATCTCCCAAATGTCCGAATCAAACGGTATGCCCTATGTATGGTTACACATGCAGAAGTGGAATCAACTAGCCACAAAGAGCCAATGAACAGTGGCCCAATTACAGCAACATTTCAGATTTGTCAGACTAAAACACCCCTCTATATTAGAAATCCCCCCAAAACTATATATTCTTGAACTCTACACACCTTCAGCTACACAATGGTGAGATTATTTTATGCATAACACCAATGGTGTGGGTGCAGTTTCGTGTACAATTTCGCTTTTTTACCAGATTTTCAGGAGAAATGTATAAAATACAATTCAAAGTTAAAAATCATGGCAAATTTTCATGTCATGTAAAAAAAAACTTGTCAATTATCAATATTCCAAATGCCCTGAATCAAACGGTATGCCATATGCGTGGATGAACACAGGGACGTGGCCACCAACTAGCATGCACAGCTTTACAAGAAAAAATCAAAGTGCTCTGTAATTTCAAACAGCCCCAAAACTTGGAAATGCCCCCCACAAATAAAACCCCCAACTAAATATCAATCTCACATGTTCTAAATCAAACGGTATGCCATAGTGTGGTTACACACGCGGACGTGGAAGCGTAAAGCCACAAAGTGAGACAATGCACAATGGCTTAGAAACAGCGAAAATATTTAGCCAACTCTGAATTTAAACAGTCTGCAGTTTTTTTCACAAAACACCCCCATAAATAAAAAATAACCACACACAACTTATATTCCAAAGTCTACACACCTTCAGCTATGTAACGCTATAGTTTGTTCATTCATTCCATCAATAGTGTGGGCACAGTTCTTCGTAGAGTTCGCATTTGTCAAAAAAAATGAACAAAAAACAACTTCAAAAGGTAGAAATCATGCCAAAACAACATGGAATGTAAAAAAAAGTACTAAATATCAATTCTCAAATGTCCTGAATCAAAGGGTATGCACTATGTGTGGTTACACACGCGGACGTGGAAGCGAATGACCATGAAGTGAAACAATGCACAATGGCTCGAAACAGCAAACATTTTCAGCCAAATCTGAATTTGAACAGTCTGCAGTTTTCCCACAAAAAAACCCCACAAACCTATATTTCTTGAATCTACACACCTTATCTACGGAATTCGTAGTATGTTCATTCATACCATAAATGGTGTGGGCGCAGTTCTTCATAGAAGTTCACACGTTTTAGCAGATTTTCTAAAAATTTGAAAAAAAAAACACTCTCAAGGTAGAGAAATCATGCCAAAATCCCAAGTAATGTAAAAAAAAGTTACCAAATATCAATCTCCAAATGTCCTGAATCAAACGGTATGCCCTATGTATGGTTACACATGCCGACGTGGAATCAACTAGCCACAAAGTGAGCCATAACAGTGGCCCAATTACAGCAACATTTCAGATTTGTCAGACTAAACACCCCTCTATTAGAAATACCCCCCAAAACTATATATCTTGAACTCTACCACCTTCAGCTACACAATGGTGAGATTTATTTATGCATACCACCAATGGTGTGGGCGCAGTTTCGTGTACAATTTCGCTTTTTTACCAGATTTTCAGGAGAAATGTATAAAAATACACATTCAAAGTTAAAAATCATGGCAAATTTCATGTCATGTAAAAAAAAAACTTGTCAATTATCAATATTCCAAATGCCCTGAATCAAACGGTATGCCATATGCGTGGATGAACACAGGGACGTGGCCACAACAGCATGCACAGCTTTACAAGAAAAAATCAAAGTGCTCTGTAATTTCAAACAGCCCCAAAACTTGGAAATGCCCCCACAAATAAAACCCCCCCCCCCAACTAAATATCAATCTCCCACATGTTCTAAATCAAACGGTATGCCCTATGCGTGGAAACAGTCCCGAAACATGGAAATCCCCCCCACAAACTATATATTTTTGGAATCTACACACATTCAGCTATGTTATGGTGCCATGCTTTCATACATACACGAAGAATTCCAGACCCAGTGATCCAAAGAACTCTGTGTTTTTAGGAGGTTTTGTGAAAAATAAAATAAGATGATTCAAGGATTGAAATCCTATCTAAACCAACTTGACAAGCAAAAAAAAACACTAAATGTCAATCTCCCACATATCCTGCATCAAACGGTATGCCATATGTGTGGATGCACACAGAGACGTGGCCACCAACTAGCTCAAATGGGACACATGCACAAGTGCAATTACAAGAAAAAAATCAAAGTGCTCTGTAATTTCAAACAGCCCCAAAACTTGGAAATGTCCCCCACAAATAAACCCCCCCACTAAATATCACTCTCCCACATGTTCTGAATCAATTGGTATGCCATATGCGTGGATGTACACAGAGACGTGGCCACCAACTAGCTCAAATGGGACACATGCCCAAGTGCAATTACAAGAAAAAATCAAAGTGCTCTGTAATTGGAACAGCCTATGCATTTTCAAAGGAAACAGTCCCGAAACTTGGAAGTACCCTCCCAAACTATATATTTTTGGAATCTGCACTCCTTGAGCTACGTTGTGGTACCAAGCTTTCATACATACATGAAGAGTTCCAGACACAGTAATCCGTAGAACTCTGTGTTTTTAGGAGATTTTGTGAAAAATAAAATTAGATGATTCAAAGGTTGAAATCCTATCTAAAATCACTTGACAAGCAAAAAATCCCACTAAATATCAATCTCCCACATGTCCTGAATCAAATGGTATGTCATATCTTTGGGTGCACACAGAGACGTAACCAACAACTAGCTCAAATGGGAGGCATGCCCAAGTGCAATTACAAGAAAAAATCAAAGTGCTCTGTAATTTGAACAGCCTATGCTTTTTCAAAGGAAACAGTCCCGAAACTTGGAAATACCCCCGCAATCTATATATTTTTGGAATCTACACTCCTTCAGCTATGTTACGGTGCCAAGCTTTCATACATACATGAAGAGTTGCAGACACAGTAATCCAAAGAACTCTGTGTTTTTAGAAGATTTTGTGAAAAATAAAATTAGATGATTCAAAGGTTGAAATCCTATCTAAACCCACTTGACAAGCAAAAAAACCCACACTAAATGTCAATCTTCCACATGTCCTGAATCAAACGGTATGCCATATACATGGCTGCACACAGAGACGTAGCCACCAACAAGCTCAAATGGGATGCATGCCCAAGTGCAATTACAAGAAAAAATCAAAGTGCTCTGTAATTTCAACAGTCTACATTTTTTCAAAGGAAACGTCTCTGAAGCTTGGAAATACCCCACACAAACGATATATTTTTGGAATCTACACTCCTTCAGCTATGTTACGGTGCCAAGCTTTCATATATATACACAAAGAGTTCCAGACACAGTACTCCATAGAACTCTGTGCTTTTTAGGAGATTTTGTAAAAAATATAATAAGGTGATTCAAAGGTCGAAATCCTACCTAAACCCACTTGACAAGTAAAAAAAACCCACTAAATTGCAATCTCCCACATGTCCTGAATCAAATGGTATGCCATATGCGTGGGTGCACACAGAGATGTGGCCACCAACTAGCTCAAATGGGACGCATGCACAAGTCCAATTACACGAAAAAAATCAAAGTGTTCTGTAATTTGAGCAGCCTAATCAACTTGGAAATACCCCCCACAAACTATATATTTTTGGAAGCTAAACACCTTCAGCTACCTGATGGTATCATGCTTTCTTATATACATGAAGAATTCCAGACACTGTTATTCATAGAACTCCGTGCTTTTAGGAGATTTTGTGAAAAAATAAAATAAGAAGACTCAATGGTTGAAATCCTACCTAAACCCACTTGGCAAGTAAAAAAACCCACTAAATGGCAATCTCCCACATGTCCTGAATCAAACGGTATGCCATATGGGTGAGTGCAAACAGAGATGGGGCCACCAACTAGCTCAAATGGGATCCATGCGCAATTGCAATTACAAGAAAAAATAAAAAAAGCCACAACCCACCCCCCACCCCATCCCCCACTTCCCCTATTAGTGGTTTTTGTGAAAACCAGTTAGTACGGAGAGTCACACAAGTTTTTGCACCTTTACTGATCCTAAAAATTCAATCCGGTCTTTTTTTGGTACCTCTGCAAAATTTCCTACTAAAATAGGCTTAGTTTCCCTTGAAATCAAACAAATAATGATCCGCGTTTACTTTACCGATATCACCGGGGACATTGGGAATCTTGGAGAAGACAAACTTTTTGCTAATTTATAGTTTTAGGGTTAAAAAAAAAAAAGGTGTGTGTATCACTTTAAGATTTTTTTTTGCGTGCATTTCCCCCTTTTTTTTGGGATCATTCCCAAAGATGATCATCAAATCATCTTTGGGAATGATAACGAACTTGGAATACGGGCATAAATGCCGTTTGGACGAAACCGAGTGGAGATCGAGGGGGCTAGGGGGGCAGTTGAATGCTGCCCCCCGATCGCCCCTAGCGCCGCAATTTTTTTTTTTTTTAAAGGTACAGCCACAGATCGTATATTCACGATCTGTGGCAGTTTGAGCATTCACTGCACAGATCGCGAATATACGATCTGTGGCAGTTAAAGGGTTAAAGGGTTCACTATACTCACTCAAACAACTTTATCTGAAACTACAATTTGAGAAAAGTAAAATGGTGGTACTCACATATTTAAATGTGCTTGCTTTGTCATTAAATTATTAACGTTTCGTGAGTACTCCTAATTCCCCCCACCCTCCCTTACTTACTGCCTCCTTGCAGTTCTGCTTACACATCTCCCCCTCCCTCTTCCTTCTTTCTTTTTGTGATGACTTGCTTAATTGTTGCAGAAAATGTGCTGGCAGACAGCAAAAGATCTTAGTAAGAGGTCAGCGATAGGTCACATATTATATCTGTTGTATTCAGTTAGACCAACTGAACTTAAAGTTTAGTTCTTGAAGACGTTTCGCTAGTCATCTGACTGGCTTTCTCAAATCAGAATGCCCCTAACACCTAGCTTTGATATGCTAATTTGGGGACTTTTCAGGGTACATAATTGCCACAGATTCTTGTACAAGTCATTCTGAATTGAGAAAGCCAGTTGGATGACTAGCGAAATGTCTTCAAGAACTAAACTTCAAGTCCAGTTGATCTAATTGAATACAACAGATATACCATGACCTGGATGAATGAGAACCTTCACATATTATAATTTCTGCTTCTGGAGTGACAAGTCTTTCCCTTTAAATGCTGTGATTTTAAATGATGATTTTTCAGAATCTACAGCTCAGATGCAAAATCCCCAAAAAGTAGTGGGATGTTGCTGTATCTAAAGGTATACTTTTTGAAAATTCGATTTTCTTTTTAGAGTATAGATACCCTTTAAGCTGCATTATGTATATATTTGTATAGTACAGTTGCATGTGCCTACTATTATTGTAGCATTCTGGGAATTAGACCTACTGCTGGCTGGGTTTTAAACTGTTACTGGTATCATTTATATTTTAGAATTAGTTCTCCTTTAACTTTCATTTAGAGCACATGGCAATATTAAAACGGAATGAAAGAATGATTTAAACAAGCTTGACTGTTTGATTAATTCTTTATTGACCAAGTGAGTATTCCTACCTAGGTCCATAACCATGGTGTCTTTTCACTATTTATTTATTGCTTTCTTTCCAATCTTCATTAAACCCTTTCACTTAACTTTAATATATATGTTTGGGTCTTGAGGATTCTAATAGAAGATTGTGCTTCAAGAAAACCTAAACTTTCAGAACAACACTGAATAAGAAGGCAGGGCACCTTAATATAAAATCAGCAATCTTTGACTCTCATTTTGGTTGTGAGTGATGGGAAGTTTACTCTTCTAACATGAGGTTTTTGTTTTATTTCCCCGCATTCCAATATTACACAGTGTGGTCACTGGCCATTGTGAGCACATGCTCATTCCTAAGCTACTGCAAGAACTTATTAGGCAAGAGACCATGTGACTGTGAACAAGTCATGCAGACAATACTACTCCTTCTATGGCACATGTCTATTCTGATCTGGTTTGTCACCTGTCTGCTAACTCTCTCTTTGACCAGCTCAGTCAGGCTTCTGGCCTCACTAAAGTGACCAATGATCTACTTAGTGCTAAATCTAAAGGTCACTACTCTTTGCTCATTCTTCTTGATATGTCCTCTGCTTTTGATACTGTTTTTCACCCTCTACTTCTTCAGATCCTGGCCTCCTTAGGTATCCAGGATACTGCACTTTTTTGGATATCTTCCTATGTCTCTGATAGGACCTTTAGTGTTTTCCACTCTGGAATTAGCTCCACTCCTCACTCCCTCCCTGTGGGGGTACCGCAAGGCTCAGAACTCGGTCCTCTTCTTTTCTCCATTTACACCTATGGCCTTGGACAACTCATTAGTTCATTTGTATTTCAGTATTACCTGTATTCGGATGATACTCAAATTTACGTCTCTGCCCCAGATCTCCCTACACTGACATCCCAAGTACCCAAATGCCTTAGTGCCATCTCTGCTTTCATGTCCACACTCCTCCTCAAACTTAACATGGACAAGACTGAACTTGTCCTCTTCCCACCCTCACAATCTGTTCCCCTCCCTAGTATTACTATTAACATTAAAAACACACCGATATCCCCATTTCCTCATGTCCGTTGCCTGGCAATAACCTTGGATGCAGATCTTTCCTTCAAACCCCATGTTAATTTGCTTGCCAACGTCTGTTCCAAGTTCCTCTTGGAAGAAACTACTAAAACCTAGTCCATGCCCCAATCATAACCGGCTAGACTACTGTAACACATTCCTGTGTGGTTTACCAATCTACCAACTGGCACCACTTCAATCCATCATAAACTCTGTTGCCCGGCTCATTTATTTCTATTCTCATTTTCGCTTCTCTAATGCCTCTCCTCTTTGTCAGCCCCTCCACTGGCTGGTCATCACGCAAAAGATCGATTTCAAGCTGCTTACTCTATCATATAAAGCACTATTCAAAGATCCCCATTTCAGAACTTTGCCCAGGCTGCCCCTCTGCTCTGGAACTCAATTCCTTCATCTTCCTGTCATTCACCATCCCTTAATACCTCCCAACATAACCTTAAAAACCAACTCTTTAGGCTAGCAACCTGGCCTAGAAATTACCCCTCTTACTGACCCAACCTGATCCAACCCTCCTTTGACACTCCACTGCCAATCTATTTACAGCCTACCAATTTTCCTTCACCTTATGTCTCACCCCCATTTCCTCTAGACTGTAAGCTATTTGGGCAGGATCCTGTTTCCTATTGTATCACGGTAATGCTGTAAGTAGCTCATCACTCTGTGTACTTATATTATGTATTACCTGTGTATGTAATATGTATGACTTTGTATAATATGTATTACCCTTGTATGTAATATATGACTATGTAATTGTAATGTGCCACTGAAGATGTTGGCGCTTTATCAATACTTAAAGGATAAGTGCACTGTAAAATCAAGTTATGTTTGATGAGGTCTAACAAGATCGAGTAATGTTGTGTCTGCAGGTCAGATGATTGGCTCTATGTATTAAGCATTATTGTATGTTATTAGCCAGCGGTTCTGGACACATGCATAAGCTAAGGGACAATTATCCCTGCCCCTTATTCTCGGGAACATGGGAGTAAGAAATTACTTTCTGTTTCTTAGATTTTGTGGGCAATGCTATTCATATAGCATGAGACTGCAAGATGCTTTTTTGTTATAAGAAGGTATTTTGCTCCTTTTGGCCCCTCTCCCTAAGCTTTCTAGCTGCCTTTTCTACTGTACACCCAAGTCCTACACCATAGGGCCATGTAACTGTATCTTGCACTGACAAGATCTAACAAGAGCGAAACACATCGTGGCTGCAGGTCAGATGTTTGGCTCTTTGTATGAAGCTATATTGCATGTTATTAGCCAATGGTTCTGGACACATGCATAAGCTAAGGGAAATAAAGGAGTATTTTGCATATCACTGCCCCTTACTCTGGGGAACATGGGAATAAGAAATTGCTTTCTGTTTCTTAGATTTTGTGGGCAATGCTATTCATATAGCATGAGACTGCAAGATGCTTTATGTTGTAAGAAGGTGGTTCTCCATTTTTATGCTCAGTGAAAGGCTTTTTGCTCCTTTTGGCTCCTCTCTCCCTAAGCTTTCTAGCTGCCTTTTCTACTGTACACCAAAGTCCTACACCATTGTGCCATGTATCTGTATCTTGCACTGACGGGATCTAACAAGATTGAAACACATCCTGTCTGTAGGTTAGATGTTTGGCTCTTTGTATGAAGCTATATTGCATGTTATTAGTCAACGGCTCTGGACACATGCATAAGCAAAGGGACATAAAGTAGTATTTTGCATATCTCCACCCCTTACTCTGGGGAACATGGGAAATTGCTTTCTCTTTCTTAAATTTTGTATAAGCAGAAGGGGGAGAGATCCTACACCATATAGCCATGTATCTGTATCTAGCACTGACGGGATCTAACAAGATTGAGTTTTCCACTATACCTTAAACACAAAACACACTGGTACTTTTTAATGGATGCACCCCCAGCTGCCCCATTCTTCATTTCTCACCTTTGCTTATGAAGACAGACAGTGACCTTTAACTTTAGGCTGCTCCATCTTGCTATACTTTTCAGGTCATTGCTCCTAATGGGACCCAATTACAAACAAATCCTGGACATACAATCTCATACAATCGCTGGTTTGTGTATGGGCAATCATGTGATTGGTGTATTTTTTTTATCGTCTCAACAGGGACTTGGCTGCGATATCTGTCACCCCATATATATATATATATATATATATATATATATATATATATATATAAGGTTTTGCACCACATGTTGTAGAAGAGAAGGCAGTAGCATAGGACAGGTAGTCAAGCTCCAAGTATTCAGGCACATCTGATTACAGGGCTGCATGTGGCATTCTGCTCTTGTTTTACCCAGCACCCCCTCCTACTTTACCATATTGGTCACACAGTGAGCTCCATACTATATAATGCTTCTATAAATATAAATATACAGAGAAAGAAATGTAACGTCAGTGGGTGCACGGATGCGTGTGCGCATGATGTTGCCGCTCAACAAGTGCGGTGTGATGACATCATGCACGTACGGTTCCGTGCAAGCACTGATGTCATGTCACATGCACACACATGGACACTGCTTTTGGAAGCTTAAAGGGGAAGTTCAGTGCAAATACATGTACTTTTCAGAAAAAAGAGCAGTATTTTTTCATCCCAGTGACCTTAATCTGCCAAATCAGCATTTTGTCTGTCTATAAAAGCTGCAACCGAAATACTGACTTCCTGTTTGCAGGACCCCTAATAGAGACTGTTATGGTCTTGCCCTTGACCCAGCGCCTGGGTTGATTCAGTTGCTCAGTAAAGATCTGAGCATCTTTGACCCATCCAACAGCCAATCAGTAGAAATTACTGTTAGGAACATTCCAAGGAAGTGGTGCATCCTGGGAAGAACAAGGATCGTTAGAACCTGTAATGTCAGCTCACTAATGTCAACAGCAGGGAACAGCAAAGGGTATGAAATCAATTGATTTTTAAAAATGGAAGAGAATATGTAGAATAACTAAGTATGCATTACACAAACTAACAATTTTACAAATATTGATAATTTCCACTGAACTGTCCCTTTAAGAAGAAAGAGATCTAGGAAGTTTAAGAGGGGCGGAGCTACAGAGTGTACACAGCACATCCATGATATCACAAACTTTACAGCAGGAGGGACCTAGGGGAAAAAAGGGAAAATATTTTTTAAAGCTGTTGCTACAAATTAAAGGGGAACTGTGGTCCAAAAATGACTTTAGGTAAATTGATAGGAATTGCTCCCCTGAGAATTTTTGCAATATATTTCCATTGTTTATTTTGCATAGTTTTGAAGATATTTACATTTTTGTGTGTGATATGGCAGCAGCATCACCAGGTCCCCTGCACTTCCTGCTTCCTGCTCAGAAACTGTCAGTTAATCTGTCCTGTGTCTCCTGCTCCCCTTTGCAGCCCCCCTGGTCCCTTCCACTCATGGACCAATTTCCCTGTTGGTCAGTTTTTTTAACTTTGGAGGGACATTAGAGGAGAACCATTTGGAGCTGGGATGTAAGGAAATTATTTTTATACACTATAGAGTGGGGCCAGTAGTGGGTTAAATTTTAGTTTTGGGGGTGGACATGCCCTTTAAATGTCTGCACGGCTCGTTCTGCAGCACCATTTGAAGCAGGGTGATAGGGTGGGGTCAATGTATGCTTGATGCCATTTTGTTTAAAAACAAAATATTGGAATTCCTGAGATGTGAACTGAGGTCCATTGTCAGAAACAAGTTTTTTGGGAAGTCCATAGGATGAAAACAATCTACGCAACAGAATAATAGTTTTCTCACTGGTACTTATTTGTGTGGGTAGCACTTCCAACCACTTGGAATAGCTGTCTATTACCACCAAAAATGTCTGATTGTTTATTTCTGCATAATCCACATGAATTCTCTCCCATGGTGATGTGGACCAAGCCCAAGGGTGAATAGGTGCTGCAGTGGTCTGATTCTGTACACATGCACAAGCAGCACACTGACTTACAAACACCTCAATATTCTGCTCAAGGCCTGGCCACCATTTGTATCCACAAGCTCGTGCCTTCATCCTGTTTACCTCTGGATGTCCCTCATGGAGTTCATGCAATATCCTCTGCTGATATTTTGGGGGTATGATCACTCTCATCCCCCACAGTAAACATCTTTGTTGAATGTAAAGCTCATCTCTCTTTTGAAAATAGGGGGTGAGCAGCTTGTCAGAAATGTAGTTGGGCCAACCTTTGGCAGTGTAGTCATAAACTCTAGCCAAAAGAGGATTATGACTCGTTGCAGCAGCTATTTCCTTGCAGGAAACAGGCAATTCCTCAAGAAAGGAAACTTGAAAAATGGTACCCTCATCATGCACATCTTTTGTAATTGGGCATGGAAGCCGAGATAAAGCATCTGCATTTCCATGGTCCTGAGTACACTGATACACAATATCATAATCATAAGCTAATAGAAGTAGCACCCAATGTTGCATCCAAAGTGCTGCCAGTGGTGGAAAGGCAGATTTCTGGCCAAGAATTGCCAGGAGTGGCTTGTGATCAGTGACCAATGAAAACTTCCTTTCAAATAGATATTTATGATTTTTTTTTACTCCAAAAATGATGCTAAGTGCCTCTCTCTTAATTTGAGCATAGTAACGCTCTGCTTGCGTTAGGGTTCTAGAAGCAAATTCAATTGGAAGTGCTTCTCCATCTGGTAGTACATGTGAGATGACAGCTCCAACTCCATAAGGTGATGCATCACACTTTGCCTCTTGAAATGCTTTCTCGCACTCTGTGGTCCATTTTCATATGGCATTTTGTATGGCATCTGTAAAAGCTCATGTAAGGGTTGCAGCAGTGTTGAAAGATTTGGCAGAACCTGTCCATAGTAAGATCTAAAAAAGAACGCAATTCAGAAACATTTGTAGGTGAGGGTGCATTTACAATGGCTGTTACTTTGCTTTCTGTTGGATGAAGACCTTGTCCATCTATACAATACCCCAAATACTCTACAGATTCTTGGAGGAAGTGGCATTTGGATAGTTTTACTCACACCCCTAAGGATTTTAATTTATGTAGAACCTGGTCTAACAGAGCTAAGTGTTTGTCAATAGTAGAACCTGTAATCAGGATATCATCAAGAAAGCATACAACATGATCCATTCCTTGAAGAATCTGATCCATAGCATTTTGAAAAATGGCTGGAGCTGTTAAAACTCCAAATGGTAGGCGCTGGTACTGGAACAAGCCTTTATGTGTGTTTATGGTTAGATACGGCTTTGAATCAGAGTCTAGTTCAAGCTGTTGATAAGCATTTGACAAATCGATTTTACTGAAAAGCTTTCCTCCAGCCAAGGTAGTAAATAAATCCTCTGCATTTGGTAGTGGGTCCCTTTTGGGGACCACTACAAATGGAGCAGCCCAACTGCTATATTTGACACGTGATACAATGCCATGATGTTCCATTATTTTAAGTTCTTCTCCTAGCATAAGGCAAAGGACGTGGCTTATGAAATATTGCTTTGGCATCTGAATATATTTTTATTGTTGCTTTCAGACCTTTTATAGTGCCGAACCCTTCTTTGAAAAGTGGCATGTGGTTGTTTAAGACATTTTCCAAATTTTTGTGATAAGTAGCTGGTGTATATTTGATAACAAAAATCTTAGCCAGTTTAGCTTTATATGCTTCAACCAATTGCGTCCCAAAAGTGTGGGCCTGTTGCCCTTTACTACGACTAAGGGTAATGTAAATGTCTGTCCTTCAAAGGTAACTGGAGCTAGAATTTCTCCAAGCACAGAAATGTTCTCCCCTGTGTACGAAGTAAGTTGTAATGGGGACTCTTTCAATTCATATTTATTTAAACAGTCTATGTACACAGTCTCTGATAGTGATACTGATGCACCTGTATCAAGTTACATTTTAACTGGATGTCCATCTATTTCCAGCTGAATATTTATATCATCAGCTGCCCCATGTGTAGCATTGACTGTTTATAAGTCTGTGAGTTCACAATCAGTCAGTCATATATTGTGCCTTGGAGATGTGGATGTTTTCCCCTGCACACACAAGCAATGTGCCCTAATTTACCACATTTCCAGTATGTTTCTGATTTAAATCTACAGGTTTTCTGCTGATGAGATCCCCCACAGCGGTAGCAGTTGTGTGTCATTTGTGGTTTCAAAACCTTCCCCTGGGAAGGAGTAACTGGCATTGCTGGGAGTGGTGCACATTATGCAGCAGCCTCTGGCATTGTAGTTAGTTTATGAACATCTGAACGTAAGTAACTGTTTTGCTCTTTAAATTTTTCCAAGTTGAGTCTGGTTAACTCCATAGATAATGCAATATCACATGCAGATTTGAACATTAAATCTTTCTCATTCAGCAATTTATGGATGTAGAATTAATCATGCAGGCCACATACAAACTTATTTCGCAAGGCCTGATCTAGAAATGCCCCAAATGCACAGGAGGAAGATAATCACTTTAAATCCAGACTATAATCTGCCAGGCTTTCCCCCATGATGTGATTCCTCCCATAAAATCTAAAGCGATGAGCAATGATGATGGGCTGAGGTTTATAATGGTGAGAGAGTTTTTGCAATTCTCTAATATGTGAACTCAGTGACTCTGACAGGAGCTGTAAGAGTTTTAAGGAGGCTGTAGGTTTTGGCTGGTAGAGTGGCCAGTAATATATCTGTTTTTTTTTCCTGACTAAGATCATTTGCAGACAGCCATCTCTCAAATCTTTCCAAATAAACATCAAATTCCTCAGCAGATTCAGTAAACTCTGGGACCTTCCCAATACCCGACATTGTAGCAGGTTCCTCACTGTGCAGACAGACTCATCCAGCCTTGGACACAGAATCCAGCAATGTGCTCTGAACTGTACAAAAACAGTTGGTCAGAAATCCAAAATCCTCGTCGTCATTGTGATAACTTTGTAGGTTCAATAATCTGCTGGAAAACACAATAAGGCAAGTGCTGTAACTTAACCGTTTATTCACCTTGCAGGCCCACTACCTGCATCTTACTGTCTCTTAGCTGGAACAGGGAAGACAGGGGGTGGGACAGGAAATACAGTAAGTATGTATTTAGATAATGGCAAAAGAGAAGAATGCCCATAAACAAAATGTCTATAAAAACAACAGTTACTACAGCAAAAAAACTGCAGAGTTAAAGCATATCTGCAGACAATTTTCCTGCTTCTCATTGTTTTCCATTTAAAAAGGTTTCAGAAAAACTTCAGCTGTATATGATTCATAAACACAATCAAGCCTAAATATCGTCCCTTGTCTATGCAAGAGGAAAGACCATCTATTAATAATATATTAATTTGTTACTGCAAATTCCTAACCATGTATAAGGGAAGCTCAATTCCTTACTCTTTCATTTGTAAAAAATTAGCACCACTTTATCATCACTGTAAATGTTTCCCCTCTACAACCTAAAAGAGTTCAATTATATCTAGGATTTAAGCACAGTGCTAAGAAGTGAAAGATATATTTTATTCTCCTTTTCCACCCTTATTTGTCTTCTAATTTTTCTTTGATCCTTACTTCCCATATTTTAATTTACCTTTCTTCTTTCCAACACTCTTATTTTTCTTATGAATCCTTAAATTCTCCTTATTCCAATGCTATTTAGTGGAGTAACTAACTGATCATTCATCAATCAGGCCAACACAATTAGTATAATTATAGTGTCATTAACGCACTGGGCAATCAGCACAATGCCAATTATTTTAATTACAATTCTGCTACCTCACAACCCAGACTGTGCAATGCAGAGCTTAGTAAATTTATTTCAACACCATCACAGACATTTTCCATACATCCATTGCATATCAAATCACATTAAACAATTAAAGCTTTTAGTAAAGCGAATAGCCTACTGAATCACAAAATAAGACAAACACTAACAAAATTATGTTTTTAGCAGAATTTCCACATAATGCAAGAACTTCCTATGAAAAACTATATAGGAGATTGTATGTGGACAATTTTATTCAGGATTATGTTTTGAAAACATGTTACATAGGCAGCAGAGTATTATTTTGTAGAACATCTAAAACCTAAATCATGACAGGTATATTTTGGGGAGAAATGTATCAACCCTATAAAAAATGTACTGAAAGTGTTATATAGTAGTCCCATGACTTGTGCTTAGGGCAAATCACACGATAAATATAAAAATTAACCTTTTTTATGGGCAGGAAGTATTATCATTCTCTTTAACAAAAGCCAAATAGG
Source organism: Hymenochirus boettgeri (assembly GCA_019447015.1). NCBI lineage: Eukaryota > Metazoa > Chordata > Amphibia > Anura > Pipidae > Hymenochirus > Hymenochirus boettgeri. The sequence continues at coordinate 140,050,651 of CM033469.1, read as the reverse complement.
TGCACAGCTTTTTTCCACCTGCAAAATATACATTTCTGAGATATAGTTACTAAAATAAACGCATTCCTTGGCTAACCCTGTAATGAAATTGAGAGTTCTTTTTCTAAGTGTAAGAAAGGAAGGTTAATTGACTATAACAGCTAGAGGGCTTACCACCAGTCAGCAGATTGCTTGTGAACAGACAAGCTACAGAGACAAATGAGACAACTCGCAAGGTCCATAGTTAAAAATATCCAAGCACTATACTGAAAATGACACTATGTTTTGAGGAACAATACGAGTTTTTTTTTTAAAATGTGCTTTTTTTATTATTATTATTATTATTATTATTATTGTTATTATTATTATTATTATTATTATTTTAAAGCAGCAGAACACTAGTTCATAATGTAATTCTGAATACAGTTACTGTATGAAAATTATCATTCAACTTGCCTTAATACTATAATTTGACCGTCTTACAATAATACATATGTATTTTAAACAAACATTTATTGATACTATTTGTATGAACTCAAAACTATCCGAACTAGGTTGGGCTTTTCGAACTTGCGGGCTTATTTTCGATAATTATCAAAAATACTTTAATTCTCAAATTCTCGAAACGGTAACCCTCGAATGTATCCTTTGATTTCAATAACCCTCAAATATATTGTTCGATTTCGGTAACCCTCGAATGTAGCCTTCAATTACGATAACCCTCAAATGTATCATTCGGTAACCCTCGAATGCAGCATTCGATTTCGGTAACCCTCAAATGTATCGTGTGATTTTGGTAACCCTCGAAATGGTAACCCAACTTGGCCCCTTCCCTTGCAGCCCTCTGTGGCCTCTCTCACTTGCATGTTCCATGCCCCCCCCCCCACTTGCTGGTCCCATGGCTGCACCCACTTGTAAGTCCCCCATGGCCCCTCCCCCACTTGCACCTCAGGCCAATAACCCCTCTTACAACCTACAGAAAACTGTGTAAAAACAGCCTTTTCAGTCACAGAAAGATTTAGCTATTTTAAACTTCTAATTCTTTTTCTGTCTGAAAAGGCTGTTTTTACAGTTTTCTGTAGAGGGGAAGGAGGGTATTGGTCTGAGGTGCAAGTAGGGGAGGGGCCATGGGGCCCCCAAGATGGGGGGCACAGGACACATGAGTGGGCAGGGCCAAAGGGCCCATGAGTGGGAGGGGCCATAGGACCCATTAGTGGGTGGGGTCATGGGCCCCACAAGTGGGAGGGGCCACAGGGAACTGCAAGGGAAGAGGCCAAGCTGGGTCTGCAAAGAGAGGGCACACAAGGGAGAGGGGCCAAGGAGGGCTGCAAGGGAAAGAGCCAAGGGGGCTGGAAGGGAAAGGACCAAGGGGGCTGCAAAGAAAGGGGATGGGTTGGGCCTGCAAGGGGAGGGGCCATGAGTGGGAGAGGCCATGAGTGTCTGCAAGGGAATTGGCCATGTGGGGAGAAGGAGTCACAGGGAAGAAGGACTGTAAAATGGTTTCAGAGAAGGAAGTGCCAGGGATCAGGTGATGTTATCACACATAAAAGTAAAAAGTAAATTTCACAAACACTCCAATTTACTAGACCAGTTACCCTGTATATTGTGTCAATATCATTCAACTTGGTAACAGAGATTCCACAGTATTTAGACCATTTGCCTATATTTCCTGTTCAATAATTTCCTTCCCAAATTAAGGTCCATATTTATAGACCCGCGGTATCGCTTTTTAGCGATACCGCAGGATAGTTATTGTACAATCACAGTTGTAAATATATGGCCACAATCGTACATTTACAACCGAACATTCGATAATTAGCGAATGTTCGGTCGTAGAATACCATGCGGTGGCAAACTACCTCAATGGTATTCTATGGAGATCGTAAATCTACGATTTCATTATCATAGATTTACGTTTGGTACCGATAATTTACGATTCTATCAGAAACTAGTGAATGGTTTAGCGTTCATTTTACCGATCGTTAATTTTAACATGGAAAATTTCCTGGGGTGTAGTAATATGACATGAAGTTTTTAGGTTGATTTTTAAATGTCATTTTTTTGTATATATAAATGTAGATAGATTTATTTAAAATTAAAGGAATAGTTCACTGGGAAAGTGAACTATTCCTTTAATGCATTGATTGAAGACCGGGAGGTTAAGGAGCTACAGTATGCCTTACCTCCTGTTTTTCAGTCAATTTCTATGGAGCCAGAAACAAAGGTGAAAGAAACTTACCTTTCGTGTGATCCACAGTGGCCACACTGAAATTCCCGACTGCTTTAGTTCAACTATAGCGTGCATTATCGCGCATGCGTGCTATAATTGAACAGAACCAGGAAGCAGTTGGGACATGTCAGTGTGGCCGTGGTGGATTATGTGAAAGAAGTTTCTTTCACCTTAATTCCTGGCTCCACATTCATTAATTGAAGAACAGAAGGTAAGTCATAGCTCCTTAACCTCCCAGTCAATCAATGCATTTAAGGTAAAGTTTACTTTTCCAGTGAACTATTCCTTTAAAGGGTATGTCCACCCTTAAATAATTTTTAATATGTTATTCCCCCATGTCTCCCAGCCCCAACCGCTATATTTTTTTTTTTTAGAAAGCCCCCCAAACTCTACTTACCTCCCCTCTTATCTCCGCCGCCTCCCGGCCCTCTGCTTGCAGAAAATGCAAGCAAGAGGGCGGGACCGGCAGTCGCGTCTGTGATTGGCTGAGCCCCAATCACGACCGGCTGCCGTCATTCAGTGCAACGGAGGAAAGAGGAGAGGTAAGTAAAGTTTGGGGAGCTTTCTAAATAAAAAAATATGCGGTTGGGCTGGGAGACATGGGGGAATACTGTATTAAAGGTTTTTATGCTAGGGGGAGGGATAGTAGAAGTGGAGGAGGAAGGGGGGAGAGGAGGGAGAGGGAGGGAAGGGAGGGGGAGAAGGGCTGCAGTACACATGCCAAACTTCTCCCGGAGGCCAGGTAGGAGGCAGAGTCCTATATGGACTCTGCTAGCCTCCTGGTGGGCAGTTTTTGGGACTTTGGGGGGGGGACTACAAGAGAACCATATGGAGCTGGGATGTGAGGTAAGGATTAAACTACACTACATGGTGGGGCCAGTAGTGGAGGGGTGGACATGCCCTTTAATGGTTATACAGAAACCCAGGTTTGTCTTTTTTAAGGTATTAATACATTTATTAGAAATACAACTAATAATCATATTACAAAAACTGTAGAGTGCAAAAGAGTCAATTGTTATCCAAAGAAGCCAATAATATTGGAAGGAAAGAAGGGCTGGTAACCTAGGAAATATTTATTGACCATGCTTCCACATGCTTTTATTTGTAAAGTCTCAAAAACCTCTAATTCCTATTCTAACATTCTGTTTACAATAGAGCAGTTCAATAGACATAAACAGACAGACAGGAGATCCTAGATAACTCTTTACAGCTCAGAGGCCTTAACATTTACCCGTGTACTGATATATAGAACTGTATATGTTTTCTAACTGTAGTAGACCAGTAAAAAGGTATCATCAGGTTGAGGCAAATTAAAAGCTCAGGCAAAATTTTGTACTTATTGACTAAGCCCATAAAATCTTTAGCTGTGAAACTTCTGTGTTTTAGCCTAGGAAAATTATAACATCAACCCAGAAGATCACACTTGGAACAAATCAGATGAAAGTCTAGGTATTGGGAATGTGAATGAATAATTTATACTGTAGACTAGAAACAGGTACAATAGCACTTTTAGGTACTGGAATGTATTTATTTACAAAAGGAAAGATGTCGAGAAATAACATTAAGTTACAGTTTCAATGCGGTAGGTGGTTGGAAGTTTTTGGTGACCCATGTGCTAATGTCATTATTAATGTTAAATATTTTTAGTATCTCCTTCCCCTTACCTCAGTACAACTAATTGCTTAGGGATCCGAGTGACCCCCTTAACCACCAATTGCTTATTGATTTACAACTTAGTTTTTATTTAAGGCAAACTTAGCTTAGAAAGCAAGTTTATTTAACTAAATACAGTAGCTGTAAGTCTTTCCATCTTATGTTTTATTGTCATTAATATCCAATGCAATACTGTGACTGAATATGTTGACTACTGCTTCCTCTGCTGTGCCTTAATCTGGTCCAGCACAAACTGCTGAGCTGGGCAGAGGGGGCATGCATACTAATTAGAATACACATCTTCCTACAGGGGTTATTAAGTATAAACTAACAGGGTTATTCAATAAAGGTTCGTATCGTTTAAAACTGTGCTAATTTTGCCCCAACCAATCAGATGTTAGCTTTCAAATGTTAACTAAGATCTGATTGGTTGGGGCAAAATTAGCACCATTTTAAACGATAAGAACTTTTATTGAATAACCCTTTAAGTATAGTATGAAATTGCTGAAAAATTAAAAAAGCCAATTTAGATCCAGAAATTGAGTATGCATTAAGTGTTTAAATCAACAATGATCATTCTTCCATTTAATATATAAGCATCCATTTTATAAATATAGCAATCCATTTTAAAACAATAAAGCATAAAGTTCTATTTCCTAAAAAAAACATACATTCCATATTGTCTAGGTTTTAATGTGGAACGGAACACAAACTTATTTTTAAACTAAGAAAAATGTTTTGATCTATGCCTTCTGGATATTAACTGTTTTAACTGTTACATAAAACAGTTTGTTTGCTGACTATTTGACACTGATTGGTCTTAAATTCAAAGCTTACAGTAGAAGCTGGGGAAAAAGAAGATCTTGTCTTTATATCTTTTGGCCACTTATCTAAATGTTTTGACATATTGATGGATTATGGTGGAAATTGACTTTTCAAACAACTCCTTACCACACACACAGGAAATTGGCCTCATTTTAGAGAGAACCAAAGAGTAAAACATTAATGAGTTTGTTTAGTAAGGTTTATCTGATCAATTGTAGGTTATGTTTTTTCTTGTAGGAGACAGGAATCTGTTTTGTAGATATTTTAAATTACAGATCACATATATGGGAGCTTAAGTCTTTTGACCATATATCACTCTTTAACAGTTCCAAGATTTGGGAAATCCAGCCATTATCTTCAGCCTATGTTTTGCTTTCTACTTGATAAATATACACATTGTAGACACAAGGTACATTTTGTAATGTTCCTGAAATACACACACAGAAAATAATTAGCTAACATTCATTCATAAATGTATAACTTCTATAGTCTTCAAATGCAAAGTACAAGAAAATGCTGCATATTTTATAGACTTATATGAACTATTTGTTTATTTTTGTAATTGTAGTAATTGCATGAGTGCACAAATTCTCACGTAAGTTGTAGCTTTTTAGCATCTGGAGGGAGGCAGTTTGGACATTCCTGCCTTATAGAATACATTATATGATTATAGATTTCATTGCATTTCTTGATCATGTTCAGACACTTGCCTGGCTATCAAAAGTCATCTTATTTCTGGCGCTTAATTTGGCAATGCCCACTGGTGACTCAGTGGTCCATTTTCCAGTTTTCCGTGGCCAAAACTGCAAAATATAGTAAACAAATACTTATTTATTTCCTGATTTTACAATTGTTTTTCTATAAATATGACTAAAGTGAAAAACTTGTCAAACGTAAAACACTCCCATGTTGTTGCAACTGTTGGCAATAATAAAAAGTATTTAAACTACCTGGAAGAAGGGATGGTTCAGTACTGAACCGTTCACCAGTCTTTACTGGTTTACATGTGCATCATTAAGCAGGATCATCATGGCACCATGCAGACATGTTATTAGTAATGGAAAGAATACAATACTATACTGAAACGAATGGCTGAGACATTTCCCCACAAGTTTGAGCAGATGCTAATAGCTATGGGTGAAATCAGACAGTGTATCCATCAATATTTTACTATCATCCTTGTATTATTTGGATTTCTAATATACAGTGCATTTTCTCTTTTACATGTTATCCAGTCAGTGCTTTACTATAAATTTTACTTTGAACTGCACATGTCATTCTATTTAACTGATGCAAGTTCCAAGTTCAGTGGACTGAATACCTGCCATATGTATTGACTGCAGCTAAGTATTATTGATTGCTATAGATATTTATCCTATTATTTAATAATGGGATGGACTGGTGGTGGACAAAGAACTTTCAGGGAGATTCAGTAAAAGTTCTTATCGTGTAAAATGGTGCTAATTTAGCCCAACCAATCAGAACTTATGTAACATTTGGATGCTAACATCTGATTGGTCGGGGCAAAATTAGCACCATTTTATACGATAAGAACTTTTATTGAATAACCCTGATGGTATATTTTTGTAGATATAGGTTTTAACCTGCTAATAGTAGTATTTATCTCATATCATATATCATCTGGAGTTGATAATTTGGTCTATATATGCCATGACTTAGCAGTACTGAGTGTTTTTGCATTTGCTTTGTTTAATAAAGTTTTATTTTAATCCACCACATGCAATTTATTGCTTGTCTTTAAATTAAAGAATATGACAAATTGACTGCCAATATACTTTGGGTCTATAGTAAAATAGTGGGATTATGGATTGTGACTTTGGTATCCCAATATGTCTTTTAATTGTATGATTGTTTGCCAGATATACCCTATTTTTAGGCAAAAAGCTGTAAAGAGTAACCATGTCTTCAATTTTGTTTTTGCTATTTTTATTGCTGTTTAATTGAAAAAAATTGCACACAATCTTTTTTACAATACATTAGATACACTAGAGTAACTATACTCAACTTGTTACATGAAAAAGGCTGCTGTCATTGTGGTCTGGCCCCCAAAAGCAGTGGAACATAGAAGCTTAAGGATTGTTTTTGTTTAAGCAAGTGTTGTTGCCATAATGGATGACCAGACTGACACGGTATTGCTGCAAACTGACTCATCACTGTGCACTCTGATTGATGCATATACCTGTATTATATGCACTGCCCTTGTATGAACATGTTTGACTTTGTATTTAATGCACTTCCCTTGCCTGTACTGTATCATATATGACTTTGTATAAAATGTTCTAACCTTGTTTGTAACTTTACTGTTTTTCTCATATGTATCAATACATTTAGTCTAGACTGTAAGCTCCTTGGGCAGGGTCCTCTCTCCTATTGTATTACAGTTAGAGATGGTCGAACTATTGAAAGTTCGGTCCGTTTTCGAACTTTCGAACTATTGGGAAAGTTCGAAAGTTCGAAAGTTCGAAAACGGACCCATTAAAGTCTTAGGGAGGCAAATAGTTCGAAAAGTTTGAGTCAAATACAACCAAAATATTAATGGTAACTTAATGTAAATGGCTGTGGGACCTGGGAAATGGTCTGAGGAGCATGTTCTAATATCCAGGACTTTCGTAAAATCGATTTTACTCTCACGCGTTCGAACATTCGAGGTAACATGGACATTTTACTCGCAGATTCGATGCTCGCATATAGGTTTCAATGGACCCTTTACTCGCAGATTCGATATTCGAACGGTCGAACATTCGATAAATCATCGAAAGTCCGGGAAATATCGAAAGTCCACGTCCGAGATAGTTCGAAAAGTCCGGGTCCGTCCGGAACCCGAAAGTTCGGCTCGAACTCGGGTTCGAGTTCGAGTTCTATGCCATCCCTAATTACAGTATTGCTATAAGAAACTCATCACTCTGTTTACTTATATTATGTATTACCTGTGTATGTAAAATGTATGACTTTGTATAACATGTATTACCCTGTATGTAATATATGACTATGTAAAGTGGAAGATGTAGGCGCTATATAAATCCATAATAACTAAATTATAGTACTCTTATTTTTAAATATCTATATATTGGACTAATACACCACTACAATAATTTTTTGTACTAGGGAAGATGCTGGCACAATATGAAGTGATAACAATAATAATTATGATACTACTACTACTTATAGGAATTCTAATAATGATACTAATAATAATAATGGAATTACGATATATGAAAGATCTCATCATGTGGCTATGCTTAAAAACATATGGAAGCAAGCAATGAATAAGCATCATAGAGTGGATTTTTATCTCTACAAATAAGAATGTGCAAATTTTAAAATATGCATGGTTATTAATTAACTCTAGCTGTTCTACGTTGTGTAACATACATTTATAAGCACTGGGAACTACGTCTAATAACTGATCAACTTTAAAACTTGCAAATCAGTACAGTCTCAAATACTGTCCATCTTTATCCATACTTAAATCTCCATAATTAAAGCACACATTTAAGTCAGACCTACATACTCTTAAGCTACATTTTCTATTCTGCGTGCACAACAATAAATGAAGCAGTAATTAGGAGAGTACCCAAAGACATGGAAGAGGTCAATTAATGCTAATAATTATACTTGCAGTGAAACGAGTCTGAAGTGGAACAGAAAATGTTTATAACATTACACTACAAAATAGAGTGCACTGCAGAATATTCATTAAACTAAATGTGCTTTGCATTATACAGCAAGTAATTTATATACCTGTCACCAAGGAAAGCAGCAATAATAGAAATCAGCCATAAAAGACATTTTCCACAAAATTAGTAGCAAGCTGATGTACATTAAAATTAATTGGAAACTGAAAATAATCAATTATTTAAAAGGATTTTTTTTTGAGTGTATGCATATATACTATATATATATATATTGTAAATATTTTATTATATCTTTTAATGGGACAATACTGAAAATATGACACTTAATACAATGTCAATTAGTCAAAATAACTCAACACACAGTGTTTAATGTGTAAACCACTGCCAACAAAAGTCAGTACACTTTTAAAGGGTATCTCCACTCGTATTTTTAACATTTTGGAATCCAGTTCTATTGAAGAACGGGAGGTAAAGGAGCTGTGCCTTACCTTCCGTTCTTCAATAGAACAAACAGGAGCCAGGAGAAAAGGTAAGAAACTTACCTGCTCGCTCGCTCCCCCGGCGATTAGTCTGACAGGTCCCGATAGACCTTGGGGCATATTTATAAAAGAGCGAAAAGTAGCGAAATGTTTTCGCATTCGCTTTTCGCATGGGTTTTCGCCAAAAAGACAGTTAACGCTATTTATAAAGGTATCGTTAACGAATGGCGAAACCGTTTCCGCGAGCTATCGCTAAACCCTTTTCGCCTAACTTCGCAATGGTAATTTTAGCGAAAAAGGAGCAAAAAGGCATAACGCGATTTATAAAAGAGCGAAAGGTGGTTTTTGCGTTAAAAAGAGCGAAAGATTAGCGCGACCCTGAAGGTGGTGAAAAGTCATTGTTTGAGCGAAAAGGCATTCTAATGGGTAATATGCCTTGAAAAAGCGAACGCGCATTAGAAGGGCGATCGCGCATTAGAGTGTAATATGCCTTGGAAAAGCGACATTAGAAAGACGATCGCGCATTAGAATGTAATATGCCTTGGAAAAGCGAACGCGCATTAGAAAGGCGAACGTGCATTAGAAAGGCGAACGCACATTATAATGGAATATGCCTTGGAAAAGCGAACGCGCATTAGAAAGGCGAACGCACATTAGAAAGGCGAACGCGCATTAGAAAGGTGAATGTGCAGTGCAAAAGAAAACTGTATTCCAATTGAGAAATTCTAAGAAGATTGACTAAATAAGACATGGCTGACTTCTTAGTAAATGTGAGGTGGCCATTTTGAACTTGACATCATTTTCTAGTGGGCTTTTCTGGTTTCCAATGGTTTTCACAATGCAGTCTTCTTAGATGCGTTAAGTTTTCGCTGCGATACTTTTCGCTCTTTATCGCGCCCGTTCGCCTTTTTCAGCCGCGAAGTGTGTTTTTTTCGCTTTTTTATAAATAAGGCGAAACGAAGCCCCAAATGGCGCTATTTTCGTTGCGATGTGCTGCGCTAATTATTTGGCGAAAAAGACAATCCTTTATAAATATGCCCCCTTGTCTTCCATGCACATAGATCGCGCATGCGCATAAAGACAAGGTCCGTCGGGACCTGTCAGACTACACACCGGGGGAGCGAGCGAGCGGGTAAGTTTCTTACCTTCTCTCCTGGCTCCTGTTTGTTCTATTGAAGAACGGAAGGTAAGGCACAGCTCCTTTACCTCCCGTTCTTCATTAGAACTGGATTCCAAAATGTTAAAAATACGAGTGGAGATACCCTTTAAGTGAAAAATAACCAAAGTGTCAATATTTTGTGTGGCCACTAGAGATGGCCGAACTTCTAAAAAATCCATTCCACTCATTAAAGTCAATGGGAAAAAAGGTTTAGAAATAATGGTTTAAATAGCAGTGGTAACTAGAGATGGCCAAACTTCTCAAAATCCATTCCGCTCAATGATTCACGGATTTTTTCGGAATCCTTGAGCAGAACAGATTTTCAGAAGTTTGGACATCTCTTGTTACTACTGCTATTTACACTGAATTTTGCCATTAAAGTTAAATGGGGATTAAATAGCAGTTGTAACTTACTGTAAATGGCTCTGTGACCTGGGAAATGGTCCGAGGAACACAACTCTGCAGGAAGAACAATGAAAAACTGTAAGTAGCGCACATGCGCTACTTCTGGTTTCTGAGGACCATTCAGTTTTTGGTAATCCTTGAACAGCCGATTCGAGAATCCCTGAATGTTCGAGTGCTGGGGAGGGGGTTTCTGGTTCAAGCTGCAGGATCCCTTAAGTCCCAAAAGGCACTTATCAGTGCCACAAGGGCCCTTCCAAGGGCCACATAGGCAATTACAAGTGTATATATGTATGTATATGTCTATTTATATAGTGCCACTAGGGGACACAGCGCTGTACAATACAATACAATACAAAAAGTCGTACAAGGGGAATAGTAAATGAATACATCATTTTATAGATAAGTATGAGCATCATAAAATATACAATTGCTTGAAACATGTAACAACATGAGGAAAGAGGTCCCTGCCCCATCGAGCTTACAATCTACTTAGGTGGGTAACATACAGATACATAGGAAAGGGTGGAAGTGCTAAAGTAATAACTGGTGCAATGTTAACAGTCCTATGCTGTGCTGGGCTCAAAGAGATCGGATGAGAGGTTAGGTTTAAACTTGTTTATTGATTTTTCTTGATGAAGAGAGAGGGGAATAGAAATACAGGATGGTAGCCAGAAGAGAAAAAGGTTTAAGGCAAAAGGAGGCAGTGTGAGTGGGACGTCTATAAAAGAGATGGTTCTGTGATGAGCAGAGGGTACGGGCAGGGACATATGGGGACACGAGAGAAGGAATGTAAGAAGGAGCAGCAAAGCGAAGGGATTTAAATATTAAGAGAAGGATTTTGTAGGGGGTGGAGCTTGACTGCACACCAAGCTGGACGTGTGGTAGAGGAGCTCCGCTACAGCCAAGGCTTTGTACTACAAAATGGCAGACTTAACAGGGACCCCGGGTTCCCTTACCTACCCATCAGACATAGGACAGAGGAATGCCTCTAAAGACCGCAAAACCGACAAGCAACAGGACTTGGGAAACTTGGTCCTACAGGACGACCAGGCCCAGAACCAACATGGCCGCGCCCAGAAAGCACATGTCATGAGGAAGGATCTTGACGATCTATTCAAGAATCTCGAATCAGTAATAACCTCTGCCCACCAAAAAACAGTCTTGGAAGTTAAAGCTGAGGTAACTGCCCTAGGAGAACGGGTCTCCACGCTTGAGGCCCACCACGAGGCCACAGCACGCTACTGCAGCCAAGTCGAGGCCAACATCATAGAACTCAGAGCCCAACTCCAGCAACTCACTGACTCCCAAGAAGACGCTGACAACAGATCCCGCCGGAATAACATACGCATCCAGGGGATCCCAGAGAAGGTTAAGGACCTCCATTCCACCCTGAAGGCCTTCTTTCTGAAACTGGCCCCGGACCTCAGTGAAGCCCAGTTCATGATGGATCGGGCCCACAGAGCCCTTAGACCACCCTCGGCACAAGAGGGCACCACCAGGGATGTAATAGTAAGGCTCCATTATTTCCAAGTTAAGGAACGAATCCTCAGAGAGACCAGACTGCAGGGGCCACTAAATTGGGACGACTCCCCATTACAGATATTCCAAGACCTGTCTCCCTAAACTCTGGCGAGAAGAAAGGCCCTAAAACCCTTAATAGAAATCTTGAACCAGCACAAGGTTAAATACAAATGGGGCTTCCCCTTTCACCTTATCACCTCCCACGAGGGAAAAACAGCCACCACCACATCATTGGAAGACGGGCCCAAGCTACTACAGAGGGTAGGCATCATGGCGGTCATCCCCTCTACTAATAACAACAAATCAGATAGAATTGAACCCCCCCTCCAATAAGTGTGACCACTACACTTTTCCTCGGACAAGTTAACTACTTTTTCTAAACTGTTTTATTATGAAGGAGTTCTTTTCCTTTCTGGACTAATAACCACTTTCACCAAGGAGAATCTATCCCCCCTCTACCAACTCAACTACATATTAATACATCCAATTGCCCCCACCCTCTGCCGCGACCCCCGGCAGAGGGTGGGGGCAATTGGATGTATTAATATGTAGTTGAGTTGGTAGAGGGGGGATCCCTCACAGAAAAAATGGCAGCCATCACCACACCACCAGAGAGCGAACCCATGTTACAACGGAGGCTGGGGACGTCAGCCATTACTCCATCCACAAACAACAACAGTCCGAACGGAGCTGATTCCCCTGGACAAAATGCACCTGTGACTAAAACGCACAATCATCATACCCTCTTCAAACAAGATAAGTATTTTCAGAACTATTATACTACAAAAGAGCTCTTTCCTCTTTCTGGACCTTAAACTCGATACCCCCACGGAGAGCCCTACCCCCTTCGTCAACTCAACTACATATTAACTTATCCATTTTCCCCTTACCCACAGCCTCCACCCCCAAACATCTGCCTCAATGCCCCCCCAACAGGAGTCAACAACCAACATCATATCGCCGGTAGATGGGCACAAGTTTCCAAAGGGACGGGGACCCAGAATGGGAACCTTCACCTAAAAACACCAACAGACCGGCCTGAACTGAATTCCCCCAGCCCGGAACAACTCCGCCAACAACAAGTACGACCACCACACCTCTCGCCGAACAAGAGTAACACCTCTCACAAACTGTTATATCATAGAAGAACTATCCCCCCTTCTAGACTTTGAACTTGATTCCCCAAGGAGAGCCTTACTCCCCAACATCAAACCAACTACATATCAAAACATCAATCAACCCATCATCCTCTGCCTCCACCCCCAAATAAAGCTCAAGAATTTCCCCTATAGTCTAAGAGCTCTAAGGTCTTTACTCTCTCCCAAAGACACTCGGAAGAAGGACATGGTCCAGAACTTGGACCCCTACAGACTCCTCACCACCTGACCTCCAACTCAAGGGTCACCCAGCCCCCCCTAACCCCCTTGGCTAGACCGAAGTCTACAGCCTCCTTCCGCGCTTCCACAGATAGAAGCACCCCCCCATCCCTACAGTATATTGCTGTGAACTTATAAAAGAATTAATGAGGCCTTACGTACCTCAAAACCAAACTGTTGTATATATACTTATTAACACAATGTTAAATGTTATAATATGTTTGAATGTTGTTCAGCAAGCACTCTATGTCTATTCTTATCTTGCTAATCTTGCAGATGTGCCCTGTCCCCATGGTACCCTCCTGGACTAGTGTCGCCACTCCACACCTCTCACCACACACACTGATATGCCATCTCCCAGGGATCTAGATATCCACCTCCTCACTCATAACACTAAAGGGCTTAATAGCCCAATCAAAAGGAAACTAGCCATCAAATACTACGAGAGAGAAAAGGCGGACGTTGTCTTCTTACAGGAGACACACTTCCTAAACATAAAGAACCGAGACTATTAAGCAAAAAATACACCCAAATATATTTTGCCTCAGGCGACGCTAAAATGGGAGGAGTAGCCATTCTTTTACACACGATTACAATTCCAAAAGGAGGCACTGATAGATATCTGGAGCCGATATCTTATCCTAACTGGCACCATAGGCCACACCAAAATCACATTTACCAATGTCTATTCTCCGAACACCTCACAAAGGCAGTTTTTCATAGACTTTGAAACTAAACTTACCACTTCCATATCAGGACACCTAGGGGCATATTTATAAAGGTTCGTTAACTTTTCGCGGCCGTTTTCACGGCCATTAACGCAATAAATTGCGTTTACCGCGATTTATAAGGCCCGAAAACGGCCGCGAAAATTTAACGAAGCTTTACCTTTCACGCCGATACTTACCTTGTACCGCCGCTTCTATTTTAAAGGCGGTACTGGTTACGCTCGCTAGTATCGCTGTTTTACTTCGCCACCTTGAGGAGGCGAAGTCAGCCGATATAACCTCCCGCGGCGGATGGCAGGCAACCCCGCGCGGTGGTCGCACCACCCCGGAGACCGCCCACCCCACCCGCCCACCCCCCCGCGGCGCGGCGACCACCCGCCGCCGCCGCCACTTCCCCAGCAGCCCCTCCCAACCCGTTCCCCTTCGCGGCAATCTCGGAACGGGAGGCTAGGAGGGCTGCCGGAAGGGGCCGCAGCAGGTGGTCGCGACCACCCCCGCGCACCCCCTCCCCGGCAACCCCTCCAAGCCCCCCGCCCCGGCCGCTCCCGGGAGGGGACGGGAGGAGCCGCTGGGGGGTGGGGCTCCCTCCAGCGGGGCCCTGAGAGGGCCTTTTGGGTTTAGGGGTCCCCAGCTCGAACCGGGACCCCCCTCCCCGGCCCTATAGGGCCCTTGCGGCACTTACAAGTGCCCTTGCGGCTCTGACAAACCTTTTGGGGCTTAAGGGTCCCGCTCGAACCGGGACCCCCCTCCCCGGCCCTTATAAGGGCCCTTGCGGCACTGACAATGGCCCTTGCCTCTATAAGAGCCCTTTGGGGCTTAGGGTCCCGCAGCTCGAACAGGACCCCCTCCCCGGCCCTTGTAAGGGCCCTTGCGGCCTTACAAGTGCCCTTGGCGGCACTAATAAGTGCCTTTGGCGGGGTCCCGCGCAGCTCGAACCGGGACCCCCAGTGCGGCCTTAAAAGAGCCCTTGGGCGACGTCTTCGGGCTGGCGACACCAACAACCCCACTCAGGTCGCCGATGCCAGGCAGACTCACTGCGGCCGACAGTGAGCCCGCTGGCACCGCCGGCCTCAGCGGAGCCGATGTTGCCAGCCGCTTCTTCTTTTCTTCTTCAGCCATCTACTGCGATGGCATCTGAGTTCCGCCGGCGGAAAGCTCCTCTTTATATAGGTTTGCAGATGTAAGAAGTCACTTCTTTGTTTGTCTACTTAAACCTTTCAGTTCGACAGAATAAATTGACTAAGTGCTCTTTTAGTTACTAAACAATTTATAACATTTATTAAGGCTGATATTCACAACATTAAACAGAATAACACATCTGATCTAACAGATAACCACATCTGACTATATTGGTTAATGTTACCTACACATTATCTTAGATGTTCTTTTCAGGCCCTCTGTTCCTTCTCCACAGTAGAAATTGGTGTTTTCCCTATTATATCACACTATACTTTTACATCATACTACGTGAGCATTAAAGCACGCCCATGAGCTATTCCTACTGCCAACTCATAAGTCCTAAACCGTTTTGACCAGAAAACTTCATCACAAGTTTCCACCCCTTCGCTGGTTTCTTTTCAACCAAGCTTCATCTCCTTATAAGCACTCTTTGTATAAGCAATGTACGCGCCCCATTAATCACCTCAGATACACCAGTGGGTTTGCATCTGTTCTTGTAAGGCTTGGGGCCCATGCATGTAGGGGTGGTATCAGATTTCTTTCTGGTCATTTTGGCTGGGCCCAGGAGAGCAAAAAATAAAATGAACATTCTTTAATACTATGTTAACTAAGACAATATTACCCCTTTCTTACAATCCCCCCTTAAAGTCAAATATGACTTATAATTGACTTTATGCTGACCTAGTATGTATAGCATGATATGATTTTAAGGTACACAACCCTTCCAACAGTGACTCAACATTGTTCAGTACAAAATGTTCATACATTTCAAATCAATCATCACATTGCATGAAGTAATAAGCCTCATAAGGAAAGTAATACATTTTATAGTGATAGTAGAATAGACAAAATATATTAGAGAGAATGAAACAAATAATAGAGACTACTAGGATTATACAAATTGGGATGAATAACATTTCCAATTATACTCTCATAGTATAAAAAATTTCCCCCCTTTGTTAGTTTTATAATTCATTGATTGTATCAAAACTATGGACATAGATGTAAACCTTGCTTGTAAATTAAGCGAATTACCAAAGCATTATTAATTGTTCACTACATTATACATTGTATAAAAATAAGGTGGGGTTTAGCAATAGAAATGCTAAATATCTGTGTAATTGATATTTTTCCAGCTATACACCACTCTGGACTAAACAATAACCATTTGTATGGTGTGAGCTAAATACATTCCTTATTGTTAACCAATACGTATGTAAACATTTATACATGGTTTACTACTCTTTGGATGCGTATTGTATTAAATATTGCAACTGTTTACTTCTACACAAAATGAATCACCATAAGCAGTCTTATATTAAACATATAAAAAGTAAGTAAGGTAACTATTTAAACAATAGTTTGCAAATTTGGATCAAAGACCTTTACCTTACCACATAAATATAACACTTGCATGATGTGCTTTCAACCAATAATGTCTCTGGGTAGCTTTACTACAACTGCAATATGTATTCAGGTCATTTAAGGGTTACTAAATAAAGATCTTTACTTGTAAAAATACTAGCCCATCTTTAGCTTTTTAAAGAAGACATAATAAATACTTTTAATCTACAAGTATTAAAGCTTCAAACACAAGATAGTTACCTAATACGAATTACTATACTTTTACCTTCTTATTATGTTCTGTCCAGAGAAGGGATTATCTTTAAAGGCAACCTGGGCAGCTGCCTAGGGCACAGTAACATCAGGGACCCTATTTCAGTACTACAAGAACAGGGGCCCCAAAACTGTCAGCCCTGTCCAGGGTCTAATTGGATCTTAATCCATCTCTGGTTGTCTACATGACTGATAGATAATGTAGGTACTTACTATTTTACTTATTACTTATTTTCCTTACACTTAACTGAACTCAGGATCACAATAATATGTAACAGTCACTGGAAAAAAGTATAGTTTCACATTAAATGTTATTCTCTAAAACCCGTAAACTATTTAAACCCTTTTTGACATAAACAGTATTGGATCAAGGGCCATGATATCCAATAGCAGGCCCTCCCTTACCATTGTAGTTAACCCTACTTGTAGCTTGGCTTACTAGATTACATGTTGCAATTCTTATTATATTTGTAGACAATTACATATTATTCTGACTTCAAAGACAGGTAGAACCATTTCTTTTCCGGGTCTCATTGGCTCCCAAAGTTGTCTATACTTTCGGGAGCCACACATACACACATTTCATTAATTTGACACTGTATCACAAATGGTCACAATCGGCATCTATTTATACATCAATTCATGTTCCATTTCCTTTAAATTTATATTTGCAGTTCAGTTAAACAGAGTCTCTTACACTAAAATTAAACAGAAAATTAACAGAACTATACAAGCAGTGCAAGTTGTTAGACCATAGTGATCCTGTAAATCTTGACTTTTATGGGCGCACAGTGGCTCAGGTTTAGCATTGATGGCAGCACCGAAGTCCCGGATTTGAATCCTCCCTTAGATACATTTCAAAGAGTTTTATATTTCTTCTGTGATCATTGTGCGTCTCCTCTGGGCTACTCCGTTCTCCAGCCTCCCCATTATTGTAAGCTCTCTGGGCAGGGCTGATTTGAATGCACCATTGTAACCATAAATCACTATGAAAGATGATGGCATTATATAACTCTATAACAATTTTTTTTTGCCCAGATTATTTCCAATAATTTTTACAATATTACCAATTTGGAAGAATAGACCTTTAGAGTAGACAGTAATTCTTTTTGGCTCTCGTAGATCAATTCAAATCCATAAAAAAAATGGCGGACCTGAAAAACAAGTGCAGAATCAGTCCTTATCAGAGACAATCTGATGTATCAGTTTATACAGTACTTCCTAAATGTCTTTCTAGTTATAATACTCAGGTCATCCGTTTATGTCCTTATATAAATGGATTTCTTATCGCCTTACTAGAGGAGAACTAACTAAATTTTTACACTTTAGAATTCAAAAATATCCCCTCCAAAACATCAATAGAGTGTAAATCCCACTACGTAAATGGCATTAAAGTAAATGCAACTCCTTCAATAACAGGGGAAATATCGGTGTAACAGTGACTGTCCACACTCGATCCCAGTCACATGTTCCCTTGCCTAATGGTTCCTGTTAAAGGATTGGCTAGAGACTACTAGTGGGTTTGACCAAATCACCCAAATTCCTGCAGTATGTTGAAACTTAGCATGTGATGAACATAATGGTCAGTGACCACACTATGCAATAATGGAATGCTGGGAAATAAAACACACAACCTCATTTTAGAAGGTAAATTTTCTCAACAAACATATCAAAATGAGAGTGAGACAAACATTTTTGTTTCTATATCAAGGTGTTCTCCCTTCTAGTCACTTGCTTCAAATTAAATGTGTTTCTTTTTTAATCCCATATACTAAAATAACTCTATCAAGGGGACATTTGTAAGGCCTGGACTGGCCATGCTAAGTAAAAGTAAACTACAGCTATTACTTACATTACAGCTACAAATCCTGTGTTTACTTCAACAATGAGAAATACAAAACACATAGACATAACAACAAATATCACAATCACGAGATAATACTCAACTTGTGTCCTATCAGCATCCATACTTGTGTCAATACATCACTTTCCTAAAAGAAATCACATTTCTATTAATTTAAGAAAAATAGATGGTTAGTTATTCATTCTTCACTCTATGAGAATCCATGGAAGCTAAATCAGGAAACAAAAGTTACTATAAACCAAAGAAAAAAGGTTTATTAATGGGACACAAACATAGAAAATAACTTCGACAAAAAATTATACAAATCAAACAATAAAACAACAATAATAAAACCGTAATTGTTTGCAAACAATTAATTATATCTTATGAAGATATGAGCTCTTAATAAATATCACGTGATTTCTCCTCTATGTACACTAGTATGTTTTAAAACTGGGATCACATAACCCGGGTACCTTATAGCATAGTAAATAACTGTTTCCTTTCTTGGCCTTTAGTATCAATTTTTCACAGAAACAGACATGGTATTTACCTGCAACAAAACAAATACAGTTAAACACAACAGAATGACATATTCTAAACTATCCTACCTCTCAGAAACTTACATGGTCTTAACACAGGGAATTTTCTCCTCTTGGAGGTGGGGTAGAAAATTAAAAACAAAAGACACATTTAAGTAACACCCCCTAGAGCTTTCAACACTTCACATAAAGACCAATATTTACCATTATGTATACACCAGCCTTATGTGCACTGAACTTTTCTTCAGTCTCATTGGATAATTTTCTGAGTACAGTGGCTTTACACACACTTTCTTACTCCTCCTCATCATCCTTTTCTGGCAATCTCTCTTCATGTGGCCACTGCCATTACAGTAGAAGCAAATCAATTTCCTTTTAGAACATTTCCTATTAGTAGTTACATCATCAAGTAGCTGTGCCCTTGAATTTTTGTGCATAATTCTTGACGAAAGATTCAACCCTTTTATTACTCCCTCAATTGTCCTCCTCGTTTGCTGCATGTTTTCGAGAAGATGAATCTAAATATTTAATTTCTTAATCAGAGCTGATTTCATCTTAGGATGTACTTCAGCATCTTTTACATCCATGACCAATCTATAAACCTGCTCAAATTTATTTGCAAAATCCAAGGGTCATCATTTGCTGTAACCTGCAAAATTTCTAAAGAATCTGTGTCAATCTCTTTACAACCGTTACTATTCTGTATAAAGCCAATAAACGATCTCTGGCATTGAACCAGCTCCTCCTCATGCCAGAATCCCTCACCTCCTACTGACCTTTAATTCCCTCAGGCAACCTTTGTGACACGTTTGGAGGAGCCACAATTTCATCATCATAAGACAAGATTCTTTTTTACCAAGATTATACTGATAAACTAAGTTTTCAAATATGGACATATTACAATAAATCCTTATTGGGGTCATATGAGGGAAAATGGTTCCTGATTTTTAACAAATATTTTGTCAATTTCTCTTTGTCCTCAGAAGATGTTAAGCGGCAATTTTTAAAGGCATTTGAGGGGTTAACTGCTTTTACTCAATGCATTATTTTGTCTCGTGACGTAATGGGACCCCACATCTGGGACTCATTATTTCCCTTGCCACAGAAGTCTGACAATCACTTTTAGAATCAGTTAAAGTTTTAAATTCACTTGATTATTTTCACTTTCTTTAAGTGTTTCATGGTGAACTAAATTAGTTAAAGAATTGTGCAGTTCACAAGATTCTTCTGGGTTTTTAACATACTTTACTCTGCTTTCACATGTTGAACAAACTACTTTTGTGCATTGTTATAGGAGTGCATGCAAATGCCTTTTCTGCCTGTTTTTTCATCAAAACAACATCTTTAATCATTAGCTAACTTCTTCTTTTCTTTGCTAAAAAACATTTTTTATCCACAACAACATTGCTTCAATACACTGAGTGTATAGATCCTTAAAAATATTTAACAATGAATCCTCCTGATTCACATGAAAAGAACATGTAGCTGCTTAATATATGTGTGAATGAATTCCATCCTAGTAACCAGTAAAACATATACAGTACTTAGGATTCTGTCTGAGGAACACAGATAATTCTTACGTCTTACCCTGCGTGCTCAAGCCACACACAGCTATTCCAGCCCGCCCTTGCGTAGAATCAACACTGCTAAAATGTCCTCAATAACTTTTCCAGCCATAATATACAATACAATTGTTTAGCTTAACTCTCCTAGATCATGAATTCTTGCCCTGTAATAAAGCTTTACAAAATCTGTCCAATCTACTCTCTCCCCTCTTCTGTGAGACAGGCAAATTCGATCTGGTTGGCAACCAAATGTAAAAGTCACTCTCTTTTTTGTCTACTTTAACCTTCAGTTCGACAGAATAAATTGACTAAGTGCTTCTTTAGTTAAAACAATTTATTAACATTTTATTAGGCTGATATTCACAACATATAAACAGAATAACACATCTGATCTAACAGGATACACATCTGACTTATATTGGTTAATGTTAACTTACACATTATCTTTAGATGTTCTTTTCAGGCATCCCTCTTCCTTCTCCACAGTAGAAATGGTGGTTTTTCCCTATTATCACACTATACTTTTACATCATACTACGTGAGCATTAAAGCACGCCCATGAGCTATTCCTACTGCCAACTCATAGTCCTAAACCAGTTTTGACCAGAAAACTTCATCACAAGTTATCCACCCCTTCTGCTGGTTTCTTTTCAACCAACTTTCATCTCCTTATAAGCACATATCTTTGTATAGCATGTACGCATGTCCCATTAATGCAGCCTCAGATTACACCATGTGTTTGCATCTGTTCTTTGTAAAGGCTTGGGGCCCATGCATGTAGGGGTGGTATCAGATTTCTTATCTGGTCATTTTGGCTGGGCCCAGGAGAGCAAAAAAGTAAAAGTGAACATTCTTTAATAACTAGTTTAACTAAGACAATATTAACCCTTTCTTACAGCAGAAATCCATAATCCGTTTCTGATTGGTCAATTTTTAATACTTGCTTTACATTAACCAATCAGATTTCTGGAAAGTTCTGAAATCTGATTGGTTAATGTAAAGCAAGTATGCGCCGCGGGGGGTGTGGGCGGGGTAGGAGCAGCGTCGGGAAGGGATTTTAAGTCCCCGGGAAGGGGCTTAAAATTACCGCAGCACATCGCGGCTGCGATAGGTATCGTGGGAATAGCGCTCGCCGTTATAAATACGGCGATAGCGCTATTTTCGCGGCCGCGATGTGCGGCGGTAATTTTTTTGCGCTAACATCGTTCCTTTATAAATATGCCCCCTAGTAATGGGAGGAGACTTCAACACTGGTATCAATCCTAGATTAGACAGATCCCTTCCCCACTCAACCGCATCCCCTACTTCTTCATACAGACCCCTTAAATCCCTCACTCAAAACCTCAATCTCTGGGATGCCTGGCGTCTAACTCACCCCAAAGGTAGACAATACACCTTTTTCTCCAACCCACACAAATTATATACCAGGATAGACTACTTCTTCACCTCCCCATCATTAATCCCAGCAATAGCTGATGCTTACATATCCCCCATCACCTGGTCAGACCATGCCCATGTGTCTTTAGAACTACATAATATACTCAAACATTCCCCAGCACCTATATGGAGACTAAACAAATCTTTATTGACTGACCCGAACACGAAAACAGAGATAGAGACCGCCCTACAAAACTACTTCCAAGAAAACACCTCTGACACAATAAACTTCTCAACAGTGTTGGCTGCCTACAAGGCAGTCATCAGAGGCCAATTAATCAAATTGGCCCTACAAAAGAAAAAACATAACCAGCAATACATTCTAGACCTAACCCAATGGATCAAAACTCTGGAAAAGAAACACTCCACAACCCATACTGACTCAGAACTCAACTCACCCAACTACTACATGACAAAGCGGACAAAGCCATAAGGCTGACCAGACAGAAATACTACACAAAGGCGAATAAACCAGACGCCATGCTCGCCCGTAAACTATCAGACAGAATGACACAAAACAAACTACCTCCCCTCAGACAGAAAGACGGATCATTAACACATAATCCGAAAACAATTACCTCCATGTCCGAATCCTTTTACTCCGAACTATACAACGGCACAACAGCCAATACAGACGAAGACTGGAATGATAATCTCATAAACTTTTTGGCCCCAGTACAACTACCAAAACTCACCACACAGGATAAGACCACTATAGCCAACAACATAACTCAACAGGAGATAGTAAAAGCCATCGAGAACTTGAAAACAGGCAAAGCTGCTGTCCTCCATCACTTACCTGGGGGTAGAACTAACACACGGCTTACAACAGCTCTTCTTAATCAACTTTCCCCCAAAATTTAACTTTATCAAAAATCTACTAAATAGATGGTCCCCTTACCACATCTCCCTATATGGCAGAATCAGCTTGATAAAGATGATGATCCTGCCCAAATTACTGTACCTTTTCCGAACCCTCCCTTTGCCAATAGCCAAAAAACAATTACAGCCCACCCAGAAACTTAGCTCCAAATTTATCTGGAACAATAACAAACCCCGGATCAAAGAGGCTATCCTCCACCGACCCAAAAACAAATTGGGAGCAGCCCTCCCGGATCTCTATCTTTACTACCTAGCAGTGAGGACTGCTCAATCCTTAACGTGGCAAGCCCCCCCGAAAATGATAGATGGGTGGAGATGGAACAAGAAATTGTAAAGGTTGCCCCAATTTTAAACCTATTGTGGTGTCCCATCCTATCCCTGAAGGCCCACAACAACCCGATTATTACAACCACCATGAAGTTAGGGAAACGAGTCACCCAAGACTACAAACTTAAATATCCCCACTCCCTTATGATCCCCATAATCAATAACCCTCTCTTTTCCCTGGGCCTACATCCCCCAGACTGGAAAGAATGGTCTACTAAAGGTATTAACTGGATCTTCCAGATTCTACCACACAGACGTCCAACATCATGGGAAAATATACAATCAACTTGGAAAATCCCCTCTACAGAATGGTTCAGATATCAACAACTAGCAGCCTTTGCCAACTCCTTCCAAACCTGTTCAGACCCTACTTTACTATCTCCCCTAGAAGAAATGGCCTACAAGGACTTGTCTGGGCCACACAAAATCACAAAAATATATAACCAACTACTGACATACAGGTTAAAACCGAAAATCCAGATGCAAACTAAATGGGAGGTTTGGTTGGGTAGTGAACTATCACTGGAAAACTGGTCCACTCAGGGCCACAACCTTAACAAATGCACCTATAATACTATTTTACAGGAGAAAGTCTTCAAAATCTTACATGGCTGGTATTGTTCACTATCCCATCTCCACAAAATTTTCCCTCAGGTATCACCTCTATGTTTTAGAAACTGCCAAAGGGATGCAGATTTGTTCCACTGTTGGTGGACCTGTCCTGAGGTCCACAGATTTTGGAGCGACTGCTACTCACTCCTATCCAAATTATTAAATCTGGAGCTATCCCCAAATTTGTGGGAAGCCCTGTTCAACAGAAACTCCCCGCTTTTGAATCATGAAGGGAACATACTATACCATAATATTTGCGCAGAAGCACGCTCACTAATAGCTTCATCCTGGAAACCAGCAGCACCCCCATTACCCCTACTAATATCCAGGATCTGGACACTGTATTATAATGAAAAACCAATGTTTATAGCTAGAAATGCTTTGAACAAATTTGACAAAATATGGGAGGCATGGTTACTAACCATGGACCCCACAGACTAAGAATTATAATGAAATTGGTTTAAGAGGGGGGGTTGTTGGTGTTGTTTGAGGGGTGGGGGGAACTGCCGGAGAGGCTCGGATCAAACCACCTACACGGGGAAACCGTGAATCTGAGGTGGCCCCCCATTGCGACCACCTGAAGGGCAATCGCCCCATACTACTGACAAAAAACACGACAAAACAAAACTATACAAAAAAACCAAAAAAGACAAAAAAGGAACACTGACCAAAGCACGAGAAAAAAATATACTTGACAATCCGACAAATACTACTGACACAAGAAAACAGACCATTGACAACCACACGACGCCAAAAAAAACACAATACAACGCACCTGACACTAAAAAATGACAAAAAAAAAAAACCGTAACTACTGAACAAATAAAAAAACAAAAAAAGACAAAAACAACATTAAAAAACCAACAAAAAAATAAAACACAAAAAAATAAACAACAACAAGCGACGAAGAACCCATTAACCCTAAAAAGCAAAAAGACACAGCAAAAAACGACATAAAAAAAGACAAAGAAGACTAAAAACACAAATCGAGAAGATATGCAAAGACAACAGTACCCCACGATGGGATCAGAGACAACTATGGACCCTGCTAAATAACCATCTCATCAGGTACAACCTATGCTAAAAATATTAGGCTAAAATATTTTGTTTGCACTAAGCTTGCTAAAGTTACTTATTTGTTAAGTATGTTTGCCCTTTACCCCTCAACCCTTCCCCCCTCACCTCTCCCCCCACAACTCCCCTCCCCTTCTCCCCCCTACCCCCCCCGCCTACCACCCCCCCATCCTACTGAAACACCTCTACACTACTACAATCAACCACACAACACCAAACAAACAACACAGACTACAATATCTCCCTGACAAACCCAGTCCGAAAACCTCAAGGAACAACCCCACACAAAACATCACAACCACCAACCACAACATATATTCTGAAACCTAACACCAACTCTTTCAACCAGAACCATACAAGAGACAACAACAATACATAACCCCTCCCTGTGCTCTGTGCAGTGGTTGAGATTATCTTCAGCAGCAACTGGAACCACCAAGAGAAGATCCACTGAGCCTCCCCTTCAACCCTCTGCTGCCAGAAAGGGCTCAATTGGGAAAGCTGAAGTCCTAAGAAGGACCCATTCTGTCCCATCACTAGATAATCACACTAGCATACATTATAAACAAAGGGGTTTTAGTATACATTACTGTGATCACATGAATGAAAAACCTTCCAACCACGTCAAGGTAACCCCAGTCTGGAAGGTCCTAACTTCTAACCTTTTTAAATTTCTTTTACTTCAATACGATTAGCAAACTTTTACATTTCTCATTCTTACACAATGGATCAATATACCATGCTCTCTCACTTCCCCCAGCCCTTTGGCTTTTTAAATGAGAGAAGAGGCCATCCATCCAGTGCTTTATATTAAAGGCATAGGACTTCCCATTAAAGGGGCATGTTGGGGGTGCTATTACCACATGGAAGCTTGACCATGCTTCATAATAAATATATACAATACAAGGATTGTGGAAGCACTCCAATTAGGCTAATTTACAACTACATTTTGCGGAAGTGCTACTGACCGACAATCTAATTTCCATATCAGCATCAGCAACCCTATGTAAAGTGCAACTAAAGTAAAAAATGAAATCTTGATCATTCATAAAAAAGTTATTTTTACACCTTTAAATGCATAATGGCACCCCACACAGACACAGGTAAACACACCTACTGACCAACCCTTCTATTTCCAAGACAGTCCTATCTAAAAGGCAACTAAAGTCAAAAATAATATCTTGATAAATCATTAAACAGTTATTTTATTACACTTATAAATGGAAAAGCACAAAAAAACACTTTCAGTCTCCACTAAACTCTCTCCAACACACTGACAATATAATGCCTGTTGAGCTGCCTTTTATATCCAAGGGGTTGGGACTGATAAAAATAGCTGCCACTGGTGAATTTGGGACATGGGGCTAGATCGCTTAAAAATATTTTTGAAAAAAACGGAAAATTTGAAACAAAAAAATTTCGAAAATTTTAGAAACCCTAATTTGGGAAAAATCTGGAAAGATACGTGATTCACGTATGTTGGAAATACACCTCATACTCCTCCATGACAACATCAGAGAGCTAGTAGATGTTAGATATTGTGCACTCCTCAACTTTCCATTTAAGGATGGCCCAAAGATGCTCAACAGGGTTAAGGTCTGGAGACATGCCAGTCTAGCACCTTGCCCTCAGATTCCTTAGCAAAGCAGTGGGCATTGTTATTTTGTTGGAATACTGCCCTGAGACACAGTTTCCAAAATGAGAGCATCATGCTCTGCTTCAGTACATGTGGCATTCATGGTTCCCCCAATGAACTGCAGCCCTAAACCACCGTACTGCCAGCAGTAATCATGCATGCCTAAACCATCACACTCTCACCATGCTTGACTGTAGGTAAGGCACACTTGTCTTTATAATCCTCACCTGGATTCTGACACACATGCTTGACACCATCTGAACCAAAAAAGGTTACCATGTCTCATTAGACCACAGAACATGGTTCCAGTAATCCATATACTTAGACTGCTTGTCTTCAGCAAACTGTTTGTAGGCTTTCTTGAGCATCATCTTTAGAGGAGGCTTCCTTCTGGGACAACAGCTACATAGATCAATTTGATGCAGTGTGCGGCACATTGTCTAAACACTGACAGGTTGACCTCCCACCACTTTAACTTATGCAGCAATGTTGGCAGCACTCATAAGTCTATTTAAAAAAAGACAACCTCTGAGAGCAGGATTGAAATTCTGCCATCACATTACCAGGCAGATCATTCCACAATACGCTGGATAAAGCCATACAAACAATCTATAAAGGGGAAACATATGCTCCTTCTTATGTTGCTTTAGCAGACACTGTCTGACAAGGCATACAGTAGTATTTTCAAAGTCCTTATATCTATAATTTATGATGTTTTTAACAAAATGCATAATATGCTTTAAGCAATATGAAATCTAATTTGCCATGGTGTAGCCCATTCTCTAAGTTTATTAAAATCACTCTACAGGTACTAAAGACATCTCTTGCTGATCCTATTGTTTTGCACTGTAATTCTGCATTTTTGTTTTATATTAAAACATCATGAGTCACACTGCCCAAAGGTAATAATTCCTGGTAAACCTTGAACCTGCAGCTCTTCAAAATGATTCTCAATAAGTTCATTTTTTGACTATTACAAACAACAAGAAACAAACACATTTGTAAGATAGTAGATTAGGCATTTACTGCTGAAGCAAATCATGCATGAATATTAAAATGTTAGACCATATGAAGGATAGAGTTTGAATGATGTTATATAGACAGATATGACATATAAAGGGAGTAATTAAGGGTTACCTTCTGTGTTATATTGTGCCATATGGCATATTTGGCATTAATAATGTTATTCACTGCTTTACTGCCAAAAATTTTGGCTCGAATATATAACAATTCATTGGACCACAAAATGCAACTTCTCAATTAGAATGTAATAGTGGGCGTGTGAAGGAAAGATGTCTAGAAAATTACTTGGCAGTTCTCATTTGATGTTTACAGAACTTTCATGCGAAGAGTTAGCAAGTGAACAACAGACATTTCTTTGTTGCCTTTATCATGTTTCTATATCTAAATATGTACGTGTTAAGCACTGTAAATTATATAGTATAAAGTATCCTAGGTTATGATCAGTTATGATCAGTGCTCTCCACATTGTTATATAACTTACTTACACTTATTATAGACTATAATGCACCTTTATTTTAAAATATAAAGATATTAGAAGTTAATATACTTTCATGTTTCATTACCAGTATCATAATCATATAAAATGACGTAATATTAACTCGGGCTAAGAAAATACTAATACTAACTATATAGAAAATGTACTTAAAATAGTGCATCTTAACAACAACCTTGGCTGGATTTTCCCCCAACTAATGATGACCCAATCCACAATATTTTTCAACTTTCAAAAATAACAAAATAATAAAATAAATCATAAAACTCTAAGGGGGCGATGCAATTTTGTGCGCAAAATGCACAAGCCAGGATTTATGATAGTGTGCGTTGTCTGCGCCATTTCCGAAAATGTTTGGAAATAGCCTCCATAGTAAAGTTTTTACACCACTGAATAGGAGGCGTTAGCCGGCGTACTTACCTGTCAGAGATCCCGCGATGTACAAAATCTCGCACAGGGATTTTTGCATTGCGGGAACTCGGGCAGGTGAGCTGAGTTGTATGAAATTATTGCATCGCCCCCTAAAACTCTTACACATTCTTCTTTGAAGCTGAACTGCCTTCCTGGTACTGCCAAACCATCACTTTACAATTTATAAGGTGTAGTGTTATGAAAACACTATATGAAGTTATAATTGGATCGTAGATGCTTAGTTCCATATTACATGACTAATCAGCTTAGCTTAAATCTCATTTAAGCTACTTTTTATGATACAATGTAGCATAAAACATATATTACACATCCCATATTCTTGCCTTGCTGTTATGGTAAAACTGTATTTGACAAAATGTTATTTTTGGTATAATAACTTTGAAATAATTTGAGCTTTTTTCGAACATATTTCGCATAAAATATAAACTAGAAGCAATTAAAATCAGCATGTAATTAAAATGCCATTACAGCAAATGCTAGATTTTAATTGCATACTTATAGTTAAGCAGCAATATACCACCTAAGGGCAAAGAAATTTGTTATATTCGGTTCGTCACCTTAATCATCCACCTGTATTTCTGACTGCTACCTGTTTTCCTGATGTTTTTTTTTAATTGTTTTGTATTCTGCTAGAGATTTCAATAACTCATGAAAACAAAGAGTGTGTTGCCAAACTAACAGATCAAGGTCAATTTTGTACAGTCTCAACAAATGGATTTTAGGGGTGAGGGATTTAGGTCCTCATGCCTGGGTATAATGCAGCTAGATGGAAGAAAAGAAGCGAGGGGCAGTAAAATTGTTCAATTTCTAATCAAATTCTCTGCATTTTACAGGTTCGTACATACGTGCAATCGTGGGTGCTGACCCACGTTGTGAATGAACGGCACGATAATCGTGCCGTGTATGGGCGCTTTCTCGGCTGAAACGGCCGTTTGGTCTGGGGATCGTTGCCCGACTGGCTGGGGGGATCTTCAAATGAGCGGTTGTTTTGGCGTAGAAAGTGCCCATACACAGCATGATTATCGCCTGAAATGGCTGTTAATACACATCGTGCATTGTGGGTCGGCACGTGCGTATGATCCTTAATAGAAATGTATTGCGAATAATTTAAATTTGGAGAGAGGCATGAGAAATGTTGGGCATAATTAAATATATCGAAATCATGAAACACAGCCTTATGTATATACTATCTAAGAGCCAGTACTGAAGCCCGACATTCTAATCAGGGTATTCAGATGCATATAAACAGGCTTACTTAGTAGTCTGGAAGGTCCGGGTGTACATACCCTGAACCTGTCGCTCTGGTAATCTGCCAATCTCTACCAAAAAAGCTTCTATGAACATTGAAGACTCACCGCCTTCCCTTGGTAGTCCGGGGGCCTTCCGAATCCTTCGCTTGGTTCGTCAAAGTATCGGTAACATCAAGAGCAGCTCTGTCGGTGCACACCGGAGGAAAAGTCAGTTCGGATACTTTAAAACTTATGCCTTTATTCGGTCATCTAAACGCCTTACGCGTTTCAAGCCCGTAATGGCTCTTAATCATAGGCAACCACACAAACGCCTTACGCGTTTTCAAGCCGATACAATCGACCTTATAAATATGGCTCTATGGGGTAGAACTGACGAGATCTAACAAGATCCAAACATGTCGTGTCTGCAATTTGGATGATTGGTTCTAAACAATAGGCTATGTTGTATGTTATTAAAGGAAAACTGTGGTCTTCCATTTTGTATGTGTCTTATGGAGGCAGCCATTGATCACCTGATCATCTGACTGCCACCTTGGTTTAGGGTTGAAGCATGCTCACTGCTGTCTTTACTGCAAAATGAAATTATAATTCTCCAGAAGTTTTTTTTTTGCATAATGAGCAAGGGAGTTGAGGGAAAAACTCTCCCTAACTCTCTTGACTCCTTGTAAATCTTATTTTTCAAAGCCCAGAATGAATTAAAGCTATATGTTTACACATGAATACTAAATATAAATATAGGCAGTGGTATGCAATATATTTGATTAATTTTATAAAATAATAATAAAAAAATAAATATAAAAATAAATATATATATAAAGGTATTTCACCAGAAAAAAACAGAAAAAAAACAAAATCAGATTTCTGGTTCAGTAATTTAAAAAATGTAACATATAAAGTTTTTTTTGATAGGGCCTGCTCTAAAATAACATAAATAGAGAAATATCCAGCAGCAGCACTGTTTTAATACTTATTACAAAATAATGAGGATCTAAGGCTCACCAGAGCTGAAGGTAGCTCTTTGAGCTTACCCAGCCAGGTATATACTACTAGACCAACAGCCAACTATTGTAGCCTTTATGCCTAAATACAAGATTACAACTTCCCAGTTTAACACACCTTTAAAATCTGACTGGTCTGATTTAAATCTTGAATCTGATTGGATCTTGGGTATTGGACCAATCCTATACCCCACCCCTATATCTGATTGGTCCAATACCCTTGGTCCGATCAGATTCATGATTTAAATTAGATGGACTAGTATACACCTGGCTGGGGAGGCTCCATTAGCTACTTTTTTAGCCCCGGTGAACCTTAGATCTGCTGTATTTGGGGACAAGTATTAAAACAGCACTACTGCTGGGTAGTTCTCTATTTATGTTATTTTAGAGAAGGTCTTATCAAAAAATCTTTATCTTATTTCTTATCATTTTTTTAATTATTAGGACAGAAATCTGATTTTGTTTTTTTTTTCTTGTCAAATACCTTCTAAAATAGTTCAAATATATATATATTTTATAAAAGCAATCAAATATATTGCATACCACTGCCTATATTTACATTTGGTATTCATGTATAAACATATAGCTTTTTTTCATCCTGGTCTTTGAAAAATAACATTTACTAGGAGTCAAGCGAGTTAGGGAGAGTTTTCCCCACAACTCCCTTGCTCATTATGCAAATAAGGGGAAAAGAGACTTCTGGGGAATTATAATTTGATTTTGCATTTCTAGTATGTTAATTAGAATTTCCCAGCAGTAAAGACAGCAGTGAGCATGCTCCAACCCTAAACCAAGGTGGTGGCCAGATGATCTGGTGATCAATGGCTGCCTCCATAAGACACAAAATGGAAGACCACAGTTTCCCTTTAAGCCAGCAGTTCTGGACACATGCATAAACCAAGGAACATAATGGTTTATTTTGCATATCTCCGCCCCTTACTATGAGGAAGCTGGGAGTAATACATTACTTCTTGTTTTTTAGATTTTGTTGGCAATGCTATTCATATAGCATGAGATTGCAAGATGCCTTCTCTTATAAGCAGGTGCTGCTCCATTTTTATGTGCTATGGAGTGCTTTTTGCTCCTTTTGGCCCACCTCTCCCTAAGCTTTCAACCTGCTTTGTCTATTGTGCTCCCAAGTCCTACCTCATAGTGCCATGAATCTGTATCTTGCACTGATGAGATCTAACAAGATTGAAACAAGTCATGTCTGCAGGTCAGATGAGTGTCTCTATACAACAGGCTATGTAGCATGTTATTGCTATTGATCACCAGATCATCTGCACTGACCATGGGGTTGGAGCATGCTCACTACTGTCTTCACTGCTGAAAATTTCTAATTAACATACCAGAAATGCAAATTAACATTATAATTACCCAGAAGTCTCTTTTCCCTTATTTGTGTAATGAGTAAGGGAGTTGTGGGGAAACTCTCGCTAACTCGATTGACTCCTGGTTAATCTTATTTTTTAAAGCTTAGAATGCAGCAGAAGCGGTCTGTTTACACATGAATACCAAAATTAAATATAGGAAATTGTTATGCAATATTATAATGCTTCTCGGCCATTTGGCTTGCGACCCGGAGAAGGCGATTGTGATGGCAGTCTTCGAAGCCAGAATGAAGAATATAAGAATAGGAGAAGAGTCAACTTGCAATTTGTTGTTGAAGTTTTGTTACATCGCCTGTTCAATGTCAATCAAGTTTACTGTCTGCAGGATTTCCTGTGGCAGGGGATCTACGACATCACTTTCTTTCACGAGACATACCTATCTATGAGATAGGTAAGACCTTAGTGGCGCTTCCGGAGCTCGAAGGGGTTATGATCATGCCGAGCTTCCAGATGAAGGAGAAGCCAATGCTCGTGCACCTGTTCAATCCCTTTATGGATGAGATGGAGATGATTGCTTTCTTAAGGAGGTATTGCACGTCTGTGAGAGGGGGAGTAAAGCAATTTAACAGGTTCAACTACTTAAATTTTGAGTGAGATTGGCGAGAGACCCAAATGGGATCGGAGGTGTTAAGTACCTGCCTACAAACTTTACAATTGGAGGAAATAGGGGCTTTCTTTCGTACCCCGGTCAGCCATTATATTGTAGACAATGTCTAAAATCCGGTCACACAAAAGATTTATGCAAGAGTCCCATGGTGTGTCGAAATTGTAGTAAGGCAGACCACGAGGTGGGGCGATGTCAGCTGCCCAGGAAATGTGACATATGCGGAGAAACTGGGCATATGTGTTGTAATTGCCTGAAAAAGGATATAGAAATTATGTTCAGTGATGTGGCGGCTGGACGACAATATCTTAGGGGTCCTGGGAAACCCTTATCAGAGAATGTTGCTGATAGGGAGGAAATGCCGGAGGAAGAAACTGCGGGAAGACTGGATGAGCCCGATGGTAAGGTGGAGGAGGCAGGCCCAGAGCTAGGAACCATGGAAGTGAGCAGTAATTCGGAGTCAGTAGTGGTGGTGCCGGAGACGGAGATGTCGGAGGGTAAGAACCGAAATACTGGTGAGGTGGAAGAAGAGGATGATGATCCTGCGGAGGTTTCAACTGATTTAGAAAAAACACCAGTATTAGTCCCAAAGAAACCAAGAATTTCATCGGCTAAGTTACGGATGGAGAACCGGTTTTAAGTTTTGGCGGAGGAGACAGAAGAAGGATGTGGTCAAGCTTCGCAGATCATTGAGTCATGTGACACTTCAACTGGAAATATGGAGACAGAAGATGTTATTGACTCAGACCATTCATCTGATGGGGCGTTCCTGAATTCTCAGGACGTCAAGTCCCTACAGTCCGCAATAGGTTATGCCGATGTGGAGGATAAAGGGTGATGGTTGAGTTGGTGTATATTTTTTTATATATATATATGTGATGTAAATGCCTTTGGTCTTGTCATCGATTAATGTGAGATCAGTATGCTCCAAGTATAGAAGGTCGACAATTTTCCAATTTCTCAAAGGTTTAAGTGGGTAGGTGTTTTGCCTTCAAGAATGTGGTATTAGGGATATCCCTAAACAGGATGAGTGGGATTGTGGCCAGACGGCATAGTCAATATCTGCAGACAATAAGAATGCGGGTGTGGGTGTGTTATTTAAGGGATGAAAGTTTAAAATTGTAAAACAGGTGGATATTGTACCTGGGAGGGTATTATTATTATATGTTCAGTTAGAAAATTTTACGTTCAGATTATTTAATGTCTATGCTCCTGTAGATAAAAAGGAGAGACAAGAATGTTTTGAAAAGTTATTGTTTTCATTACCAGGAAGAAGCCCGACCTTTCTAGTCGGAGATTTTAATTGTATTGTTAAAAAAAAACAGATAGGAAGGGGCCGACTGAAAGTGTGCTTGATAGCACAAGTCGGGTATTGAATCAGATTATTGATGATTTTAATTTTAATGATACAAATACATTTAATGTAGAGCCAGACGATTGCTTTACATTGAGATTAAGATTAAGTCTTTTTTCAGTGTTAAAGGGAAAGAAAAAGCATATTTGGGAAAAGTGAAGTTTGAGATGTTAAACAAAAGGCTTCAGTTTTTATATAAGTTGAGAGCATTTGGCTATGATGTGAAGGAGGGGATTGAGGAGGCTAGAAAGGAGATCAGACAAGAAAGACATTAGTAAAGGGAAAAAAATAGTCTGCCAGGCAAAAGTGGATGCACTGGAACAGAATGAGAAGTGCACCAGATTTTTCTTTAAAAAGGCCTTTAAAAATAAAAAAAATAAATGAGGATCCCTCCTGGTTTTGTGGAAATGGTAAAGTTGATATATAAGATAGTTTTAGTCGAGTGTTGATCAATGGGCATGTGGGAGGAAAAATAAAGGTTAAATCCGGTGTCCGTCAAGGATGCCCTTTATCCCCGCTAGTATTTGTCTGTGCAATTGAAGTGTTGTTCCAGATGTGTGCAAATGTTAAGGTGTTTAGGGGATATATTATCCCAGGTAGTAAAGGGGAGTCATTGAAAGCCATGGGATACAACCCTTTTTTGTACAGATGCAATGGTGTTGCAAAGAGCTACACTTTTGGTTAATATTTTTTGTATAGGAATGGCGTTTAAAGTAAACTAGGAGAAAACAATGTGTAAATGTTTTGGGAGGTGTTAAAGATTTGAAAGAAGTAAAAGAAGGTATAAAGATCTTAGGCCTAATTTATACAGAAAACGTGGAAGGAAGGGAATCTTGGAATCAAGTTGGGCAAAAAGTAGTTAAAAAATGAAACTTCTGGAGGTTAAGGGAACTGTCTATGCCTGGAAAGGTATTAATTAATAAATCAGCCATTTTACCAGTTATGTTATATATTAGTATGGCTTTCCCCCCAAACCAGAGAATTATTCAAAAAATAGAGAGATTATTGGCTTTATTTCTATGGGGCTCTAAATATGAGAAAATCAAGAGAGATATTGTAAAGAGAGAATGTGTTAAAGGGGTCTGGGACTTCCCGTGTGTTGAAACCTTTTTATTTGTGCATTATTTGTCATACTTTGTTAAAGGGATTTTAAAAGATAATCTGAGTGGTTATATGATGTTCTATTTGGCTGGGACAATGTTCCGCAGATTTGGGCTAATTAAATGGGACAACTCCAGACCAGTTAGTTTTAAGGTTCGAATTTTTATTTAGTAATTTTGAATAAAGTAAAAAGGTTAGAACTTGAAAAAGTGGAAAGAGCTGATTGGGGTCAACCAAAAAAGTTATTAAAGCATCTAAAAAATAATAGTGATATGATTCAAGTAGAAAATTTAAATGTTAATGAAACAAAAAGAGTGTGGAAAGATATAGTAGAGGCAAAGGTGACAGGGAAACAGAAAGAATTGATCTGGCTACAAGTGCATAATGCACTCCCGACTAGAGTCTTCCAGAAAAAGCGAGATCTGACAATAACAGACGTGTGTCCTAGAGAAGGATGTGGGAAAATGGAGGACATAGAACATGTGTTTGGGAGTTGTAATATGGCGTTAGAGGTATGGATTAAGATGGGGAAAGTTCTTAAAGAAATAGTGGGGATTAGAAAAATTAATTATAAGATGATAGCTTATGGTTTATGCTTGTTGGAGAAGAATAGAGCAAGATTGCTATGGATTATTTTAGTTTGTATTAAACAAAGCTTATGGGAAGCAAGGAATATTTTAGTTTTTAAAAAAGATTTGTTAGGTGTAAATAAGGTTGTATCAATGATATTAGGGAAGATGTATGTATTTTACCAGAAGGATGTCCGAAAGAAAGGGGAAGCTGATGCCGAGGGGATTTGGAAAACCAAAAAATGGAGGATATCTGTTGTATTCAATTAGATCAACTGGACTTGAAATGTAGTTCTTGAAGACTTTTGGCTAGTCATCCGACTGGCTTTCTCATTCAGAATGACTTGTACAAGAATCTGTGGCAATTATGTACCCTGGAAAATCCCAATTAGCATATCACAGCCAGGTGTTAAGGTGTGATTAGATAGTGGCTAAGGTTATAGGAACGCCCAGAGTAAGGTGTAAAAAAACCATTGTACATGGCAGACAGTTGGTGTCGACCCCCCCACCTCATTTAGGCTTGTTTCTTTATTTTCACATAAATGGCCTCCTTAACACCTCTCTTGAACCCATCACGTTCCTTCGCCAGTATGTTAACATTACAATCTTCAAAGGTATGTCCTTTATCCTTAAGATGTTACTCCGAAAGACCCAATACCAACACCAGAAAAGCGACATCATATATCAGTGCAGTGCAGTGAGAATGCTCTGATTTGTATGTGGGGGAGACCAAACAGCAACTGCATCAACGTATGCCCAGCACAGAAGAGCCAATTCCTCGGGTCAGGACTCAGCCGTGTATCTGCATCTTAAGGATAAGGACATACCTTTGAAGATTGTAATGTTAACATACTGGCGAAGGAACGTGACTGGTTCAAGAGAGTGTTAAGGAGGCCATTTATTTGAAAATAAAGAAACCAAGCCTAAATAAGGTGGGGGGTTGACACCAACTGTCTGCCATGTACAATGCTGTTTTAACACCTTACTCTGGGCGTTCCTATAACACTCTTACCACTATCTAATCACACCCATAACACCTGGCTGTGATATGCTAATTGGGATTTTCCAGGGTACATAATTGCCACATTCTTGTACAAGTCATTCTGAATTGAGAAAGCCAGTCGGATGACTAGCGAAACGTCTTCAAACTACATTCAAGTCCAGTTGATCTAATTGAATACAACAGATATACCATGACCTGGATGAATGAGAACCTTCACAACCAAAAAATGGAGGGATTTGGCTATATAATTTTGGTCTATTTCAGCGGAGGTTAGAATGTTTTTGTTAGATATGTATGTTTTGCTGTTTATCATGTATGAATTTTTGTAGATGTGTTTTAAGTGGATCTTATGATGATAGATTTGGCATGTCTGGCAGAGGATAATGATCTTTCTGAACTTTATTGCCAGTCTTACTGAAGAGATCTAAAAAAATTAAAACTAAAAAAAATCTGTTCTTATCAGTTGGGAACGGCAGGGGCACCTCTATGATGGAGGGGGGTGCCCCCCTAGTACTACTGGTCGGGGCAGGTCTGCACACTACACGCTATTGATCAAAGCCTAAAGCTGGAAGAGTCACTTCCCTGTCTTTTGGAATAAGACTAGGCGAATGATCTCCTCGGAACGTTAGTTTCCAGTCGAGTGAAGGACCCGCGGTAATCGTGAATTACCATGGCTAGGTTTAGGCCAGTACAGGGAGATAGGGAACCAGGTCGAAGCCTTGAGGCAGGGGGGTGCAAAAACTCGGGCTTCCCTCCAGCACTACTGTGCACTTGGGGGCATGTGTTATAGCACTCCCTTCACTTTCCTGCCATAGCTTCGGCTATGGCGGAACAATTTTTTACCCCTGACCGATAGGTCGGGGCTTATTTGGCCTCACCCCTTTATTAAATGTGCACTAGGCACCACTATTTATTTAATTGGCACTTTTCATTTTGGTTTGTTCACGTCTGTGGCGGGATTGCCTGGGTCCTTTTAAGGACCTTCAGGCTTATTCCATTCGTGCCCCCCTCTGATGCTCCTGGTGGCAGCTGGGAGCAGAAAGGGAGAGCAAGTATGGTGGTTCCTGACGCCTACCGGCTGAAGGGACCTACGTAGCCTCCCCCTAGCCCTACGGCTTAACAGCTATGGGCATAAGGGGAAAGCCGATGGATCCCGAACCACTTGCACGTTTGTGCACTTGGTGTGTGATCACATGAAAGCACAATTCCCGAGTTTCGATATAAAAAAAAAATGGAAAGTCAGAAAAACTTTCCACATGGGTGGATTATTATGCAGAACCATTCTGGTTGGTAAACATCTACATAGGCTGCATATATAATGGACGTGGATCTGCCCACTTTAGGAGGAGAGGAATCAATGGCAGCCTCCATAAGACACATACAAAATGGAGGACCACGGTTCCCCTTTAATGACAGTGACAGTATAATATGGCTACAGTAAGAAAGTCTGTTAACATACGATCGCAAAATGAAAGGGCCAGGCAGGACCTTGTGATTTTATGTAGGTCACGCAAAATGAAAGGGCCAGGCAGGACCTTGTGATTTTATGTAGGTCAGCCTCCATAAGACACATACAAAATGGAGGACCACGGTTCCCCTTTAATGACAGTGACAGTATAATATGGCTACAGTAAGAAAGTCTGTTAACATACGATCGCAAAATGAAAGGGCCAGGCAGGACCTTGTGATTTTATGTAGGTCACAAAGAAGAACAAGAAGGCTGGTTCTGGAAAAATTGATTGAATGTCACTGGATTGGTCAGCTGGGGCCGTATTTATAAAGCCGCAGTATTGCTTTTAAGCGATACCACGTTTTAGTTAATTTATGATCGCGGTCGTAAATTTGCGATCGTACATTTATGACCGAACGTTCGGTCGTAGAATACCATGTGGTAGTAAACTACCGCAATGGTATTCTATGGGGATCGTAAAGCTATGATTTCGTTATCGTAGATATACAATTGGTAAATTAAGGATCATAAAGTTGATCGTAAATTAACAATCGTTTTTTAATATGGCCCCATGTACGGTAAGTTCTAATGTATGTGTTGACATAGTTCCACTTTTATTCATACACAAAGAATTTTTAAAAGTTGTTATTCACAAAAGGGCAATATAGGTTGATATTTCTTTAATGTTTCAGTGCTTCTTAAATCTTCCAAAGATTTGTTTTCATCCTCCAGACAGTTAATTTAAAGATTAATATACAGGACTTTGACACAATTACACTTCAATAACAAAACCATGTTCATAAAAGACTGTATAGATTCAGCGACAGTAGAATATTAATAGAAAGAATACTTTTCAAGGACAGAAT
Source organism: Hymenochirus boettgeri (assembly GCA_019447015.1). Taxonomy (NCBI): domain Eukaryota; kingdom Metazoa; phylum Chordata; class Amphibia; order Anura; family Pipidae; genus Hymenochirus; species Hymenochirus boettgeri. Next base: position 140,011,392 of record CM033469.1, on the reverse strand, counting down.
GACTAAAGGAGACAGATAGGAGTTCTGTCCAGATTAATCTTTTTTGAGATCCTTTGGAGTTTCATGTATACAAAACATCTTCTTTATTATATTATGGTTTCACTGATACAAGTTAAGCTAGGTACACACACTAGCGTTGAAGGCCCGATACCGTAGGATCCGGCAGTATTGGGGTTTTATCGTTAGTAAGTGTAGTGGCTTTCCAGAATGATCACGCAGCTGCCGAACGTTCGGGTTGGCCGAGTGGTCATTGGGGAAAAAACAAAAATTTCCCTCAGCTGCGGTATTCTCCCTATAGGGGGAGTTAGCCGCAGCCGAGGGAAACACACAGACCTGAGTGTTCTCCACAATTTTTGAGATCTTTGAAAAATGACAGACAGGATCTTGCAAATCCTGTCTGTCATCTTTAAAAAATCTTTTAAAAATCTATAGTGTGTGTACCCACCTTTAGAGTTAAAGTACAACTCCACCCTCATAAGAACATCTTTTAGAAAGAATGGCCTCTTTAAAATATGTTGATATATCATAGTTTGTCCTATGAATTCATTACTGTATGCCTGCTATGCTTCTGGATACCTCATGGAAACTGAGCAATTTAGAAACCTGTACTGAGCCTGTACTGAGCCTAGGCATGCTCAGAAGAGGCAGATAGGGGATTAACATTCAGTCATTGGCTGTGATGTCAACTGTCAAATCCATAACTGACAGTTACTAACTGGAAGAACCAGGAAGCAGAACCAGGGGAACAGGACATTGTGCAGGATTTCAGGTTAGACTTATATATTTCACATTTCAAACTATTACCATTTAGGGTTTTGGGGGTGATCACCAAATTATCTTTGCCATTGAATGAAAAATCACTTCCTGGAAAATGATTTCCGGGAAGTAATTTTTCCGATCGGATTTCGAATTGGAAAACGGGCATTTATGCCGTTGTTCCAAGTTCGATATCATTCCCTAAGATGATTTGATGATCATCTTTGGGAATGATCAAAAAAAAAAAGGGGAAATGCACACAAAAAAAATCTTAAAGTGATACACACACCTTTTTTTTTTTTTACCCAAAAACTATAAATAGCAAAAACTTTGTCTTCTCCAAGCTTCCCAATGTCCCTGGTGATATCGGTAAAGTAAACGCGGATCATTATTTGTTCGATTGCAAGGGAAACTAAGCCTATTTTAGTAGGAAATTTTGCAGAGGTACCAAAAAAAGACCGGATTGAATTTTTAGGATCAGTAAAGTGTGCAAAAACTTGTGTGTCTCTCCGTACTAACTGGTTTACACTAAAATACCACTAAAAGGGGGAGTGGGGATAGGGGTGGGAGGTGGGTTGTGGCGTTTTTTTATTTTTTCTTGTAATTGTAATTGCAATTGCGCATGGATCCCATTTGAGCTAGTTGGTGGCCCTGTCACTGTTTGCACCCACCCATATGGCATACTGTTTGATTCAGGACATGTGGAAGATTGCCATTTAGTGGGTTTTTTTACTTGCCAAGTGGATTTAGGTAGGATTTCAACCACTGGGTCCTCTTATTTTATTTTTTCACAAAATCTTCTAAAAGCACGGAATTCTATGAATAACAGCGTCTGGAATTCTTCATGTATATACAAAAGCATGATACCATCAGGTAGCTGAAGGTGTGTAGCTTCCAAAAATATATAGTTTGTGGGGGGTATTTCCAAGTTGATTAGGCTATTCAAATTACAGAACACTTTGATTTTTTTCTTGTAATTGGTCTTGTGCATGCGTCCCATTTGAGCTAGTTGGTGGCCACGTCTCTGTGTGCACCCACACATATGGCATACCGTTTGATTCAGGATATGTGGGAGATTGACATTTAGTGGGTTTTTTTGCTTGTCAAAAGGGTTTAGGTAGGATTTCAACCCTTGAATCATCTTATTTTATTTTTCACAAAACCTCCTAACCTCTTTGGATCACTGGGTCTGGAATTCTTCATGTATGTATGAAAGCTTGGTATCGTAACGTAGCTGAAGGTGTGTAGATTCCAAAAATATATATTTTGTGGGGGGAATTTCCATGTTTTGGGACTGTTTCCTTAGAAAAAGTGTAGGCTGTTCAAATTACAGAGCACTTTGATTTTTTCTTGTAATTGCATTTGTGCATGCGTCCCATTTGAGCTAGTTGGTGGCCACGTCTCTGTGTGCATCCACGCATATGGCATAAAGTTTGATTCAGAACATGGGGGAGATTGATATTTAGTGGGGGGTTTTATTTGTGGGGGGCATTTCCAAGTTTTGGGGCTGTTTGAAATTACCGAGCACTTTGATTTTTTTCTTGTAATTTCACTTGTGCATGCGTCCGATTTGAGCTAGTTGGTGGCCACGTCTCTGTGTACATCCACGCATATGGCATACCGGTTGATTCAGAACATGTGGGAGAGTGATATTTAGTGGGGGGTTTATTTGTGGGGGGCATTTCCAAGTTTTGGAGCTGTTTGAAATTACAGAGAACTTTGATTTTTTTCTTGTAATTACACTTGTGCATGTGTCCCATTTGAGCTAGTTGGTGGCCACGTCTCTGTGTGCATCCACGCATATGGCATACCGTTTGATTCAGCGCATTTGGAAGATTGATAATTGACAAGTTTTTTTTACATGACAGGGAAATTTGCCATGATTTTTAACTTTGAATTGTATTTTTATAAATTTTTCCTGAAAATCTGATAAAAAAGCGAAATTTTACATTAAACTGTGCCCACACCATTGGTGGTATGCATAAAGGAATCACACCATTGTGTAGCTGAAGGTGTGTAGATTCCAAGAATATATAGTTTGGGGGGGTATTTCTAATATAGAGGGGTGTTTAGTCTGACAAATCTGAAAAGTTGCTGTAATTGGGCCATTGTTCATTGGCTCACTTTGTGGCTAGTTGATTCCACGTTACTGCTAACAAAGAATGCTAGAAGTTGTAGTTTTCAAACGTGAAAGGTCGCAAAGTTCAACACCCCTGCTCTATACCATTAGGATGGATTACATCTAGACACATGCCCTTAGCTATAGGCAATAAATAAAATACTTTGCATCTCCTCACCCATTTCTTTGGAAGTGAGAAATAAGTGTTTATATGTTACATTACTAGGGCAATACTATTATAATAACATGAGTCTGTGAGGGACCTTCTCTTATAAAAAGTCTCTACTTCATTTTACACTTTGTGGGGAGCTTTTAGCTCCTTTAAAAACATCTCTCCCTAATATTTATAGCTAATCACTATCCTGTGTTCTCCTAGCTGTGGTTAATACTAATAATTATGTATCTAGCTTGTTAATCTGGATCCTGTATAGGATCTCTGGTTGTCCAATGGAGCTGTTTAGTTAGAATTGCACATTGAGGCAGGATTGCCTGGGACTGGCTGGTAGGTCAAATTAAAATGGGAGGGTATGTGTGTGTTTGATCATATTATGCAGTGAAATTGTCTGGGTCCCTTTTAGGACTTTCAGACTTACATTATTCCATTTGAGCTTCCCCCTGGATACTTGCTAGGAGTGGAAAGTTCAGAATGGATCCTGATACCTACTGGTTAAAGGGATGTAATAGCCTCTCTCTGGCCCCACAACTTTACAGGTATAGGCATAAGGGAGTGTTAAGGGCGTGATTAGATAGTGGCTAAGAGGTGTTATAGGTGTTAGCCACTATCTAATCACGCCCTTAACACTTGGCTGTGATATGCTAATTGGGATTTTCCAGGGTACATAATTGCCACAGATTCTTGTACAAGTCATTCTGAATTGAGAAAGCCAGTCGGATGACTTGCGAAACATCTTCAAGAACTAAACTTCAAGTCCAGTTGATCTAATTGAATACAATAGATATACCATGATCTGGATGAATGAGAACCTTCACAAGCATTTAATGAACTTCTACATAGCCTTCTAATTTGTAGATTTTATATTTAGGCACAGTTTGTCACAAGCTCCACAGGATTGCTTTTAATCTGACACAATATCATAGATATTACTTCAAATCTGCCCAAATCTCTTAAAAATTGCTTTGAATCTGCATTTAAAAATGGGTGTACATGTCCTTTAACTTATCTTTTGTGACACTGGAGCTTCTTTAATTGTTTGTACCCTATCTTGTTGGCTTTTTTCATAACCTAATACAGTAAACCTGTTTCTAGGGCTTGTGTATTCAATATCATATTAAAAATTGAGGGTTTATCTAAGTCAACCTGTATATTCACTATTTTCTGAATATTTGATTTCGAAAAGTCAGTTCCATTTCGGAACCGGGTTCAACTCGAAACCAGACTTCATCTCTATTTAGGAGATGACATGATGCACATAGATCATACCTTTGGATTAGTGTATAGGGTGTATTAGAAGTTACTGGTAGTCTTAAAGAATAATTATACTCACCTCCCCCTACTCCTTTTCTTCCATTGTACCCACTAAGTCTTCACCCCTGAGTAATTCTTAGTAAAGGATCTTAGCTAAGTTTCCATCGCTGATCTAGTCCCTTTTTCCGGTTCACAACAGTGTGAATAGGAAGATCACAGACAGTTTGAGAGAGGTGAAGAGAACCGGAGCAGGGAAGGCAACTTAAGATAAATAAAGCTATTTAATTAAGAAGAACCTAGCAATTGGGGTCCTCATACTGAGTGCAAATAGTGTGTGGAGGGGGGGGGGGGGTGAGTATAGTTGTCCTATCTAATTAGGAATTACAGAGGGACATCTCCTTCATAATGGATCACATTTCTAACTATAGTCTGTCAAACTTTATGGTGCTGTTAAGGTTAAAACTTTCTGCTTTCAGTAGTTTTGAGGGACAGTCACAGGTGACATAACTCATTAGTTGTCATTTTAAAGACATCCTATCTTTCCATTATTAAATCTTTAGTGAGGACACCCCAGAGACAGTAGAGAGTCCAGGTGATACTAAGCAGGAAGTGTTAACCTTTTCAACCACCATAATATTGATAGTATAGAAATGTGATCTAGTGCTCATATTAAATTCTACAAGCTTTTATTTAGCCCTAACTTGTTTGGAGATCATAGTTGCCTTTAAAGCTACCCACCAAACAATGAATACATTGTATTTGTATAATATTTTAGATTTGCTTACAACATTCTCACAGTTAAAAGATTTAGATATTACATATAATATTTTATTGGACACATCAGAAACACATCAAAGTCAGTTAAGCAGATGGGACTATTCTTTCCCACAGATGACAGTTTTAGTAATGTGTTGGATAAAGTCCCTTGCCTTCTAAGCTGTCTCAAACAACAAAAACACCTTTCTAAATACCAAATATTGTTTTTTTGTTGGCTAATATATTTGCCATGGTATTTTCTTTATGCTAGTTAGAGTAACATCTATGAGTCACTGTCACAATCTAAGTTTAATCGTGTGTAATAAATACCATGAAAACACATTTTCCTCATTTAAAATGCAGTGCATAAATTATAGTGTATCTGAATCTAAACTGCTTCTAATACAAGGAAATGAGTGACAGATGGTGTAATTACTGATATCAATCTCCTCCATCATTCTGAAATCCAGTTGAAAAAAAATAATTTTAGTGAGTTATTGATTACTTATATGAGCGTTATCTTCTGTAATGTATATAGTAGTAGAGGTAGCTTATCTGAAGTATTTATATCCCACTGGAATTCATTATCACTTTAGGACACTAGGAAAGACCAACATAGAAAAAGTATTTAGAGTTCAAAGGTTTTGTATGAACATTCAACACATGGCACTGTGTTTTGTATTAAAAACAGTACCCCTACAGCGCATACGCAATGCTAAAAATGGTCCTTTGGTAACACTTTAAAGGATCACAGAAGCACACTCTAATAGTATAAATAAAAAAAAAACATTTTTATACTCAAATGGGTTAAACAATCTGTTGAAAACACTAAGCACACACACTTATTTCTACCGTCATATTCCCCTGCTTTAGTTTCAAGTCAAATAGATAGATAACCAGTCATAGAGGTATGCAGGTGAAGTAAAATGACATTCTGTAGATACAATCCCCGATCATTGAACTCATAATAATACAGGGTGTGGATGACCGGTAAAACAGGACATTAACAGGATGAAGCATTTTGCCCCACCATGGTATAGGGCTTCCTCGTGTGCCTAATGAGGAGGCACCAAGTCAAACCAATAAAACAAAATTATTGTATTTTGCCACCTATTTTTTGAAAAATAAATGATCCAATAGAATGTCATAAATGGTCCAATAACATGGCAAAGGTAAGTAAATCCTTAGGATTAAAATATAATTTAAAGAGGAAATCTACTGAGTCTGGTGTATTCAATCATCGGCATGAGAATCGGGTGTGGGTGAGAGATCTGTTTTATTTAAAGAATAGGGATATGTATCAGGCCTTGAGAAAACAACAGTTTGAACTATAATCATTCAGACTGCAAGGCATGTAATTGTCTAAAAAGGTACAAAGGAAGCCTGAGTAATTTCAACTGAGCGCCTGGCCTAAATTGGCAAATGTGAGTCACTGAACATATAGTATAGTAGCATTTTGAGGTTAAATAAAGACATATGTACATTTAGTCCAACCTACTCAGCTATAGAGATGTTTGAAACCAGTGATTTTCATTCTGTTTTTCAGAGTTTTCGGACCCTTAGAAGTCAACAGGTAAAAAGAAATCTAAAAATCATAACAAATTTAAAGTGGAACTGTGGTCCTCCATTTTGTATGTGTCTTATGGAGGCTGCCATTGATCACCAGATCATCTGCGCCGAGCCTAGGTTTAGGGTTGGAGCATGCTCACTACTGTCTTCCATGCTGAAAATTTCTAATTAACATACCAGAAATGCAAATTAACATTAAAATTACCCAGAAGTATCTTTTCCCCTTATTTGTATAATGAGTAAGGAAGTTGTGGGGAATCACTCCCTAACTCGATTGACTCCCAGAAGTCTGTTCACACATAAATATCAAAATTAAGTATAGGCAATATTTTTGATTGTCTTTGTAAAAAACAAAAGTAGTATGTTAGAGCTTCTACCATGCCATGACTTTCCTTTACTGCTGGAAATTGTTACAAGGTGTTTGATAACAAAAAAACAAATTCAGATTTCTGTCCCAGTAATTAAAAAATGTAAAATATAAAGCTTTCTTTTTTATAGGGCCTGCTCCAAAATAACATAAACAGAGAACTATTCAGAATTCCACTCTAAGTCTTTCAAACAGCCAGTGGTTGAATCTCCAGAGCTGAAGGCAGCACAGGGCCGTATCTAGCCATTTTGGTGCCCTAGCGTGATCAGAACTCAATCACGTTGTGCTTAAAAGTGCAGTAGTGTGGCCTATCCCTCCAAGAGTATTGGCATTACCATTTTTAGTGTCAGCACTTATGCAGAGTATTGCTATTAACCCTTCAGTGCAAGCAGAGTATTACATTTAACCCTTCAGTGCCAGCACACTTTCGTACTAGTAATTTCAGTGCCAGCACATTACCAGAGTATTGCCATTAAACCCTCAGTGCCAGCACTTTCCCAAAGTATTGCTATTAATACTTTCAGTGCCAGCAGAGACCTTTAAAGTGCATGTCCACCCCCAAAACTATAATCCCCCACACTGGCCCCAATGTGTAGTGCAATAAAATCCTTACCTTACATCCCAAATGGTTCCAATGGTCCAAATGGTTCTCCAGTAATCTCCCCCCCCCAAAGTCCAAAAAAGTGGCCACCAGGAGGATAGCAGAGTCCATATAGGACTCTGCCTCCTGTCTCCCCTCCGGGAGAAGTTTGCCATGCGCAGTGCAGCCTTTCTCCCTCTCCCTCCCTCTCCCACCCGCTCTGGTCTTCCTCCCCCCCGAGTAAAACCCTTTATGTATATAATAGTAAATGTGCCCCCAGCCCCAACTGCTTTAATAATTTTCTTTGAAAGTCCCCAGATAGTTACTTACCATGCCTCGCTCCTTCGCCGCACTGAGAAGCCAGCATACATAAAGAAGCCTCGCAGCCAATCACAGGCGTATCTGCCGGTTCCACCCCCTGCTTGCATTTCCATGCAAGCAGAGGGCCAGAGCGGCGAAGGAGCGAGGCATGGTAAGTAACTATCTGGGGACTTTGTAAGAAAATTATTATAGCGGTTGGGGCTGGGGGCACATTTACTATTATATACTAAAAATGTGAATTAAGGGTGGACATACCCTTTAACCCTTTCAGCTGCCATCATTGACATTGTATACAGTATGTACCTGCTTTCCATGTCTTCTCCATTGAATTGTTCACTCCTCACCTACTCTCAGTTCTAATTGGAGAGTTTGGTGGAAGGAAGAAAGGCAGGGATCACTGTTATAAAAGCTGCTGCAGACTTTACCTGGCATTTTAGAACTGTTCTCCTCAGTACTATTAGCTGGGATCATCCTCCCCCCTCCTTCCTTCACCTTCAGTTCATTTGCAACATTTGTTGCTAAATAGAGTGTGTGGAGTTCAGGCTCTACTAGATACAATGTTGCAAATTACAGTTGAACAAGGAGAGAAGTTCTGAAGCTGAACGTAAAAGCTGACAGGGAGATGCTAGGGAGAACACAGTGCCTTGGTTTAATATAGGTGCCCTAGCTCTTTGCCTATGTGGCTTATGCCTAAAAACGGCCCTGAGGCAGCACATTAAAGGGCCACTATAGTGAAAAAATGACTTTGCCTCGTCTTAATTTATAAATTAATACATGTAAGTAGCACATACTCTGAGGTTTGTGTGTTGCTGCATGCCTTAGATACATTAATTGATTTGCTCAGGCTCAGTATCTCTCCTCCCAATCTTAACCGACACCTCTTTCCGTACCTCCGGGCTGTCTGTAAGGGCAAGCATGCTCAGTAATCACTAAGAGGCAGCATTGGAAGAGGGAATTTCCTATCATGCAATTTACATGATTTGCATGAACACTATGTCCATTCCAGTTATAGCAAAATTGCACCTAGCAGAAGATAGTTCACATTGGATATCTCAAGATAACTATTGTTTTAGTATAGATGTCCTTGTAAATCTGTTACCTTAAAGTAAATGTACAGAAAGTGCTTGCAATAAACTTTGGTTTTTGTTGCCGCATTTGAAAGGTCTTTTTTTTATGTGCGTCCTGCCACAGAAATGGCGTCAATTAAAGAGTTACTATGTTACATAACATAGTAACTCTTTAGTTGACGCCATTCCAGTGGCTTATCCAATCATTCACTTTCTGTATAATGCGATATCCAAGTTGGATTATCCTGGCTATGCAAGGGTCTGGGATTTCCAACCTGCAGCCCTCCAGATTTTTGAAAACTACACCTCCCAGCATTCCTCCATTGCAGAAGAAACCAAGGAATACTGGGAGTTGTAGTTTTCCAACATCTGGAGGGCCACGGGTTGGACATCCCTGCTCTGGGCAATAGAGCAATAAATTGTTAGTGGATATATATTTAGTTATCAGATCATCTCATAATTGGGGGACACTTATAATTAATGTAAGTAACAGGGCTGTGTTAATTACAACCCGATTGTATTTATACTGCAGTGATTCTGACAGCCTTGCTGCATGATTTCAATGTGCAACCCCTAACATCCCCTCTGCTGTTTGAGACTGCTTGTCAGAGAACGGTAGAGCTAGTAGTGTAACTACATATGTATTAGACTTGCTCACAATTTTGCAGACTATTTGACTAAAGCAAAGCAAATTCAGGCTCTGCAAACAAAAATCTATTTATATCACTTATATCAACATGTATGTGCTGTCTACACAACCAAACCATAGACAATAAACCTAGGAGCTAAAGATTATTCATTGCTGCAGTCCAACTAAATAAACAACCACTTACATACAAAGACAAGACCTGCTAGTTTGACTGCTGATTACAAACTGTGCTTCTCTGCGGATTTCATGAAGTTTTATAGTGTCTCATAAACGCACCCTCAAAATCTGATTGGTCCAGAACAAATCTTAAATCTGATTGGCTCTTGTATTATTGACCAATTATGGTGGGGGGAGGGGGGTTGCCAAGGAGACAGTATAAAACAGCCAGAGGCCTTCAGCAAGTCCTAGTTCTGTTTTAGTAGCAGAGCTGTTAGTTTGTACTGCAAGCATAGCAACTATCAGGTGTTTGGTGCCTAACTGAGCTTGCTAAATGCATTTGTTTTGGTGCCTGGTAGTTGCAGTGTGGCCGCTCTCTGTTTTGCTACATGTAATTTATAATTTTTTGGTGCTTGTATAGAAAAAGGTTTCAAATAGTTATCTCAGAATTTTGTTTCTGTTCCTGATCAAATTCACTGGCTTTGAACAAAATTATTGTTGGTGTAGTTGAATTACATCTATCACCATTTACCCTAAAGACACTCTCTAATAGTAGAGGGCAGTCAGGGAATGGTTGGGGTTGTATTTTGAAAACATATAGAGAGTCACAGGTTAATCAGGTAAAACACCTGTAGCCAGTCTGAGTTAGAATGATCACAGTATAAAATAAATTCAATTTACAATAATGCAGCCCTGATAATTACATGAATCTGTCTGCCAGGCTCTGTACAATACAAGGTTTGTTACCATATAACTTTCATTTATGGCTTTTACATGTGGGTGGGGAGAGATGGGATAAAAAGTTTTTTCTTTGATTACCGAGTTTCTGAGAGTTTAACCCAGTATTTATTGAAGATTACTTGACTTTATTAATAATTATAATGTGGTAGTAGTAGAGACATCTTCAAACTTTCTCTTTGATTTGCCAGTACACGCGTGTCCTGCTTACTCTTAAAGGGTATCTCCACTGATAAAAGTCACCTGGGTTGTAAGGATAGATATGTGTAAGGTGGAAATGTACCTGCAGTATCCTGTGTCTTTCAGCAGTAGTTTAGAAGAAATCGAATGAGTTTCCCCCAGAACGCTGTGGATGGTGCAGGTCCGCCCACATTCAGTGACTGCCTGTCTGGGAAATGTCCGACGCGCGTTTTCCCAGCATCACCTATGAAATCAATCTTAGAGTTAGACACAAACAAATCTTTATTAAAAACAAGACAAGTTCCCCTGCATTTGTTACAGTATTGTGGGAAGAGGGTTTAACTTTTCCTCCCCTGTCTCTCTCTGCATGATCAGCTGGAAAAATGAACTTAGAGAGTCAGGGAGGAAAAGATTTCTTACTGCAGCCAAGTGGGTGTGTCTGCTACCATGATGATGCACATTGAGTGACAGCACTCTCAGCACAGGGGAAGACACCCCCCCAGGAACCTGCACAACTTTCCCATACTGCTGCAATCAAACGAAAGTGAATTCTGGGAAAAAAGGTAGGGGGACGGTTGGGGGATGGTGTACTTTAAAATAAACCAAAAAAAAAAAAATGCTTTTTCCTCAGTGGAGATACCCTTTAAGGTTCACACACACATGTGATCATGGGTCAGCGATAATCGTGCCGTGAATTGTCATTTTATCGGGCGAAACGGCCGCTCGTTCGGAGAGCCGCATGACAGGTTGGGCAATGATCCCTGACCAAACAGCTGTTTTGGCCGATTTATCGGCTGAAACGGACATTCATACACATGCTGCATCACATGTGTATACAAACCTTTACACATAGTGGCAGCGTCTGTACTTTTTATAGTTAGAGGGATATGATAATTTAATTCATAGGGAGGACCGTGGATATGGTAATACACAGCAGTAGGAGGGTGTGACTATACATGCCATATTTTTTGATTGAAAGTTTTTTTGATTGACAGTTCCTCCCTCTGAATCTTTAAAACTTATAAGTCTAATATCTACAAACCTGGGGACAGATTGGAAAGAGAAACACATGTTGGGGGGTGGGATGAATTATAGTTTAATAGTATGAGGTTTTTAAAAGTTTGAATTTGGACTATAGTTGCCCTTTAAAAAAAATAGACCGATGTGAATTTATATAGATAAATATGCTACTGTACTTATACAAACCCAGCTCACATAACACATTGAAACCAGATATGGCTGCAGAAGGTAAAAGGGTTAATGTGAAATAATATTTCTGCTTGTTAACTGATACTAAACTAAAAATGGTCAAAGATCTTTTTGTCATTTGGCTAAAATCTTGGAAAGTCAGAAAAACTTTCCACATGGGTAGGTTATTATGCAGAACCATTCTGGTTGGTGAACATCTACATAGGCTGCATATAAAATGGACGTGGATCTACCCACTTTAGGAGGAGAGGAATCAATGGCAGCCTCCATAAGACACATACAAAATGGAGAACCACGGTTTCTCTTTAAGGTAGAAAGTGCAATAGTAAGTGTAAATGATACAGGGGTCTGGTGAATGATCTGGGGAACACGTACATATAACCAAAACTTATTGAAAATGAACTTCCTGTATATGCATGCTATTTTCATATATATTCGGTAACTCTTGAAAGTAGCATCGGTATTGCAAAAATGTAGGCTCGGTAACCCTTAAAAGAAGCTCCATATTATTGAGGGTTAGCAAACTAGTTCTGAATGGCAGTTTTCAACAGAACTGGCAGTTTTGAGTTGTAGCCATATTCGAATCAGACCTGAACTTCATCTCTTCCGACATTTGCTGCCTAACAGTTGATCCAGAGAAAGGTAAAAAAAAAACATGCAGTATGAAGGGGGGGTGAGGGTGGTTGTGATTACTTCCTGACTCCAAGTGGCAATCGGAAATATCCCTGGATCAACTCCAACTCCATGGGCCATATTTATAAAGCCGCAGTATCACTTTTTAGCCATACCGCCACTTTAACGATCGGTATCGTAAAATTATGATCTTTAAACCGAGCGGAGATTAACGATACTTATTGTACATTTACGATACCGATCGTAAATCTACAATAACGAAATCATAGATTTACGATCCCTATAGAATACCATTGCGGTAGTTCTATGATCGAATGTTCAGTAATTAACGAACGTTTGGTCGTAAATTAACTAACTAAAAAGCGATACCGCAACTTTATTCTTTATTCTTAGAAAATTCCTTCTTTTTTTTAAAATAAATTTACAAACATTCAATAATAGCATTATTTTGAAAGTATAACTTTTCAATTTATTAGCCCTTACAAATGGTGTAATGCACAGTTTACTTTTCTTGGTGAGTGTTGTTTAGTCTGTGGCTGCTTATGCAGTACTGTTCATTTTTGATGGATATGTTTATCTCCTAGTTTCGCTGAGGAACTCAGAATTTTGGACTCCGGTTATTTGTTGTAATGTGCTCATTTTTTTCAATAAGTGCTTATTTTTCCAATAATTTGCTAGATGGGAAAATATTTCTTAATCTTTAATCCTGAGTCCCAGATTGTGTAGCTATCCCAGATAAAGTTTCTCAAAAATGCCTCGGTATTACTTACTCCATTGCTAAACTTCCATCTGTCATCGAAAATATTTGTTGTTGGCTAACAGTAATCTAACAGCTTCCCATTTAATTGGTAGAATTTAGACACAGATCAGCCTTGATTAACCCTTTCACTGCCAGAAGAATTTCAATTTTTTTTGCGTTAACTGCCAGAAGAATTTTCAGGATTTTGCCCTTAATCGCTTTAGACTAATTTTACAGTAGGAAACCTTGCAGTAAATCAGGAATATTATACATTGTTTTTTTCAGCACAAAGTCTAATTTAACATGGTAACAAAATTTTGTAACTTTTCTGGAAATTTTACTGGAATTATGGGTAAAATATGTAAAAAAAAATTAAAAATTTGCAAATTTTCATGGATTTTTCCCATTTTTATTTATAGTTATCTTAAGGTTACACACAAAAATCTTACTGTTTCTAAAAGCTCTGATACTCCCGAGTACAACGATACCAGATATATGTAGGTACCCAACTTTTCCTGTACAGGAGACCCCCCCAAATTAAAACTGCACCTTCAAGAATATTACACCAAATTGAAATGTATAACCACTACTGACAATTTACATAGAATATCTACCAAATTAACTAAAATATTCTCACAAGTGAGATATTTTTAGAAACTACATACCTGCAGGATTTTATAAGTGAGGTAAGTTTAGATCAAAATGCAGATACCTGGGCGCAGCTTTTCATCCAATTGTAAGTTATTTTCTCACATTTTCCTTTTTTTCCTCAACTGTAAAATCAGAGACAAAATCAAATGCGAATTTCAGCTAAAAACTGTGGAGGAAAGTTCAAACACATCTCCAATATGAAAGCCTAACCCCTCCCAAATAAAACAGTATGCCACATTCATGTGTATACCTGAAGACATGGTTACCAACTAACCCAGAGCGGGACCAATGAAAAAATTTGAACAGTCTGCAGTTTTTCCACAAAACACCCCCCTAATTCAGAAATACCCCCACAAACTAATATAATACAAATATTCCTGAAATCTACACACCTTCAGCTATGTAACGCTGTAGTTAGTTTATTCATACCATCAATGCGCAGTTCTTCGTAGAAATTCACACTTTTACCAGATTTTCAGTTAACATCAGTTAACATAAATATAAATATATGTACCCCAAAAGACAGGGTAATACAGTACCACCTCCAACACACCGAGAAAGGGGCGGGCACCTCACTCTGACATAGATTCCACAAAATAAATAAAAGAGGGTATAAAACCCTAATAATTACTGCATGGTAATCCAAATACAAATCCACTTTATTTTCACATAAACTCTTAGCATATATAGAATAAAAAACATGTGTATCAAAAGAGTGCACTAATAAAATCCCAGAAAGGGAACCGGGAGTATAGGTAGCATGTAGTATCAAATTCATATAAACCCCTATAATACAAGGCCATAATCATAATAAAACAATAATCCCGAGGTTTGGACAATCCACATACAATATAACCAAGTCCAAAGTCCAATGTGGATGTCCTTGATATCTTTAGGCCACAGTAGCAAAAATAGATGCAATGATACTGTGAATGATGGGAAATGTAGGCAACTCAACGATGTGTAAATATGATGGAATGTCAAAGTTCCCAATTCACAAATGTATACAAATAATGCGAGTAAATGGAGCAATCTCACCCATCAGTTAACATCAAACAACATTCAAAAAGGTAGAAATCATGCCAAAACCTCATGGAATGTAAAAAAAAAAACTCTCAAATGTCCTGAATCAAACGGTAAGCTATATGTGTGGTTACACATGCGGACGTGGAAGCGAATAGTCACGAAGTGAGACAATGCACGGTGGCTCTGAATAAGCTAAAATACAGTGGTTGGCAAAAGTATTCGGCCCCCTTGAAGTTTTCCATAACTGCAACGTGGGGTGTGCGTAATTGTTCAGCCCCCTTTGGTCTGAGTGCAGTCAGTTGCCCATAGACATTGCCTGATGAGTGCTAATGACTAAATAGAGTGCACCTGTATGTAATCTAATGTCAGTACAAATACAGCTACTCTGTGACAGCCTCAGAGGTTGTCTAAGAGAATCTTGGGAGCAACAACACCATGAAGTCCAAAGAACACACCAGACAGGTCAAGGATAAAGTATTTGAGAAATTTAAAGCAGGCTTAGGCTTAGGCTTAGATTTCCAAAGCCTTGAACATCCCACAGAGCACTGTTCAGAAATGGAAGGAGTATGGCACAACTGTAAACCTACCAAGACAAGGCCGTCCACCTAAACTCACAGGCCGAACAAGGAGAGCGCTGATCAGAAATGCAGTCAAGAGGCCCATGGTGATGCTGGACGAGCTGCAGAGATTTACAGCTCAGGTGGGGGAATTTGTCCATAGGACAACTATTAGTCGTGCACTGCACAGTTGCCCTTTATGGAAGAGTGGCAAAAAGAAAGCCATTGTTAACAGAAAAGCATAAGAAGTCCTGTTTGCAGTTGCCACAAGCCATGTGGGGGACATAGCAAACATGTGGAAGAGGTTGCTCTGGCCAGATCAGATCAAAACAGAACTTTTTTTTACCAAAATGCAAAACGCTATATGTGGCGAAAAACTAACACTGAACATCACTCAGAACACACCATCCCCACTGTCAAATATGGTGGTGGCAGCATCATGCTCTGGGGGTGCTTCTCTTCAGCAGGGACAGGGAAGCTGGTCAGAGTTTATGGGAAAAAGGATGGAGACAAATACAGGGCAATCTTGGAAGAAAACCTCTTGGAGTCAGCAAAAGACTTGAGACTGTGGCAGAGGTTCACCTTCCAGCAGGACAGCAGGGCAACCTTAAACATAAAGCCAGGGCAACAATGGAATGGTTTAAAACAAAAAATATCCATGTGTTAGAATGGCCCAGTCAAAGTCCAGATCTAAATCCAATCGAGAATCTGTGGCAAGATCTGAAAACTGCTGTTCACAAACGCTGTCCATCTAATCTGACTGAGCTGGAGCTGTTTTGCAAAAAAGAATGGGCAAGGATTTCAGTCTCTAGATGTATAAAGCTGGTAGAGACATACCCTAAAAGACTGGCAGCTGTAATTGCAGCAAAAGGTGGTTCTACTAAGTATTGACTCAGGGGGCTGAATAATTACGCACACCCTTTCTCTATGTGCTCTCTAACTTTCCGCAAGTCAGGTCCCCCTCTTTTCCCTGCATTTCTATTATTTCCTCCCCTAGGCCAGCAAGCTTGTGTCTCCACAACCCCATAGTTTATACTGATTGAGTTATTTGTATTACCACCGTGTTTGACACAGAGGGTTGCAGTACACATAAATGGTTCAGGTTGCCCTACAACCTTTATTTAATCCATTGGGGAGACCATTAGAATTTTCTATACATAATGCATTGTTGGGCAATTGTTGGGAACTTAGATTTCACTGTTATTTTTCAGAAAGAGCAGGCCTCTCTCTAGCTAGTGCCAGGGGTCTACTGCCTTGCTGACTAGCTACATCCTTCAGCAAATATCTTTAGGTTTAGCCCCCCTTTTTTGAGGCTTCTTTCCAGGCTATGTCTCCCTATTTCCTCTCCTTCTAGCCATGCTGTGTCCATTCCCATCTCTCCAATTGTCCCCCTTGTATTTTCTTCAGGTCACACTCTTTCTCTATGTGCTCTCTAACTTTCCGCAAGTCAGGTCCCCCTCTTTTCTCTGCATTGCCCACCCCACCCTCCTACTTCCCTCTTTCTATCACCAGGCCATGTCCCCCCCCTTGTCTATCTCCAGGCTATCCCATCTCAACAGACTGTATTATCTGACAAAATATCTCAAGCTAAACACTATTTGCATTTTAGAATACAATAAACACCATCAAGCTAACATAACATGCTGCCTTTTACCTTTTGGACTGCAGGAGGTAACAGGTAGCTGAACTGGTGATATACTGCCAGTCACAGGGCACTCTAGTCTGCCAGAATGTGTGGCAAAGGGGGTAAATTCCAGAATGCGTAAGTCTGACTGCCCCCTAATCTTTGAAACTTCTTCAGCCAATCAAAAGACCAGTATTCATAAGGGTGACAGAGCCAAATTACTTTCCAGGTTGAAAGCAGCTGCAGGTCAGTAGAGCCGACTGGAAAGAGATAAATCACATTGTCTGCTAGATCAGGAAAAGCCGGCCCAACGCTATTTCCTGTTTCTTCTCTCTTCCCCCGCGGGCCCGATACTGAAAGTGGAGGAGGGGGAGAACAGGAGCAGTGAAAATTGGCTGCCGATAGAGACAGGTGCCCCACCAAGTCCGGTGTTGCGGGTAATTAAAGGGTCCACTTCCTTACAATGGGAGGGACTGCTTGTACTTTTATGCCGCCCTTAATGGCTGTGGCGCCCTAGGCCACGGCCTAGGTAGCCTATTCAGAAATCCGGCCCTGCTCACGTGTACGCCACTTTGTATTAGTTTTTCACGTGGAATTCCAATAAAATTGATTAATGTTTGTGGCAGTAATGTGCGATGTAATGTAATTACCGAACGTTTGGTCGTAAATTTAAGTCCGTGATCGTAAATTAACTAACCCGCGTTACCGCTAAAAAGCAATAATGCTGGTTTATAAATATGGCCCTTAGATCTAAAACAGTGACCATTAACCTCTACATTATTAGACAGGAGTTTGAGATCCAAAACAGCAGAGCTGAATGTTATAGCATGTGACCTCTCTCTGCTAGAGACAGCCGCTACACTTTCTCTCTGGCTTTCTAGTAACAAACTCTGGTGTGCATGAGTCCCTTTGGCCGGTAGGCGTCAGGAACCACCATACCTGCCCTTCCTTTCCGCTCCCAGCTGCCACCAGGAAGCTTCCAGGGTGTTCACATGGGAAGAGTCTGAAGCTCCTGAAAAGGACCCAGGCAATCCCGCCACAATACGTGATACAAACAAACATAAAACAAAAAGTGCACGTGCAAAGTGCAAGTTAAATAAATAGTGGTGCCTAGTGCAAAATTTAATAAAGTCGGGGATAAAAAATTGTTCCGCCATAGCCGAAGCTATGGCAGGAAAGTGAAGGGAGTGCTATACACACGTCCTCCCAGTGCACAGTAGTGCTGGAGGGAAGCCCGAGCTTTCGCACCCCCCTGCCTCAACGCTTTGACCAGGCTCCATATCCACTCAGAACCAGGAGGGAGCTTGGGGAGTGTGGGACCCACCCCCCTCTCAACCATGCACTGGCCAGAGTGGATACTTCACACAGTCTTATTCCAAAAGACAGAGAAGTGACGCTTCCAGCTTTAGGCCTTGATCAAATATTGTGTAGTGTGCAGACCCATTCTCACAGCAGTACTGTGTAGTGTGCAGACCATGGAGGTATCCCCTGTTCCCACTGATAAGAACAGATACTACACTTGATCTTAGCCAAAAGGCCGAGAATGGAGAGATGTTCTTAATGGAGCTAAAACCTCCCCATAGAGTATAAAATGAAACACAGCCTAACAGAAGGTACCTGACAGCTTAATGTTTAATAATATTAATATTGGGGAGAAAAGGTAAAAACTGCCTATTTTTCTTAGAATGCTGGGTATTTTTAGAGACATGCAAAGTCATTTAATCATTTACAGACATCACTTCCTGTCTAGCAAACAGAAACTAGATTGTCTTATTACTTTCTATGGAGAGGGGGGGTGGGAGTAAATGTGAGAGTCTGAATTTTCTAATTGGCTAAGACTGTTTCATGTTTTACAAACAGCACATAATTGGGTGTAATACAGGAACTTCCTTACAGTTTCTGTCTTGTCATGTACAATGCCTAAGAGATTTTTTTTTTGATTTGCTAACAGTGCAATATCAGATCATTGGATGTTAGTAAAATTGCACTTCCTTTTAGTGTCCCAATTCCACTTCCTTTTAGTGACCCATGTAGAAATCCAAGAGGTGTGGCTAAACCTACCATTTTGAGTTTTCCATTCAAACTTAGGGATGTCAAGTAAAGTATACTTTAATAATTGTATATAATTTGTTTTGTAATTCAGTAGTAGGTAGTAGTACTATACTTTGTATATTGTTATTTCTTATGGTGGAGTTTTTGATTAAATTGTGATTATAATATCAGGTAATTACACACATACATATAGACCTTTCCTACTATGTGTAATAGTGTTATATACCCCCCCTAATTAGTTGCTCCTAAAAACTTAATTCAATCTCTGTAAATTTATTTATATAAGGGATATACTTATATATATATATATATATATATTGCAATGGAGTCACAGGCACTCACTTCAAGCCACTGTTTCTTGCCCGGATGCTACTAATCTGGTAACATAAAAAGGTAAATATTCACAGTGCACTCCTGGGTCTTGCAAATAATTACTATTGAAACGTTTTGGCCCTTTGTCATGGGCCTTTCTCAAGCCAACATCTGTGCATACAATTCAATGTGCATTTATACTCAGTGACCAAATTTAACAAATCACATGTGATTAGTGAACCAATCCATGGAGGACATGCCTCCTGTGAGCTCTGGGTTATTACTTAAAAAGTGCTCCAGTGCAATAAATACAATGATTATAATCATATAAGTTACCTTAATAAAAAGTAAAAAATATTCATGGTTGGATAAGTGTCAAGTGTCCCTTCAGAATATTAATGGGTAGTGCTATGTACATCCACATATAATAGTAGAGGAAGAAACAACGGCAAATGCAGGATATGCTGCAAAAAGGCTGGTTTTATTTCTCCTACAACATGTTTCAGGATCACCATCCCTTTATCAAGCGGTAAGCATCCATCCCAAAAATGCAGGTGTACTTACCTGCATTTTTGGGATGGATGCTTAAAGAGGATTGTGGGACACTATTGCCATTGTTTGTAAGGTATACTTTGTTTTTCTTGATATAGGGTAGTGCTATGTGCTAATATTAATTAATTATAAGTGATAAAATACTTCGTATTGGTCATAAATAGCTTTAAAATATTAAAAAATACAGACCCTAGAAATATCTATTAATCAATTGGCGTTTCCTCCATGGATTATATAAGGGATAATACGCTACCTACAGTGTAATATAAGGATATTACGCCACCTAGGAGTTCCATGACCATATAGAAGCACGAGGCCGCAGGCCTTTTATACAGGGCATGGAACTCCGAGGTGAAGTAAATCCATATATTACACTGTAGGTAGCGTATTATTTCTTATAATACATAAGGCCAACCAAAAAAATAAACCTGTTCACTACCAGTCTCTCCCCCTCCCTGTATTAGTCATTTATATAGGAATCCCTGTTTAGTGTATAAATAGTTAATTACGGTTCCTATTGAAAAGAGGACCGAATATCGTCTGTCAATAATAAACATGGATTCTTATATAAATGACTAATACAGGGAGGGGGAGACAGGGGGAGAGGCAGTGGAATACAAGAAGTCACTCAGTGACATCAATATAGATTCTCGCCACTGCACCTCCCCATTGAAAATGCCTAGCCTTATGTATTATATTTCCTTATTTCTTCTATTTAACGTATACAATCTGCCCAGTCTTCTGACATACAGGCTGATTCTGTTTGTCTGTTTCTCTATTTATATTCATGTATATTATTGTCTTGTATATACTTTCCATAGTTAGTTAGATAGGGTTTTGGGTTGTCATTGTGGTCATGTTTCCTTTGTTATCTGAATTATTAATAAACCTTGTCTTTCTATCACAGATCTCTGTCAGTCTTTTGTGTCGTTCCAGCCGCTTGGCAGCCAGGTGAATTACACCTTTTATCTAATATCGATGTGCCTATGTCTTTAAATGGGAGGGTACATGGTGGGATGTCATCTCTGATGAAGTGTTTAGAGTCGACATGAAACACATCAGGTAGTTCTGAGCCATGCCTGACTGATTTTACTACTTTGGGAAAAAAGCTGTTTTAATTATTTGTGTGTAACCAGTTTGTGATAGTTGCAGCCTCTCTACTTTGTACATTGTTTCACTGCAGCATATTGGGGAAGTATCCAGAATCCCACTGGTGTTCCTGTTTGGAAATGTGCATGTCGAAGAGAGTGTTGAGTTGAGGAGCTACTTTTTGCGTAATTGTACATATTCAAATAGGGACATGGCATATTGCAAACTGTTAATAAAATTACTTAAGCATAATCCTTCATTATGTTAGCAAGTGTGAAATTTCTCTGAAATTGTACAATTTTATATCTCTGTTTTGAGATATACCATGAGTATAAATGATATTAATGTGGACAGTCTAGTGTAGTTTCTTTATTCTCATTCCTCACAAGCTAAAGTGCTGAGCCCCATATGGTCATTGTTTTCTGTGAACAGCTGTTGAAGAATATGTCCCTTATTGTCCCCCTGAAGGCACACTTGACCCCATCTTTCACATTTGCAAAATATCACGTCCTTTAGGTACAGAATACAGTAGCATGAAGTAGAAAAACACTTCAGACACTTTTACACATTAGGCTCCATATAAATGAACTTCTGATACATTGATTACAGTTTAATGTAGACCATTTAATGCAGACGATTTCAGTTTATTCTTGTAATATATAATTGCATTTAAGGCGCATCATATAATACTATTAAATGAAATCTTTTATCGACAATATATTTTGCTATATATCTGCAGTCCAAAAACTACAAATTAAAACAATGTATTGCTTGCTTTTCTAAGTGATTCCTGCACATAAATCCTTCATTATAAAGACATGGAAATGTTTTACTAGTGGAAAAAAGTCTAGTTATTTGCTTATCCCCTCCCTCCCTTACACTTGTTATGGGGGATATACAGGGTTACTAGAATAACTCATTATTAAGCTTAGCGACCTTGTAAGTGAGGCACAGACCCAATAAATAAAAGTACAGTGTGGATTCTTCCTAATCATATGTAATGGTGGAAATGTTTTACTAGTGGAAAAAAGTCTAAAAGCATTTTGTTTATTTTATAAATGTTATCAGATGATGATTGCCTATATTATTCACAATATAGTAAGATAGTATAGTATACTGTAGTATTTGAGGTTGAATAAAGACAAACATCCATACAGACAACCTACTTGGCCTGTTAATGTATTTATACACATATCCTCCCCCCTCTAGTGTATATAATTGTAATCCAATCTGTCTTCATAATTATTCTCCCTCATTTCCTTTATTATTTTAGTTGCATAAAATGTTCCATTGACATTTCTGTATTTTATATATATATATATTATATATATATCATATAATATCCTATATGTATATATCTCTATATATATATATTATAGATCTCCAGTATTGTGTGTGTGGCAATACTGGATTTTATGTGTGATTTATTGATTTTAATAAGGTTTATATTAAAAATTAGCATTTTATAAACTCACTACCTAACCCGGTTGATCATTTAAAGTGGTAGTATATCCCCCACCCAGGGGACTTATTTCCCTTATTATACGGGTGGAGTTCCTCCCAGTTGGGAGTCTAATTTGGGGTACTTTGGGTTGAGGGCTTTCTTCAGGGAGAAGGGAGATTCAATAAAATGGTGCTAATTTTGCCCCAATAAATCAAATGTTAGCCTTCAAATGTTAAATAAGATCTGATTGGCTGGGGCAAAGTTAGCACCAACAGGTTATTTTATTGAATCTCCCTGAATATCTTGCTGAATATTAGTTGCTGTCTGACTGCTTGCTAGCTTTAAGCTTGTTATCCATCAAAACTCCAAGATCCCTTTCCAACAGGGATTCACTTAACACAGAACCATTTATAGTATAAGCAGCAGAATCTGCCACTTAGCAGCCTGATGTGATAATCTATCTAGATCCAACTGCAACAATTGCACATCCTATGAAGCTTTTAATGGTCGATAAAGTGTTGTGTCATCAGCAAACACAGAAAACATTCTGATAATACCCATTCGCAAATCATTGATAAACAAATTAAATAGAAGTGGCCCCAACACAGAACCCTGTGGCACCCCGCTTAGAACCTTAGTCCATATTGATGAAGCAACATTAAAAACTACTCTCTGCATCTTATCCATCAACTAGCTTTCTATCCATGTACAAATGTGCAACCCCAGCCCAACAGACCTTAGCTTATACATTAGTCACCTATGGGGGACTGTATCAAAAGCCTTAGCAAAATCCAAGTATACTACACCTACTGCTATGCCAGAGTCTAAATTCCTATTCACATCCTTATAAAAGCCAAAGAAGTTAGTTTGGCAAGATCTGTTTCTCCTAAATTGATAAAGTTGATTATTAATTATAAGGTCAATCCTTGAAACACACTCTAGAATATGTTCTCATATCAAACTCCCTCTTTACATCAAACTCCCTCTTTACATCAGAATTAAGCCACATTTATTTCCCAAGGGCATAAACTTAGATGTGAAATGGTGTAAAACACCCTTAAAAACAGCCCACTTCTGTTCAGTGACTTTACCTGATAATATATTATCCCAGTTGAGATGCTAAAGAGCTTTTAAAGGGCATATCCACCCTAATAAAAAAAAAATTATATGTTGAACAGCACCCCTGCCCACAACCTCTGTGTCAGATTACTAAAAAAAGAATCTGAACTGTACTTACACCTCGCTTCTGTGGTGCTCTTCGGTGCTTGCCAGAGCTTGCAAACAGGGGCCAGACTAGCAGCCACATCTATGATTGGCTGAGAGGCAGCCAATCAAAGACATGGCTAGCAACAATGCAGAGTGCCGCAGGAGCTAAGGGCTGTAAGTAGCGTTCTGATTCTTTTTTTTAGTAATCTGACACGGTGGTTGGGGGTGAGCCCTACACTATAGAAAAGGTTTTTAATGGTAGGTGGAAGGGCAGACATGGAGGGTGGGAAGTAGGGGGGGAAAGGGCTTCCCTGCGCATGTTAAACTACCTCCCGTATGCAAGACAGGAGGCAGAAATCTTTTGACAGGAAGAATGCTCCTACTTTTCAGTTGCCTGGAATTTAGACAGGCACTGCAGGAGAACCATTTGGAGCAGAGATGTAATGTATGGATTTTTTAACACTACACAGTGGGGCCAGTAGTGGGTTACATTTTAGTTTGGAAGGTGGACATGCCCTGTAATCTGGGAGAATTACCTTTTTTTTCTGCTCCCCCCCCAAAATTAAAAAACTTTGTTAACCCAGTGCACCTTTCCTTTTGATAAAATACGCTAAACAACACTACATTATTTCATGGTAACTAATCCCTAACCTCTAGTTACCAACAAAGCTCCTTTTCTAGTAGGAACTTCAACCAATAAATAATTGAAGTTCCTACTAGAACATCAACAATTTATAATTAGTTATCAATCACTACATCTAATCCTATGCCATGTTTTAACTAAGCCAACCTTGTTTCACCATTTATACCAATTCTGTCTTACAAGTTTGCATATGCACAAAAATAAAATAAACATTCAGAATTTATTCTGCAGAGAAGAGAATAATGTGAGAGTAAATGGACTTATGAGAGATCAGCAATAAAATATTCTAAATAGAAGCACAAGAGAACAAAAGGTATGTGTGCACAAACATGCCTTTTTTAACTGTATGTTAAAGAAATGAAGGCTACAGTTCAAAACCCCTGTAGATAGTTGTAGGAGCAGTCAATGAAGCAAGATTCAACTAAAGAGCTTTAAAGGTTTTCTTAAACCCAAAGAACCATTTAAATCTCCTCCATGAGGATAAATGACCTCATTCAAGTCTTAATTTTGAACATTTTTGAAAGTAAATGTCCAAGTGTTAAAACTTTAAAACTACAATAAAAAGCTGCTTAAATAAAAATGCACAGAATTACATACAATACATAGTTTAATGGTATCTCCGCTGATAGAATGGGAGGTAAAGAAGCTATGTCTTACCTCCCGTTTTTCAATGAAACCTCCAGGAGCCGGGAATAATGGAAAGGAATCTGTCAGGTTCCGCCAGACTTAGAAGTCTATGCGCATGCGCAAATGCAATGCGCAAGGGCATTGAGTACAGAGTTCTGTGGGGACCTGTCAGATGAAGCGCCGGAGGAGCGAGCGATCGGTAAGTTCCTTCCCTTCGTTCCCGGCTCCTGAATGTTTTATTGAAGAATGGGAGGTCAGACACAGCTCCTTTACCTCCCGTTCTTCAATAAAACTGAATAGAAAAAAGGGTGTTTTACCAGTGGAGATTTACTTTATTTATGCCTGTCCATAACAGTGAAGCCTGCTTTGAATGTGTTAAAAATTTTCAGGTATGTCACACCTGTACTGTGAAGAACAATTTTCATTGGCTAAAGGGCCATGTGCCACCCCCAAAACTATAATCCCCCCAACTACTAGCCCCATCATGTAGTTAGTTTAATCCTTACCTCACATCCCAGCTCCATATGGTTCTCCTGTAGTCCCCCCCCAAAGTCCCAAAAACTGCCCACCAGGAGGCTAGCAAGATCCATAGGACTCTGCCTCTACTGGCCTCGGGAGAAGTTGGCATGTGTACTGCAGCCCTTCTCCCCCTCCCTCTCCGGATTCCCTCCCCCATGCATAAATCCCTTTTAATATAGTATTTCCCCTGTTCCTCCAGCCCCAACCGCTACATTTTTATCTTTAGAAAGTGGCCGAACATTACTTACCTCCCCTCTTTCTCCGCTGCACTGAATGACCGGCAGCCACGTCCGTGATTGGCTGCCGCTCAGCCAATCACAGACGCGACTGCTGGTCCTGCCCCTCTGCTTGCATTTTCTCGCAAGCAGAGGGCCGGCAGCACGGCGGAGGAAAGAGGGGAGGTAAGTAAAAGTTTGGGGCACTTTTTAAAAATAAAAATGAAGCGGTTGGGGCTGGGGGACCAGGGGGAGTACTATATCAAAATTTGTTTTAAGGGTGGACATACCCTTTAAGCTGAAATTACTTTGCCAATTACTAAATGGGTAGCCTTTTGTTGCAGGAAAGTTTGCAAAAAGCATATGTGGGGGATACCATGATCTTTTTGTGTAGGCAGATTTCAATTATCCATTCTAATAAAGTAATCTATGCACGAATACGGAATTTTTTGCATTTGTGTGTTTATGAAACACTTTGTTCAAGTGTATCTGCTCATTCTACTTCTGCTAGTGGTGATTGGATTGCACAAGAATGGTTTGGCAGGGTGGTCAGAAAGTTCAGAATCAGATTGGTACTGGGCAGATCAGCAATTGCCCCACTTTGTTCTTTGTCTAGTACAATTAGTATCAGTCCAACAAATCAATATTAATCAGAGAATATATATTTTGCTTCCTAATGGAGTAATGACAAACTCATTTTACCAAGGAAAATAAGACAATTGGGGTAAGTATTTTGGATGAAATTTATAAAGGGTCACTATCAGTACCTACCATTAGAAATTCTTTATCACTGTCGGGAAAAAAATCTACTAGAATCAGCATTTTTTTTAACATGGTGAACTTTTTCGCAGTGGTCAAAAAGTTTCAGCACATTTTAACAGACCCTGAACTATTATGTAAGTCTGTTAAACAAAAAAGACCAAACAGTACTTTTTAATTAACATGACTTGGACTTATGTAGTAAAAGGTGCAAAAGTGCCTAAGGGCTCGTTCACACTAGAAACTGGCAGTAACGCACAGCATGTGTTTCTGGCAGTTTGTATCCATTTTTTGCATACATTTGTATCCATTTTTTAACAATGTGTATTCCATAGATTTCTATAGAAAATGCATGGAAAAAATGGACAGAAATGCTGCATGCAGTGCGTTTTTTAAATGGACTGGATTGGAACGGATTATAACGCAGCAGGTGTAATTGATATAATGAAATCCTATGGGGTTTTACTGTCTGTCCATTTTTTTATACGCACCTGCGTTTGAAAAATGGATACAAACTGATGTAGTGTGAACTAGCCCTAAGCTATTAATCTGCAGCAACCAATCAGATGTCTTCTAACTGCAGTAGACCACTAAAAAGAAACAAAACAAAAAAAAGCATGCAGCATTAAACATAAAATTAGCCATTTATGGTATTTTACAACAGTCTGGTGTAACCATGAAAATCTAAATTTCTAATTTGTAAGTTTAATGTTTAAATAAAAAAAATAACAACTACCATATGCTAAATATAAAATGTAATGTCCATTAAATGCCGAGTTAAGAAATGGTTATGGTAAAACATAAAAATCATTTCTGCACTTTTACAATAATTACATTAGATCAAAGAATAATATCTTGCATTTTTCTTATCTTTATCTGATATACATAAACAATAATGTCCAATACGGCACTCAAGATACTTTATTTATCCCATTCGTACAGATGGTAACAAGTGACATTTCGGAGGACTTCGCCTCCTTTCTCAAGCTAACAAATGAGATATGTACAATTTCAAAATGGTGAACCAGGTTTCTAAACAGATACCCATTCGGCTGGAACCTGTGTAAGCAGAAAGAAAACACACCTAGTAAGTATGTAATAGGAATAGATACAGATCATAGTCTCTGTTTAAACCCAGTGGTTTATCTGATATACATAGGGATGGATATTTGCAAGATGTGTAATGTATTTATATTTGTATTTATCTAAAGTGTAAGTTATAAAGTAATTTATACACCATTATAAGACTGGGTACACACAGTAAGATATTTTCGTCCGATAGTGCCGTATATCGGTCAGCCGGCCCGAAAATAAATAAAAGTACAGTGTGGATTCCTCCTAATCATATGTAATGGTAGAATGACAAGGGTCATTTGTTCCGAGCGCTCGCTAGTAGTGAATGCTCTGTCGGGACAAATAATTTCCCTGTGTGTACCCAGTCTAAGAATTACAATTTCACTTTACTGTATTACTGCAATTAGACAGTTGCTTCCAAGTGGTGACTATAGGGGCAAGGGTAAGAAGTACTGTAGCCCTCAAAATATATTTTTGTCTCGCTAAACCAATTCTGTTGCAAATTTGGAAATTACTCAAAATAAGGGCTAAACCACACTAGTGTGTGTTTAAAGGAACTGTAAACCCATATAATCAAATATTTGCAGTCTTTGCCCTCCGTTTGTATTATTCACAGGGAGGTGAGAACGCTTATTCTCACCTCCCTGTGAATAATATTTTGCTCAAGGGACCGGGAACTTACCTTCGCTCCGCTCCACTCGCAGCCGCTCCTTCACTGACAGCCACTCTGTCCCGACCGCGTGCCCTATCTTAGGCGCATGTGCGCCAATACAAAATATAGGGTGTGCGATTGGGAGAGAACAGCTGTGCAGTGAAGGAGCGGCTGCGAGTGGAGCGGAGCGAAGGTAAGTTCCAGGTCCCCTGAGCAAAATATTATTCACAGGTAGGTGAGAAAAAGCGTTCTCACCTCCCCGTGAATAATACAAACGGAGGGCAAAGACTGCAAATACTATCTCCAAAGTAAAATACTCTTTTTGTTATATCACGTCTGTGTATTTCTTAGTATCCAAGGAGAACTAAGAACAAAATCCCTTAAATCAATAAAATAGACTAAAACAGCTTGATCTGGACATGTTTGTTCTGGATGATTTCATTCCCTTAATTCATTATGCAATATTACTATCATGCCTAACCAGATTTTATGAGAAGACTGTTGAAGTGAAAACTGCAGCAATGAATCGTTTAATACGAACTAATGAAAAACAGGTATTAAAAGCATTAGTAAAGCGGCTTGGGATTTCATTGTGAAACCAATATGGATTTATAGTACTAGAAAGAAGAAGAAAAGAGATTTTAACTGCAATGAAGCACACAGATAAGAATTTGGTAGTATTGTAATTGGAATATGTAATTGGTTCTTGAAGAAGGTATAAACCCTGTTTTATTCAGGTAATTTTTTTCTCACTGAATGGGGTCCTGAAATGACCTGTTTAAAAATGAAAGAATAAACAAACAAAAACTAACGCTGACGTAAAATTCAGTCAATTGTCATCTTGCATTCCCTCTTTTTTCTAAGGTCCAATGCATGCAGCTAAAACCCATATCTCAGGGAATATTGTCACCAATGGGTGCTTTCTGAATAAAATGATATCCAGAATTCTGGATTTAATAGTAAATAGGTAAAAACAAAATGTGAACAGGAAATGTGATAAGATGCGCACACTGGAACAAAGACACACAAATCAACCAGAGCTTTTATTCATCTCATGGCTTTCTCAGGCTCAGTGCATGCATCAAATGGCATTTGATGCATGCATACTTTTGTGAACAGAGATGCCATTTTCAGTGTGCCCACATTTCTTGATGTTCACAGTTGATTCACCCTAAGCAACAGATCTGGGTCTGCGGCTTCTGGACCACCTGAATGGAGCAGTAAATCTCACTTGTTTTTGTGAACCCATATAAGTTGGTTTTATAAAAAAAAAAAATAAAGCTTAGCAAAGGGTTTGGTGCAATAAAGCTTTGTCATGGGTTTGGGGCCACCACACCCAAACCACCATCATACAGTATAACAGAACTCACAAACCAACTATTTTACTGCTTGTTTTATTGATTCTTAACTATACTAGAGGAAATTTCCCTTTGCCCCTATATTGGCATTTACATAAGCAGTGCAGATAGAACATTAGGAAATATGAGCGGCTTCTAATTGGAGCAGCTCACTAAATAATATATTAAGCCTTGCCCAGCAACAATGTCAGGCCACATGAGTCTCAAAGGGAACATAAAAGTGAAATTTCCTCTAACAAATGGAAGACAAAATACTAAGAATTAATTAGAGCAGAACCTCCTAACCATGTATTATGATGGGGCTATTCGTTGTGTTTGAATATTAAATACAGTGGCACAGTGACATTTTTTATCTTCTATAAATGTTTGATTTAGATGTTTGAATGTAAAACCATAAGTATTAATAACTGATTTAACCTGAAAATCACCATTTCATTTCAGTTCCAGTATTTCCAACTACCACTAATGCCAGCTTAAATTCAGAAATTTTAGCACTGGTGGTGCTTATTACAAATGGGCAAAACTGCTAAAATCTGTTTCGCCTGCGGATTCAAAAATTTGTGTAAAAACCCATTAAAGTCAATGGGAAAAACAATCTGCCTACATATAAGGTAAAATAGAAATGGTAACTTACTGTATACATCTCTGGGACCTGGGAGATGGTCTGGGGAACAATCAGATCTTTCTGAAAGAATCTGATTGTAACCAATACTGACTGGAAAATAATCTTTTTGGTTAGTATACCAATCAGATTCTTTCTGAAATAATTTGATTTTATCCAATCAGAATTCAGAAGGAATCTGATTGGTATGCTTTGCGGAAGAATCTGATTGTAACTAAAGATGGCCGAACTTCTGAAAATCTGTTTCGCTCAAGGAATCGTTTTTGATAATCCTCAAATCCTCGAGCAAAACGGATTTTCGGAAGTTTGGCCATCTCCAGTTACAATCAAATTATTAGGTACAGTTTGTTTTTTGGTCTTTTTAAATCCCAGTAACTGCATGTTTTTATATGCAGTTACTGCAGCAGGAATTTCTTACTAATGATTTCAGTGCCAACCATTTCCCTGAGTATTGCCATTAACCCTTCAGTGCCACCACTTTCCCAGAGTATTGGCATTAACACTTTCAGGCCCAGCAGTGTATTCCTTTAACCCTTTCAGCTGCCAGCATTGACTGATATATATACACTATGGGGCATATTTATAAAGGAACGAAAATAACGTCCAAAAATTACCGCCGCACATCGCAGCCGCGAAAATAGCGCTATCGCCGTATTTAAAACGGCGAGCGCCATTCCCGCGATATGTTGCGGTAATTTTAAGCCCCTACGCGGCGATACTGTATAGTATCGCCGTGAAGGGACTTAAAATCCCTTCCCGACGCATCTCCTAAGGGGGCGGGGCATACGCCCACACCGCCCACAACCCCCCGCGCGCACCCCCTCCAAGCCCCCGCGCTGGGGAGGGAGTCGCTGGGGGGTGGAGGCTCCCTCAGGGGGCCCTGAGAAGGGCCTTTGGGCTTAAGGGGGTCCCGCAGCTCGAACTGGGACCCCCCCTCCCGGCCCTTGTAAGGGCCCTTGCGGCACTGACAAGTGCCTTTGGCGGGGTCCCGCAGCTCGAAGGGACCCCCCTCCCCGGCCTTGTAGGGCCCTTGCGGCACTGACAAGTGCCTTTGGCGGGGGTCCCCAGCTCGAACGGGACCCCAGTGTGGGCTCTTAAAAGAGCCCTGGGCGGCGTCTTCTTTCTTCCAGTCCCGGCGACACCAGATCCGCCGAGGCCGCAACCCCCGAGAGGTACCCCTGCAGCGCCAGGGGTACCCCCGGGGGCGCCGGCGACCTCAACGAGGCCGATGTTGCCGGCGTCTTGATCCGACGCGACGTCTTCGGGCTGGCGACACCAACCCCACTCAGGTCGCCGATGCCAGGCAGACTCACTGCGGCCGCCAGTAGCCCGTGCACAGCCGGCCTCAGGGAGCCGATGTTGCCAGCCGCTTCTTTCTTATTTCTTCAGCCATCTACTGCGATGGCATCTGAGTTCCGCGGCGGAAAGCTCCTCTTTCAGAACTTTCCAGTAATCTGATTGGTTAATGTAAGCATGCAAACCAAGCATTAAAAATTGACCAATCAGAAATGAATTAGGGGTTTGCAAACCTATATAAGAGGTGCACTCCGCCGCGGAACTAGATGCCATGCGAGTGAGGGCTGAAGAAAGAAGAAAGAAGCGGTTGGCAACATGGCTCCGCTGAGGCCGGCGGGTGCCAGCGGGTCACTGGCGACGCAGTGAGGCTGCTGGCATCGGCAACCTGAGGTGGGTGGTGTCGCCATCCCGAAGACGTCGCCCAAGGGCTCTTTTAAGAGCCGCACACTGGGGGTCCCGGTTCGAGCTGCGGGATCCCCGCCAAAGGCACTTGTCAGTGCTGCAAGGGCCCTTTCAAGGGCCGGGGAGGGGGTCCTGTTTCGAGCTGCGGGACCCCTAAGCCCCAAAGGGCTTTGATAGAGCCGCAAGGGCACTTGTAAGGCCGCAAAGGCCTGATAGGGCGGGAGGGGGGTCCTGGGTTCAAGCTGCGGGACCCCTTAAGCCCCAAAGGGCTCTTGTCAGAGCCGCAAGGGCACTTGTAAGTGCCGCAAAGGCCCTTACAAGGGCCGGGGAGGGGGGTCCTGGTTCGAGTGCAGGACCCCAAGCCCCAAAAGGCCCTTCTCAGGGCCCCGCTGAGGGTGCCTCCACCCCTCCCAGCGGCTCCTCCCTTCCCCTCCCCGGGAGCGGCCGGGCGGGGGGGGCTTGGAGGGGTTGCCGGGGAGGGGGTGGCGGCAGGCAGGTGGCGCGACCACCTGCGCGGCCCCTTCCCGGCAGCCCTCCTAGCCTCCCATTCCGAGATTGCCGCGAGCGGGGAACGGGTTGGGTGGGGCTGCGGGAAGTGGCGGCGGGTGGTCTCATCGCTGCGGGGGGTTGTGGGGGGGTGGGCGTGTCTCCCGGGCCGGGTGCGACCACCCGCCGGGGTTGCCTGCCCATCCCCACCGCATGAGGCTAGTATCAGCTGACTTGCCACCTTCAAGGTGGCGAAGTAAAACAGCCGATACTAGCAGACGAAACCAGTACCGCCGCTTTATAAATAGAAGCAGTGGTAACAGGTAGTATCGCCGCGAAGGGTAACTCTTCGTATTGCGGACGTTTCGGACATTTATAAATGCGTTAAACGCGATTTATACGTTAATGTCCGCGAAAACGGCCGCAAAAAGTTAACGAACCTTTATAAATATGCCCCTATGTAATGCTTTCCATGTCTCCTCCATGAATTGTTTCACTCCTCACCTACTCTAAGTTCTAATTGGAGATTGGATGGAAGAAAGAAAGAGGCAGGGATAGGGATATCATGGCTGCTGTCACTGGGGCCACTGTTATAAAGTCTGCAGCAGCATTTCCTGGCATTTTAGAACTGTTCTCCTCAGTACTATTAGCTGGCTCATCCTCCCCCCCTCCTCCTTCACCTTCAGTTCATTTTCATCATTGTTTCCAAGTAAAGGGAGCTGAGTTCAGGGCTCTACTCACTACAATGTACAAATTACAGCAGAACAAGGAGAGCAGATCTAACTAGCAAGTAAAGCTGACAGGGAAATGCAAGGGAGAACACTTGGTGCTTTAGTTTAACATAGGCACCCTAGCACTTTGCCAAGTGGCCTATGCATAAAAACAGCCCTGTGTGTATCTAAGGGTTTTGTTAATATTGCTAATTACATATAGCCCTAAATTTTGTAAAGAGGTGCGAACGCGGGTTCGGAAAATCTAGAAAGCGGAATTCTGGAACATCCGTGAATGGTACATTCAGATTTTTCAGAAATAATCTGATTTTTATACTAAACAATCATTATTCTTTCGAAAGAATCTGATTGTAACCAATTCTGACTGGAAAAGAATGTGATTGGTTAGTATACCAGTCAGATACTTTCTGAAAAATCTAATTGTAACTATCAGAATTGTTCCCTAGACCATTTCCCAGGTCCTAGAGCCATTTACAGTACAGTAAATTACTTGAAAATTTAAATTTTCGAAATGTCTAGAACGCGATTAGGAAAAAGTTCGGAAAGTAGAATTCGGAACCTGCAATTCGCAAATCTCGGAGATCCGCTGTGGATTTAGGTTCGGAATCCGCGATCCAGCCATCTAGTGCTTATTAATAACATCGGGTTAGCAGTAGTTACCTAGGAGCTGTTGTATTTACAGAGGTCTTTAAATAATTCCAGCCACACACACCCCCTTCCCCAAATCTGATAAGTCTAGATCCAATCAGATTATATTTAAAATTTTTGTGGATCTCTAAACATATTACTATATTAGCTGCAGTTTTGTAACACTTTTAGGCTTTTAGGGATTTTTTGGGTCTCTGGCTGGGGGGGGTTTATTGATCACCATTTTTAACGATAAGAAGTTTTATTGAATCTCCCTGTGTATATTTAATATTTATTATACCTGTCATAACATTCCAAACCTTTTGCTTGCTTAATATAAGGACACATTATGATGACAAGCACTTTTAATAACAAATCCAGAATAACAAGGACCTATGCAAATATTTTTAAGCATCTGGTAGCTAATATACTGTAAATTGCTACAATGTTTAAAAGGATACAACTTGCACGAGTAGGATTATGAAGGATTGCTTTGACGATCCTCGATACATTGATATTATTCCTCATATGAGGGTTAAATCTTGTAGCTAAATTAAAAAAGTGCTGGACTAAGTGCTACAGTACTATTCATGAAAGCTCGATCTCATTATGCTAGTTTTAGAGAGTTGTAACACAACAATATAAGGCTGCATTATTGGGAAGGTGGTGCGCTGTTTTATGGAATTAAAGACTTTTTTGCGCTGGCTGTGCAGATTTTGCAATAGACACCCGCTCAGCACCCGCAAAGAATTCAGTATGTGCTTTGTGCATATTTTCAAATCATTGTTGACCAGAGGAAGATGCAGAGTAAGTTTTTCAGACTGTTTAATTCTTCCTTGCCTTCTAGAGATTTAGTGACTGTATATCTCAATGGCATGCCAGAGGAAGATCCATGTAAAACTTCACATGCCATTTCCACCCATGTCTCTGTCACCGCAAAATGCTGTGGCTCTGCATTGTCTGGAGACAGGAGGCCAAGAACAAATAATGTAATGCTGGGGCAGCTCTGCAGTAGCTGTAAGGAGGAGTGAGCTTCCTTGAATTTGTATGCCACCCTCTAGCAGCTAAGCCACATTAAGCTAGGTGGCCTAGCGAGTAATCAGGCCCTGACCACAAAACCCTTTTCTGTCAGTCTCTATGTTCTCACCCTGTTTCCAAACCTTATGTTTTTTTAAAGGGAATAACATGGTTGGAGAATGTACTCTCTGTGCATGTGTGTCATCTACTGTATCATTTTATCACCAATTATTCAATTTCCCCCCTAGATTATCTAGTCCTGCATCTCTTTCTCTATTAGGAAATGTAATGGACTAGTTTGACATAGAATTGTAGTTTTTCAATAAGACCATTAATTACCTGCATAATTAATCATACTTTATGCATGCCATGAAACTAGCAATTGCAAGGTTAAACCATCTGATTACTTAAATGTTCCACCTCATACAGAATTTCCACTTTCTCTCAATACACACCTCACCACCATGAACATTGATTTGCAAAGACAGAGATTTTTTTGAAAGAACATTTGCATGTACATTGTACACTGTAATTACATGACCTTAAAAATGCTAAAAGCAATTTAATTAATTATCTTCTATTGCATCAAACCACCAATATGAATCCCCCATTTGGGATGAGAATAGAATATCCTCCCTATTCTATCTATGGTAATTTGTTTTATGATTCAGGCAGCAGTGGCTAGTGAAGTTTTGTTTGTGGTGCAGAATATAAGTGACTGAAGGTCTTTACCGAAGTATCCCTCAAAGGACAAGATACTACTACTCCTAGTGGAAATAGATTCTTTGCTAAAAATAGTCATCAGGTCATAAGCTGGGTACAATGATAAAGCCCCAATACCGTCGGATCCGACAGTATCAGGGCTTTATCGGTACTGTGTGTACCTTCGTTTCCTGAACGAGCGTGCGGCCGACGAATGATCGGGTCGGCCGAACGCTCCTTCGGGAAAAACCGAAAATTTCCATAGGCCACACTAGACTCCCTATAGAGGAGTCTGCCGCGGCCGAAGGAAGCACAAACTCCTGAGCGTTCTCCCTTTACGCTCAGGAGAATGCTCGGGACTGTCTGTATGCAGATATTGTCTTTCATCTTTCACTGAACTGTACTGTGTGTACCTAGCTATACTCCCAAGACTTCCTCATTGGTGGAGAAGCAATACTGCTGGGTCCACTGTAATAAAAAGCCACTGATGGTTGACTTGGGATACTGGCTAAACCATTAGAAATGCACAAGGTCAGGGTTAGTGGCACCTGCTTTGGTCATACAGGTAATATTCAAGCAAAATTGAGCTCTGGAAGCTAAAAAAGTCAGAAAACAAGCAAAAGCTGGGAATCAGGAAATCAAAATAAGCTCAAGCAGTCAGACATGAGAGCAAGGCAAGAATCAAAGAGGGACCTTTTAGTGGTTTAAATCTCGCAGGGATTGTATATCCCTGCCTAATGATGTCACATGCTCAATGACAGAAGAGTGGGTGAAACATTATCATGGGAGTGAAACCTGAAGAGAAAACAAGAAGAGCATAAATAAGCACCATACAGGCCATTTTTCTACCCTTTAAATACCCCAAATGCCTTTGAATTGATTATACTAAATATTGCATATCCACAACTCAGTAAGAGTTACCTATAGGCAATACACTAGGCAGTGCTGTATGATTGATTTAGCTGATCTCTATAAAGCATTTGATTTTGGGTACATCAGACCTGACTAATTTTATCAGGGGAGTCATTTGATATTGACTTTTATTGATTTAGTAATGAACTAGATAGACTGTTAGTCTCTTTGTATATTGTTAGTATGTTGGCATGTATTTATGTTCCCTTTGTTACAGGGTGTGTAGTGATTAAAGACATAAACTGTTAACTGTTTTAGGTTTATGTACTCGGTTTGTGCAAATACTACTTCTGTGAAATGAGAACCTAATGTTTTGTCTTTTACAAAAAAAATAAATGTCATACACAAATACATAAAATGGAAAATGCATCATCCAAACCTTCACAAATGGCTGGATATAATCACCGAAATTCTGAGTAGGCAATAACTGCTTGGCAAGGAAAATTCAATGCACTAATGATTAAGCCTAATTTAATTCAATGCTAATTGAAACAGTAATAGATATTTCACTTGAAAATATTGGCACCTACAATTATATTTCAAGAGATGGTCATAAAGAAATCCTGAGCACAGTAATAGTGAATTAAAGTCCTAAGAGAAACTGAATTACTTTCATATTCCGAAAGATATATGTAGCAAACAAACAAAAAATGAATAAGAAATTAAATCATTTGATTACAAAACTCTTCAGGGAGTGTATACATATTTGACCGTTATAAATTCAACTGTAACAAAAACTTCAAAGCAATTCTGTATATTTATTTATCATTCACCTATGTGTTTACATACTGTATGATATATAAACTTAGTTATCTTTTATTTAGACTTTGGGGCATAGTTAGGCTATAAAAGTGACATTTTAATAGCATTTTTTTTTATCAGTTTTCAATCTAACCTAAAAAGAAAACGTAATTGTTAAAATTTTATAAAGGTCCTACTTGGAATGTTATTTTGATACCGGTGAGAAAAGACCTGAAACTATTAAATTCTTTCTTTTGTGCAGTTTGTGGAAGTTTGAGAGATAATCCATCACCTCTGGAATTATTTCTCTTTTGTTGTAGACATTAAAGATGAAGAGAGTCAGGTTCCTAAAGGAGAACTGAAGGTTAAAAACAAAGTTTTACTTACATTTCAGGTTAGAGTACTGTTTCATGTGATATGCAGTAAAATATCTATATCTATAACACCTAATTCACTTTAATGAGTCATTTGAATTTAATTCAAAAGCTGTCTTTTATCTGAAATTAAAATGAGCTGGCTGCTTTGCTTTTCTTTCTATCCATTGGGTATCATAATGAAGGCCAGTACTGGGTCTCCACCTCCTATGGAGTAATGGGTGGGGCAGAGGCAATCTAATTGGAAATCTTATCTAATCTGTCATGACAGAATAATATTTAAGCCTCATAGTGAGG
Organism: Hymenochirus boettgeri; assembly: GCA_019447015.1. Taxonomy (NCBI): domain Eukaryota; kingdom Metazoa; phylum Chordata; class Amphibia; order Anura; family Pipidae; genus Hymenochirus; species Hymenochirus boettgeri. Next base: position 139,973,560 of record CM033469.1, on the reverse strand, counting down.
CAGGGATGGGTTAACAGTTGGGGGCCTGTATGGTCATAAATAGTTAGTGTCTGTTCTTCCAGAACCTGCTTCTGGAACCTTAGAAGCCAAGCTAATGGACCCTAGCCATTTCAAAACCTTTAACCTTTCCCCAAACCAGATGCTGGGCCTGCTAAATGTAAGTGAGGATGGTCTAGGGGGAAGGCAGAGTTCAAATATATGCCACAGATGGGCCAATAATAAATTAAACTTAAAGGTATTATTTTATAGGAATGTGATATACATATACTAATACCATAGTTGTATAAATGAAAGGATTACACATCAAATCAATAACACACATGATGTTCATATGATAGAACTATGGGAGATATTAATATCTCTGATAGTAGGTGTCCGGGGCCAGTCATGTTTGATATTTATTGTTTAGATAGATCATGTATAATAAGAATATCAGGTTTCACAGGTAAATGATATATAGGTATGACATAATGCACCAGGATTCATTCGGGTCCTCACCTTCCCACTGCTCTGTACCCAGCAGTGTAACTGGACTATATCACATAAAAAGATGATAAGGAAGGGGACGCCACGCAATGTAGCTACTGCATCAACATGTGCTTTATTGCGACGTTTCAGACCTTCACAGGGTCCTTTCTCATCAATTTGCGTTCTAGGAAAAGAATAATTTTAAATATGGAAGTCCCTGATAAGACTTTGAAAGCTGCTTGTTACACTGCAGTTTATTTTCCAGCAACTCACACTGACTGGTAAATAAACTGCAGGGTAACAAGCAACTTTCAAAGCCTTATCAGGGATTCCATATTGGTGTGGAGACATCTGTATAGAAAACACAGTGTGCATAGAGACAGTGAATACTGGGGTCGGGAGGTGTGGTTCTTTGATGAATTCATGGGCTGTGGATTGTACTGGCAGAATTTATTTCTCACATGTACTAAATGCAACTTACCAGAGAAGAATCTTTCAATGTATAGGTGTTCTGGGGAGAAAAACTTTCACATTAGGTTTTAAAAAAATTAAGTTTAGTTCTCCTTTAAGTGAACATAAATGTCACCATTCACATATAGGTAACTACTTATTGAACCTCACTTGTAAGAACGTATTTTTTGTTCGGCTATATGACTTAAAAGCCATCTCTAATCAAATAAGAGATATGATATTTTGCCTCATTTAGCTATTCATTTTATAAATCCAAGCATAGTCATATAGTTGATTTGTAGCAAGATACCCTAAGAATACTTTGTTATTGCTCTATTTAATTCAGGAAGACTATTAAGAGCCTGTGTTTCTACTGAAATTGATCTTAATTATGACCTTCATAGACGTAATAAAAAGTCACTTTAGATAATGCTTTCATGGAAATGGAAATCCATATTCTGTTATGGAGATTGTTGTAATGATTTTATTGCAGATATATGAGATGTTAAGTTTGTCTACTTTACATACAAACTAACCTTTTATTGCTGTAGGAAGTACACACAATGAAATGTTAAGAATTATATTTGTGTTAGACAAATGGAGAAGCAGAAGAATAAAAGATAAGGCTCGGGGAATGCCACAATAATTTATTTGAGAATCCCTATACAGAAAGCAGACCTTTATTTTTAAAGATATGTCCACCTGAAGTTAAAAATGAATAATTCATTGTAAAGGCCCTCAAATTTAAAAGAAAAAAGTTTGGGGGTATAATAAATTAGGAAGTGTAATACATATGTGGTGGAGGTTTTGTTGAAATCTATTCAGACAGACATGACTATGGCTTTATTAGGTAAACCAGAAGAAAGTCTTACTGTACACATGCTGAATTCAATTAGTCATGAAATTTGGCATTGCTGCTTACTGGAGATCCAGCATTAAAAGAACATTCAATGATAACATCAAATTAGTATAGCTTTCTCATAAAGCATGAGAATAATGGCAGCTGTGGCAACAAAATACAGTAAATATGCAGCCCTCATGATGTAATGTTAAGTACCATTAGACAGGATCCTCCAAGAGCTCAATGCTGCTCAAACTATCAAAAAAACTGAAAATGTGTTTACGGAACAGAACTCGGTTTCGAACATCTCTACCTGTATTATTTTGTATAGCTCAAACTGTATTAGTTTTACAGGGTTATTCAATAAAAGTTCTTATTGTTAAAAATGGTGCTAATTTTGCACCAACCAATCAGATGTTAGCTTACAAATGTTAAACAATTTCTGATTGGTTGGGGCAAAATTAGCAACATTTTTAACAACAAGAACTTTTATTGAATCTTCCTGTGTTTTGATTGTCAGTTTACAAGGTTTACTAATAGTGAGGAGCCCTGATATCAAACAAAACCCGATATAGAGGCAGAAGGTTTAGAAATATCACGAAGAAGCAGAACTTTCGGTGTTTGGACAGGCAGAACTTTGAGGAACTTTCCTGAAATACTGCGTTAAAAAAAGAAAAAAATCATTGTTAAAAAAAAGAGAAAAATCATTGCTAAAAAAAAGAGACAATTCATTGTTGAAAAGGAGGAAATTAATTATTAAATAGACAAAAATCATCACCTCTACGTTAATAATGATTTTTTTCTTTTTTTAATGCAAAGGTTGTGGATTGCTCTTTCAATAATGTGGCCATGGCACATTATTATGAAATGTTCATGCCATCTTGTAGATGATTCCAGGGATATAGTAAGTTAAATGCTTGCACAGGTGTGTGAATGTATGTGTATGAATAACATTTTGTGATATTGTGTGTGTCTATATGGATATAGGTGCCTTTGGTTTCTCTGATTGTTAAGAAAGTGGTTATTAAAGGGTATCTCCAACATATTTTGGGGGTATTGTTTTATTGAAGAATAATACAGACTCCGTATTGTCTGTAACGGCGGACCTTACCTTCTCTCCTGCAGGTTTTATTGAAGAGCGGGAGGTAAGACACAGCTCCTTTACCTCCTGTTCAATAAAACTAAATACCAAAATAAAAATTGCAGTTGAGATACTTTAAATTTATATGGTAGGATTGAACATTTTGGCTTGTTACAAATAACTAATTGTGGATAAAACACAATGCTTCTACAATGCTTCTAATCTTTATCTAGCTCCCAGTCTTATTTAATTCATGTTTTTTTGTTCCTGTGATAGTAGATATAAGAAACCTTCTTGAAGAACTTGGAAACTAAAACTGCACCTCCTAGAATATTACACCAAATTAAAATGTATAACTACTACTGACAGTTAACATAGAATATCTACCAAATTAACTAAAATATCCCCACAAGTGAGATATTTTTAGAAACTACACACCCGCAGGATTTTCCGAGTGAGGTAAGTTTTGATCAAAATGCATGTGAGAAAAATCCAGCAGGGGGCGGTTCCTTTACACTGATCATCAGAAAGTCACTTCCCATGTGACTTCTGATGTCAGTGCCTTCCCATTGGCTCCTCGGCGATCGTGGACCGGGGAGAGGTAAGTAACCCGACAATGCTCGTTGCCTAGGGGGTTTGCAAGAGCGGGGAAGCAGTTTCCCCGCTCTCACTTCGGCCATTCCGCTCCCGGACCCGGAAGTGCTGCAGATCGTGAATATACGATCTGTGGCAGTGTGGTACTTGTCTACACAGATTGTATATTTACGATCTGTAGCAGGCAAAGAGTTAAATAAGTACTGGCAAGGTAACAGGCAGGATCCCCTATTAGTGTATACCTCCTTGCTTGGCCACCGATTAACTTCTCCTTGTCATGCTCAGTGGAAGGAAACTGTTCTAACAGGAAAATGCCTCACTACACTGCTTAGCCAATAGGCCAGTGGCGGCGCTAAACTGGGGCACAATGGGGCATGTGCCCCAGTTGACAGATGCAGTGCCCCCCAAGTGCCCCCTTCCAAACTGTACCGGGTTTCCAATGCGTTGTTCTGGCCGGCAGAGTAAGTTCCAATGTGTTGTTCTGGCTGGGCAGTGTAAGTTTTAAATAAAGTTTAATTTTAAAAATAGGCAGATAGATAGATAGATGATAGATAGGCAGATAGATAGATAGATAGATTGATAGACAGATAGATGATAGATAGACAGATAGATAGATAGATAGATAGATAGATAGATAGATAGATAGATAGATAGATAGATAGATAGATTGATAGATACATTGATAGACAGATAGATGATAGATTGATAAATAGATAGACAGATCGATAGATGATAGATAGATAGGCAGATAGATAGATAGGCAGATGGATATATAGATAGATTGATAGACAGATAGATGATAGATAGATTGATAGACAGATAGATGAGATAGATAGATAGATGATAGATAGATAGATAGATAGATAGATAGATAGATAGATAGATAGACAGATAGATGATAGATAGATAGATAGGCAGATAGATAGATGATAGATAGATAGATAGATAGATAGATAGATAGGCAGATAGATAGATGGTAGATAGATAGATAGATAGATAGATAGATAGATAGGCAGATAGATAGATAGGCAGATAGATAGATGATAGATTGATAGGCAGACAATGATAGATTGATAGATAGATAGGCAGATAGATGATAGGCAGATAGATAGATAGATAGATAGTAGATAGGGACATAAGATAGGGAGATAAATGATAGATAGATAGATAGATAGGCAGATAGATAGATAGATAGATTAATAGAAAGATAGGCAGATAGATAGATAGATAGATAGATAGATAGGCAGATAGATAGATAGATAGATAGATAGATAGATAGATAGATAGATAGGCAGATGGATAGAGAGGCAGACAGATAGATACTCCAGGCAGACAGACAGACAGGCAGACAGATAGATAGACAGGCAGATAGATAGGTAGAGACAGATAGATAGCCAGACAGATATAGATAGACAGGCAGACAGATACAGATAGATAGATAGATAGATAGATAGATAGATAGATGATAGATAGCAGATAGATAGATAGATAGATAGATAGATAGATAGATAGCAGATGGATAGAGAGGCAGACAGATAGATACTCCAGGCAGACAGACAGACAGGCAGACAGATAGATGACAGGCAATAGATAGGTAGACAGACAGATAGATAGCCAGACAGATATAGATAGACAGGCAGATAGATACAGATAGACAGACAGACAGAAAGACAGATAGATAGATTGATTGATAGGCAGATATATAGAGAGAAGACAGACAGATATGGAGAGAGATAGACAGACAGATATGGAGATAGATAATCTATCATCTATCTATCTCCATATCTTTCTGTCTCTCTCCATATCTATCTATCTATCTATTGATCTATTATCTTCATTTCTGTCAGTCTATCTATCCATTTCCATATCTGTATGTATACTCTCTCCATATTTATCTATCTGCTTATCTATCTATCTATCTATCTATCTATCTATCTATCTATCTCCTAGATAATAAGATATAGACAGACAGAGAAATAAGAAAGATACATATATAGATGCATAGACTGGACAGACAAATAGATAGATAGATAGATAGATAGATAGATAGATAGATAGGTAGATAGATAGGTAGATAGATAGGTAGATAGATAGATAGATAGATAGAAAGACAGTGATAGACAGATATATATATATATAGATGGACAGACAGCAAAATTGCCTATATGTAGCCAGGCAATGCTTTTCAACTGTTATAATTCTATAAATTAAAAAGTATTAGTTAAAAACACACACAGTTTAAATGTAAGGTATGCAATAGCTGTTTCGTACACCTTACATTATACTGACATAGATTATTGGTGTTTTTTTAAAGGAGAAGCGCAGTGTAAAATCAAGTTATGTTCATTTGGAAGCTGCAGCTTTAAAAATACTGTTGCCATATATTTTTTTTTTTACCTATGACCCTCCAGAGCCTAGCTTTGTGCCTTGGAAGTTGCTGACATCTTGTTACTGGTTTGCTGAATGTTAAGCTCCGCCCTCTGAGATTTCCTCTGCTTTCTCCTGCTTGAGCCTCAAACAGTAAAGCTTGTGAGTTCTGTGCATATGCATGTGCAGGGAACTCACAGGCATTACTGTTTGAGGCTCAAGCAGGAGAGTGCATGGAACTCACAGGCATTTACTGGGGAGGCTCAAGCAGGAGAGTGCACGGAACTCACAGGCATTACTGTTTGAGGCTCAAGCAGGAGAGTGCATGGAACTCACAGGCATTACTGTTTGAGGCTCAAGCAGGAGAGTGCACAGAACTCACAGTCATTACTGTTTGAGGCTCAAGCAGGAGAGTGCACGAAACTCACAAGCATTACAGTTTGAGGCTCAAGCAGGAGAGTGCACGGAACTCACAGACATTACTGTTTGAGGCTCAAGCAGGAGAGTGCATGGAACTCACAGGCATTACTGTTTGAGGCTCAAGCAGGAGAGTGCACGGAACTCACAGGCATTGCTGTTTGAGGCTTAAGCAGGAGAGTGCACGGAACTCACAGGCATTACTGTTTGAGGCTCAAGCAGGAGAAAGCAGAGGAAATCTCAGAGGGGCGGAGCTTAACATTCAGCAAACCAGTAACAAGATGTCAGCAACTTTCAAGGCACAAAGCTAGGCTCTGGAGGGGCATAGGTAAAAAATAAATATGGCAACGGTATTTTTAAAGCTGCAGCTTCCAAATAAACATAACTTGATTTTACAGTGCACTTATACTTTAATGTGCCCCATTTGTAAGCCTTTGTGCCCATATTGTGCCCCAGGAAAACTCTGGAGCTGGAGCCGCCACTGCAATAGGCTCCCCACAGCTGCTCCCACCCATCCTCCTCTAGTAACCAATGAGATTGTGCCATTTTTGGGTGGATTCACACATAGTCCAGAGCTACTTCTTGGTTTCCAGTGTAACAGGAGGACTGGCACTTTGTTCTAGTTCCACTGACAGGCTGGTCACTTTGTGAAATACCCTACTAGGACCAGGTTATTGTTACTGATTTTTTACTGATATGGCTTTATATCCTGTTACTGCACCATTAACCATCATTATCCCTGTAATACAGAGTGCTGTGTACTCAGGGAAACATTGCATGGGGATAAGATTGTACTGTGAAGGGGCACAGATTGGATGGTGGATAAGATTGTATTGTGAAGGGGCACTGATTGGGTGGGGGATAAGTTTGCACGATGAAGGGGCACAGATTGGATGGGGGATAAGTTTGTATTGTGAAGGGGCACTGATTGGGTGGGGGATAAGATTGTATTGTGAAGAGGCACTGATTGGATTGGGGAGGCAGCTTGTATTGTGATGAGGCACAGAATGAATGAAGGGTAAGATTTTATTGTGATGGGACACTAGTTGGGTGGGAACAAGATTATATTGTGAAGGGGCAAAGATTGGATGGGGAAGGCAGATTTGACTGAAGGGGCACAGACTGGATGGGAAAAGCTGATTTGACTGAAGGGGTACAGATTGGATGGGGAAGGTAGATGGGTGGAAAGGTAAATTTAATTGTGAAGGGGCGTGGATTGAATTTGAGAACAGATTACATTGTCAAAGTATAAAAATTTCAATGTGGAATAAAATTGCATTGACAAGGTGCACATGGCTGTAATGGTCGCCATCAAGCCATTTGTTTTTTTGTTGCTTCTTTGCTAATTGTGTATTGTGTGAAGGTGACACTGGTGATGTCAAAAGTCCAACCACATTTAGCTTATAATACTGCTGTGTATGTTATCACCATATGTGTGCCGACAGAGCCAATGGGATCTGCTTATACGTGATTAACCATCCTGCAACTTGAATAAAAGGGCAACTGACAGACTCAAATACGCAAATATAGCTCACTTGGTCTGAAATATCTGCTTGTGTGTGTCATTTTCTGTACAGAGACCTATTTCTCTCTCTCTGGGCCATATTTATTAACGTGCGGTATCGCAAGTTAGTGATACCGCGCGTTATCGCTAATGTACGTCCGCAGTAGATTTAAGGTAACAGGCTAATTAGAGGAGCTAGTAAAAACACATACAACAACACATTCGCAGTTTAAATGGGTACTGAAGTATCCTACACATTTTCTCCACATAACATTCTCTACCAGGAACAGTAAAAAGAAATGCACTGCACCAAGCTATGCTTTTTCCGGGTTCACTTCATTGTCCTAGACTTGCACCATGTTGTTTCTATCAGTGTACCTTATAAAATGGGAATGCTGGAGAGTTTGTGTACGTTGTAGTAACTTTAACAGGAGTTATTGTGAGAAATTGTCAGAAAATAACAGAAAATAAAAATCATTATAAAGATATAAGGTTTAGATTTAGATTCTATGTTCTGACACACTCTAAAACTTCTGATAGAGAGTGAGTGCTTAATATGATATAGTGATAATATAAAATGATACCAGCAAGGGCTACTAGGCATGTGCAAATCAGCGAATGAAGCTTTGTGCACGTCCCAGTGTGTTTGTGATTAGAATATTTTATTTTTGCATGCCATAGGGTATAGAAGGTGTTGTTGGGATCGCATATGTGCAGAAAAAGTTTTGTGGTCACAGAAGGTACTGGCAGAGTTCAAAATGGTTGAGTATGTAACACAATTAAATTCTAATTAAATCTCCCCATTACTGCTGTAGCTACTCAACAAAATGATATTGTGAGGTAGGAATTACCAATCCAACCTCCCTGCCCCAGGTACTTTCCAGTTTTAATAAGTTCAGTATAGTTAGCCTTTAAAATAATGTTTAGCAAGGAAAGTAAAGATTTTAGCACAAATGCTTATGCTTTTTAGTAGGCATTAGAAAGCTTGTCACGTTGCTTTTACATGTAACCTATAAAATCTGTTACTTTTAAAGCCCAATACTTTCAAGATATAGAGATTCTAATTAAAATAATATATAAATGTCATATTTTATTACATTGTACTGTAAAAACAAAGCATATTATTTGATTAATATAATCATTTTAAGTTCTCTTACGCACTTGAACCCAGCAAATGTCTATCGATAGGAAGGAAGCAATTCTATCCCTAGAAACTGCAGTAATTGTGCTGCATTGTTTTAAGAGGCTAGCATAACAATAATATAGTAATGTAATAACTTTACAGTCTCAATGGCCATAGCCATTATATTGGAAAACATTACTTTATAATTAAAACTCTTCTTATGCACAAATGTAATTGTTGTTGTAAAGCACAGGTTAGTTACTCTGTCAAGGAGCTAAGATTTTTATCATTGAGATCTTGTAGTCTTATATAGCAATGGGATGTATCCTGAGTGAAGGAGACATGAGATTTTTTCAGTTTAAAGTAAGAAGCAAGAGGTTTATACTGTAGACTTGTGTCTTCTGTGGCAGAAAGATAACACCTATAATGGGAATTATAGGAACTGTACAAAAGATGTCTGGGAAAAAAAGTCTGAAAAATCCCAATAATAGACTATAGGAGAAAATGTATGCATTGATTTATCACTTCTTTCTTGTCTTTCTAAAAGATAAGGCAAACTTACAAGGGAGATTCATAAAAGTTCTATTGTTAAAATGGTGCTAATTTTCCCAAATCAATCAGATGTTAAAGGGCATGTCCACCCCCAAAACTATAATCCCCCCAACTACTGGCCCCACCATGTGTGTAGTTTAATCCTTACCACTCACATCCCAACTCCATCTGGTTCTCCTGTAGTCCCCCCCCCAAATTTCCAAAAACTGACCACCAGGAGGCTAGCAGGTCCATATAGGACACTGCCTGCTACCTGACCTCCCGGAGATTCCTGCCATGCGTGCTGCAGCCCTTCTCCCCCCCCCTCCCTCCCCCTCCCTCTCCTCCCCTCCCTCCCGTTCTACTATCCCTCCCCCTAGCATTAAACCCCCTTAATATTCTGCTCCCCCATGTCCCCCAGCCCCACCGCATGTTTTTTTTTTAAAAAAAGCTCCCCAAACCTTACTTACCTCTCCGCTTTCCTCCGCTGCACTGAATGACCGGCAGCCGCGTCCGTGATTGGCTGCCGCTCAGCCAATCACAGACGTGACTGCTGGTCCCGCCCCTCTGCTTGCATTCTCGCAAGCAGAGGGCCGGCAGTGCGGCGGAGGATCGAGGGGAGGTAAGTAAGAGTTTGGGGGGCTTTCTGAAAAAAAAAATATGCGGTTGGGGCTGGGGGACATGGGGGAGCAGAATATTAAAATTCGAATTTAGGGGTGGACATAGCCTTTAACTTTCAAATGTTAAATAAGATCTGATTGGTTGGGGCAAAGATAGAACTTTTATTAAATCTTCCTGAAAGTTTTCTCTGTTCTGTCTGACATAAGGCTAAAGTTGGCCATAGATATACCCGATATTACTTACCCGACCAAGTGTTCACGCGACGTTCGTTCGATCCTGCCGGAACCGCTTCTCCCAATCTTCTATGCGACCGACAAATTCATGAATGGGATTTTGCGACCGCATGTCAGTCGTATAGAAGATCGGGAGAAGCGGTTCCGGCAGGATCGAACAAAAATCACATGAGCGCTCGGTCGGGTAAGTAATATCGGGTATATCCGTGGCCACCTTTAGACTGTGTATACACCTCTTGATAGAGGGGAAATGCAATTGTACCCGGCATTGCCCATGTACACTTGTGGGTAAAGTATTTTTTACGTGCAGGTGTGTGTTTGGCTTAGATGGGAGAGACAGGCGGAAAAAGAAGTGCACAGTTAGTAATGTACGTCATGTATTTTATAGTTATGAGTTGTGGAGGTGACATTGCTTGAGGGAGGTATAGCACATATGTTTATTGCAAAACTTTATAAACAACGTTATCAGTTCCTCCACTTGGAGCGTAAATATACAAATGTTGTGGTGAACCTACTCATGAACATGCTACAGGAATTTGCCGTTGGGAAAATGTTGATTGCAACTGAATATCGCAGCACTTGAATGACTGACGGATCATGTGACGTGTAGCTCTTTGTCTGTGTTGTTAAAGCCAGGCTTCATTCTGTTGCGTTGTCTGATCGTTGTGTGTTTTTATTAAGCGTACTCAATTTTTTGCACATGTTAGCAGTAGGTCACCTTGTTTGCACTTTAACACTTTATCTTTGCTCAAGGACCACTTCATATTGACTATTAGATCCCAATCAATAAAGTTAGTTTCTGAACCAAATTGAAAGTGCCATGATGTCTTTGTTCTTTTAGTTGTAACTGTCTGTGAAGTATGTGACATGTGTGCTGTGTGTGTCTGTTTCTTAAGTCTAGGTAATGCAGGTAATTCCTGTGTAGTCGATACCCCTCAACCGTCCCAGTTTGAATAGGTGGTTGGGGCATGTCTGCGATGTTGCGGTGGGTGGGGGCACAGCATTCTAGGGTGTGGAAAGTCTGGGTCGTGTCTGTGATGTTGTGGTGTCCAGGAGGCTTGGATGCGACATTTGGTGGTCGTAATATTTTGGGGCGTGGCCACGGTGTTTTAAAGCATGGGTGTGGCAGTGCCATTTAGGGGTGTGGAGTTTGTGGGTGTGCCTGTGATGTTTGGGGGCATGGACAGGATGTTTGTGTATGTGGGTGTGATTGGGGAACAGACCTGGGATGTTTGGGGTTGTGGCCATGATATATGGTGGTGGACCATAATGTTTTGGGGGATGACCACTATATCTGGTAGCATGGTCACAACATTTGGGGTCATGGTTGCAATACATGGCAGTTATGTTTGGGGGCGTGGCCTTGATGGGGTATGCGCATGACTGTAATGTTTGGGGGCGTGGCTGTGACAGCAATATCTGGGGTCGTGGTCACATTCCAGGAGGATCTGCTTTAAATTTCTTAGCATAACAATAACCGCAAATGTGGTTCAAATCACCAATGGTAACATAGTCTTTCCAGGGTTTATATTTGTATATAAATGTGGTTCATATCACCAATAGCAACATAGTCTTTCCAGGGTTTATATTTGTATATAAATGTGATTCATATCACCACTAGTAACAAAGTCTTTCCAGGGTTTATATTTGTATATAAATGTGGTTCATATCACCAATAGTAACACAGTCTTTCCAGGGTTTATATTTGTATATAAATGTGGTTCATATCACCACTAGTAACAAAGTCTTTCCAGGGTTTATATTTGTATATAAATGTCATTCATATCACCAATAGTAACACAGTCTTTCCAGGGTTTATATTTGGATATAAATGTGGTTCATATCACCAACAGCAACATGGTCTTTCCAGGGTTTATATTTGTATATAAATGTCATTCATATCACCAATAGTAACACAGTCTTTCCAGGGTTTATATTTGTATATAAATGTGGTTCATATCACCAATAGCAACATGGTCTTTCCAGGGTTTATTTTTGTATATAAATGTCATTCATATCACCAATAGCAACATGATCTTATCAGGGTTTATATTTGTATATAAATGTCATTCATATCACCAATAGTAACATAATCTTTCCAGGGTTTATATTTGTATATAAATGGGATTCATATCACCAATAGTAACAGTCTTTCCAGGGTTAATATTTAAAACCTTCTAGGAGCAAATTGTGATGTCTTACAGACCTTAAGTCCAGCCCCAAAATGAAAACGTACATACAGGTAAATCATCCCCCAAAACCCTAAACAGTAATAGTTTGAAATCTGAAATATATACGTTTAACCTGAAATCCTGCACTATGTCCTGGTGCCCCTGTTTTTGCTTCCTGGTTCTTCCAGTTAGCATCTGTCAGTTATGGATTTGACAGTTGACATCACAGCCAATGACTGAATGTAAATCCCCTATCTGCCTCTTCTGAGCATACCCAGGCTCAGTAAAGGCTCAGTACATGTTTCTAAATTGCTCATTTTCCACGAGGCCTCCAAAATCATAGCAGGCATACAGTAATGAATTCATAGGACAAACTATGATATATCAACATATTTTAAAGAGGCCATTCTTTCTAAAAGATGTTCTTATGAATGAGGGTGGAGTTGTCCTTTAAGGGAACGGCCATACTGCACCAATTGTGTGTGTGTTACAAAATCGCATGCGATTGCCTATCGCAAATGGAAACGCAATCACATGCATTGCCGCGATTGCAATGTTAGCAAAAATCGCATGCGCAAAAAAATTGCTCTAGTGTGGCCTAGCCCTAAGGGAAATGTCTGGTTCCCTCTGTTATAGAATTTGTTGTTCTGTGTGTACAGCTCTCTGAGTTGTGTAGCCATACATTACACTTCAGTTGTTGTGTCACTGAAGTGGACTCTGGGTCTGTGTTGTTGAAGTCGGGCAGCACACAGAGCCCAGGCCCTTCATCTGAGTTACTGAATTGGGGAATCACACTCTGCAAGTGTCGTGCAGGATTTTTATTGTTCAAACTGGACTTCACGGCCGTCGACCCTTTCAGCTCGACCCTTTCAGCGTTATGGTGAATCATTTAGTCTGTCTACCATCCTTGTGAATGATAGAGTAGTTCCATTGTGCCCCAATAATTATTTTAGATAACATATTGTACCCATTTATTGCCATGTCTATTTAATTCTGGGAAGTCTTGTCCCAGCAATTTCTGGACTTCTGGATTTATAGTATCATCATAACCTCAGACAGCATTTGTGAAACTGTATTCCAGCATCCCTGAACATAGTAACATAGTAATTGAGGTTGAATAAAGACATACGTCCATCAAGTCCAACCTATTCACCCTCCTTTTTTTTTTTTTTTAAACCTACCTAACAGTTGATCCAGAGGAAGGCAAAACCAGCTAAAAAGGGGGAAAAAATCCCTTCCTGACTCCAAACGGCAATCGGAAAGTATCCCTGGATCAACCAGATCTATATGTATTAATACGAGTAATTCTCAATATTTTTTAGTTTTAGAAACTTATCCAGGCCTTTTTAAAGCTATTTAATGAACTTGCCATTACCACATATGCTGCACAATTGGGCATGTCAACCAAATATGATACATATCTCCCTTCATATCGCATCCCCGAAAACATAATTTGCTTACATAAGAATAAATAATCATTATCCATACCAATAAATGATAACACTCAGGTGACACAAAATTAGTTAGAGTTAGCGAACTATAAGCCAATTAATATAGTAACAAAAGTGGATTGTTTTCTTTTTCCCTATACACAACATGAATATCCAAAATTCTTATTTATAATCCATATAGACATTTGAGACTGGCTTACTTTTACAAACAGGTGGTCCGGGTGCTTCTGCACCGGACCCTTCGCTGCACCCTCCACTTGTTTGGAAATAAAAAGCTATGCAATTTGGTGGATCTTAGCTGGTCAAAATGTAAACTACTCACCCGTCCATCTGGGTGATCCAGGTGCAGCCTGCCCCGGACCCTTCGCTTGTCCGTTTATCGACCATAAAACTCTACTCTCCAACCATAGGTATCAGCGCACACTGGTTCACCAAATCACACTGGTAATGATCGTATCTTATTAAGAATACATTACTTTATTGAAGCCATAGCAGGATTTAGACAGAACTCCCCACCTGACGCATTCGGACCAACGGTCCTTAATCATAGGCAACTAATTAAAGGGACCGTTGGTCCGAAATGCGTCAGGTGGGGAGTTCTGTCTAAATCCTGCTATGGCTTCAATAAAGTAATGTATTCTTAATAAGATACCATCGTTACCAGTGTGATTTGTGAACACCAGTGTGCGCTGATACCTATGGTTGGAGAGTGGAGTTTTATGGTCGTTAAGAATAATGTTTAAGACCATTGGGACTCTATACTGTATGTTTAGTATAGGTCTTTTAATGCAGTTTCTCTTAATGCTATGTTAAGGCTGCCCGTTTTTTTTATTTCGAAAGCTCGGGGTATGTGCTTTCTGTTATCTCACACCAAGTGCACAAACATGCAAGTGGTTCGGGATCCATCTGCTTCCCCCATTATGCCCATAGCTGTTAAGCCTTAGGGCTAGGGGGAGGCTATGTAGGTCCTTTTAGCCAGTAGGTGTCAGGAACCATATCATACTTACCCTCCCTTTCTGCTCCCAGCTGCCACCAGGAAGCATCGAGGGGGGGTTCGAATGGGATAAGCCTGATGGTCCTAAAAAGGACCCAGGCAATCCCGCCAAAACAAAAAGTGCTATTAAGTGCTAGTGTCAATAAATTAGGAATTCATTTAATCAGGTGAGACAAAATCCGCCCCAGCCTTTTGGCCCAGGTATAAAAATTGTTCCACCATAGCCGAAGCTATGGCAGGAAGTGTAGGGAGTGCTATAAACACATGCTATCCCAGTGCACAGTAGTGTTGGAGGAAAAGCCCGAGCTTTCGCACCGCCCTGCCTCAAGCCTTCGACCAGGCTGCATATCCACTCAACACTGGGCGGGAGCTTGGGAGAGTTGCCACCCCTGTCAAACAGGGGACTCATCTCCCTCTCGACCAACAGCCAGTTCGAGCGGATACTTCACACAGTCTTATTCCGAAAGACAGGGAAGTGAGGCTTCCAGCTTTAGGCTTCGATCAATAGTGTGTAGTGTGCAGACCTGTTTCACACCAGCAGTACTAAGGGTTCACCTTCCATTCGCTAGAGGTTTCTGAAAATTGTTAAAAAATTGTCTTTTGTTAAATAGTGTTGAATTTTAATTAATTGGTAATGGCCTCTGAGGGTAACTTTTATATGTTCCTTCTTAGTTGATCCATTTATATTGGGGCTCCACCCTCTATAAATTGTGTAATTCTGAAGAATCCTGCATCTCTCCACCATTAAAAATTGCTATTTAGATATCCTAGAGGGAAATTAGGGGAACGGTTTATTGATTTCATCATGGAGGGAGTATTTATAAGTTGATATTGTGTATTTATTATTATTATTATTATTATACATTTTTGTAGGGTTTTGTACATGGGGGAAAATTGGCTTGATATAGTGATTGATAGTGAGCCAGATGCCAAGGTATTTAAACCCATTTTCTTTCCAGGGTTGCTGAAAGTTTATTTCCAGAAGGTTTTCTGAGCTGAAGTTACTTTAATTGTGAATAGTTCTGTTTTTTCCTGGTTAATCTTCAGTCCTGTTCTTTGTGCTATTTTGCTTAGTGTGGCAAATAGGTTGGGGAAGGAGATAAGCGGTGAAGTTAGAGTCAAAGCAATATTGCCTGCAAACATACAAATCTTGAAAGACGTATCTGCTATAGTGACTCCTGAAATATTAACATTATTCCATATTGCATTAGTTATTGGTTCCATTGCTTAAAAAAATAGGATTGGAGATAAAGGACAGCCTTGTCTAGTGCCTTTTTGTCTGGCTATAGGGTTTATTGTGTCTGTGGATAAACGTAGGATTGCTCTTGGGTTAGGTGATATTCCCAATTTAGGCAATCAAATGCCTTTTTCTTGTCTAGCGACATGATGCATCCTGGGGTTTAGCTTGTGTGTAGAAATTATACAATATTAAAAAATCGTAGATATTTTTGTCTCCTTTTGCTTTTACTTTGGTCTATATGATGTGTAATACTCATAGTCACTAGATATTGATACAATAGTCACTGGCTTGTCTCCCTGGAACAAAACCGACTTGGTCTAAGTGTATCAGTTGTGGGAGAAGGTATTGATTCTGTTCACTAGGATTTTAGTTAGAATCTTGACATCCAGATTTTTTATAGGGATAAATGGGATCTAGTGGGGATTTCTCTGGTTTCAGTATTAGAAATATGTATGTTAGGTTCATCTCTGAGGGCATGGGCTCTCCTTCAAGGAAATTATTATAAAGTTTTACCAATTGTGGAGTTACTTGATTGGAGAATTCCTTATAGCGCAGGCCTGAGAAGCCATCTTGGCCTGGTGCTTTATGTGGTTTAAGCTTTTTTATTGCCTGTAATATATCTTGAGTTATGTTTGGTTTGGCTAGGTTATTTTGCATTTTTGTAGTGAGTTTTGTGTTCAGTAGGTATTGGGAAACAAATTTCATGATAGTGCTGTTTTGTTTGATGTGTTTTTGAGTATTAAGGGGTATAGTACTTATATATGTGATATAATAAGTCGGGTTTTGTAGTGAGTGTACCTTCTTGTGTCCTAATCTGGTTAATTCTTTGTTGTTTTGATTGGGGATGGAGAAGTTTGACTAGAAGTTTGCTTATTCCATCTTAAAAGATAAGAATGCCGTAAAACAGTATAGTTTAGTATAAATACACTAGAGTGGAGGGTATCTCTCTCTTTCCGGTCTCTGATGAAGCGGATGTGATCCGTGAAACGTGTCAGACCTGTCTCCATGTTCGTTCACCATGCGGATCCCCTTGTGGTTTGTTATTGCTTTTGCTTTTACTTTGGTCTATATTATGTGTAATACTTGCACGTAATAAATTTGATTGATCTCATCTACCTGAGCGAGATTTTTTGGTTTCGGAGCGGAGACCCACACCATTACTACCTTTGGATTGTTTTTATAGCGGGAGCTGAGCCGCTGCGGTGGAGTACTTCCGGCGAGTCCAGACTCGCTGATTGCCATTACAGAAGTACCTGGATAGCTCCTAAAGTCGACAGGATGTGTGAGTCCTTTGTATTACAGTTTATCGGATTTTCTTGTCATTGGTATTATTTTTCTTTTGTGGAATAATAGTGAAGTTTGACTATGATATCTCTTGACAAATGTTCGTTTGGGTGTTTAGTAAGGGTCCTATGGGCTCTATTGCATTGCAGGCGGTCCTCCTGGTCATCTGGTAAAATGGCGTAGAAAATATCTAATACAACTTCTGGCGTGTTTCTGGGATACCTCTGATCCTGATAAGCATCTTACTGTGAGCAAAACATAGATCCTCTATATCAGTGTGAGCTTCTATTAGTTAGTCTGTAATATCATCCCGACGTGCCTCTATATCTCCTATTCATTAGCCCAGTTTATAGAGTTCTGCCTGTTGAGAGACTATTGCTGCCTGTATTTCCTCTTTAAGTAACCTACAAAACTGTTCCAGCAACGTCTGTGAGAATTCCGATAGGGTAGGCAATTCTGGGTCTGCATCATGGTGTGGTGAGGGAGGTTCCGGTTCCTCCATTAGGCCTGTGGACTGCTTCACTCCATGTTGAAAGGCTTGGATCGCCTTTACAGTTGCTGCCAGTTTTGGCATAAGTAGTTGCAGGTAAGTTTAGACGGTTCGAGAGACAGACTGGTGGTTGGCTTTGCTAATTTTAGCTTAAAAATCCAGGTGTGGGTAGAGGAGCTCCGTCAGCATGCGTCCATCCTTAAAGCTGCTCATGAGCACCCCATTTTTACTTTTAAATACATAATGATACCCACACAGACACAGGTAAACACATCTACTGACCCACCTTCTATGTCCATGGCAGCCCTATTTAAAAGGCAACTAAAGTCAAAAATTAAATCTTGATCAATCATTAAAGTTATTTATTTCACTTATAAGTGGAAAAACACAAAAAAAAACTCTCCAACTCCAACACTGTCATGTCTCCATTAAACCGTCTCCAACATTGACATGAATACGAAAAGCAGATGTAATATTTGCACATTCTATACATTAGCAACTCTCCGTACATCACCCCCTATGTGTGGAGTGGACACTATTGACTTTATCAAAAGTTTAAATAAGATTAAAACCCAGGATTTCCTGGGCTTACTAGATGTTAGTTTAGAGATATTCCAAACCAAATGATTCAGTTTATTTGTGAAATATTGGAAGTGATATTCTTTTAATTTTTTTTCAGTACGAGGAAAAATTCTTAATTTAGGTACAAGGCTGCACAATGGGTGCCAATATGGCGCCTGCATAAGTTAATACCTTCATTGATCAGTTTGAAAAGAAAAATGGGTTTTGTACCCTTGCAGCTTATACGTGTGTGGTACCTTCTTTCTTCATGTATTTCAACCAACAGCAAACTGATTGATATGCCAAAATTGGCCTTTATGTACCAGTGCTAAGGATTCTGGCAAAGCACTGTGCAGACAAAGTATCTCAAATATATTTTATTATGTGTCACTGCAAATTAACTAGACAAGAACTTTATATTCTGATTTTTATTTGGTGATGATTCATGTGCATAGATTTTTTTAGGCCTTGATCTGTAGGACTGTTGATTAACATGTCTGTATACATAATTACCATAACTTAGAATATTAACTTTAATCAGATACATACTATATTTTAGATTATTATTGCTAGTAGTAGTAATAACAGTAGCAGTTATAGAAGCAGCCACAGCAGTAGAAGTAGTATATCTATATTATATGCCGAATTTCCCTGACTTAGAAAATCATTAATCACTCGTCCTTCTAAGAGCTGGGAAAAACAAAAACAAGAAAAACATGTTGGCTCAGTGGTTATCACAGATGTCTCGCGGCGATGAGTCCTGTGTTTAGATCCACTGTCAAACATCTGTCATACAATTTTTATATGGTGTGCGTATTTGTGTTAGAGGCCACTTATATTGTAATTTGCTCTTGGAACGGCCAGATGTAAATGCATAAGCTATTAGTAAAGTTACTGTAAATTAGTCAGACAATGGGGATGGAAACATGGTGCTGACAATGGAGATGGAAACATGGTGCTGACAATGGGGATGGAAGCATGGTGCAACCAATGGGGATGGAAACATGGTTCTGACAATAGGGGTGGAAGCATGGTGCCGACAATGGGGATGGAAACATGGTGCCGACAATGGGGATGGAAGTATGGTGCCGACAATGGGGATGGAAGCATGGTGCAACCAATGGGGATGGAAACATGGTTCTGACAATAGGGATAGAAGCATGATGCCAAAAATGGGGATCAGAGCATGGTGCCTGAAAGTAGATATGGGGGACAATGGGAATGGGGGGAGCATGGCACTGACAATGGGAATGGAGGAGCATAGCACTGAAAATTGGAAAATTGTGAATGGGAATTGTCAGTACATATTATAAGAGCACTAGTTTAATGCTTTGCACACTATATAAATTGTAAGTTGCCACTGATAAAATGGTGGCACAAAAACACCTAAAATTCTTGGCACACACTGGTAAACAGTTTAAAAAATTGGCACTGGTAAAAATGAAGACAAAGAGACACAGGTAAAATGCTTGGAAAACTAGAACTGATAAAATTGTTGAAGAACTGTCATGGGCAAAACTGCTTTGCACACAGATATGGGTAAGACTGCTGGGCACAAATTCATATATTCCCCATACATTCAATATCACCCAAAACGTTAATAATGTGCTCCTCCAACTTATTTGCATTGCCGTAAAACTGCTGGGCATACAGACATGGGTAAAACTGCTGGTCACACGGACATGCGTAAAACTGCTTGGCACACAGATATGGGTAAAACTGCTTGGCACAAAACCATGGGTAAAATTGTTAGGTACAAAATCATGGGTGAAACTGCTTGGCACACAGACATGGGTGAAACTGCATGGCACGCAGACGTGTAAAACTGCTGGGCACATAAACATGAGTAAAACTGCTGGGCACAAAATCATGGGTAAAACTGCTGTCCATAAAGTCATGGGTAACACTGCTGGGGACAAAGTCATGGGTAAAACAGCTTGGCACAAAGGCACGGGTAAAACTGCTGGGCACAAAATAATGGGTAAAACTGCTGGACACAAAATAATGGGTAAAACTGCTTGGCTAGCAGACATGGGTAAACTGCTTGGCACACAGACATGGAAAAAACTGCAGGGCACAAAGTCATGGGTAAAACTGCTGAGCACACAGACATGGGTAAAACTGCTGGGAACACAGGCATGGGTAAAACTGTACGGCACAAAGGCATGGGTAAAACTGCTGGCACTAGAGATGGGATCCGGATCTGACACGGAACCCCTTGGTTTTGAAATCCGAAAATACAACTCCAACCATTCCCTGACTGCTCTCTGCTATTAGAGAGTCTCTTCAGGGTAAATGGTGATAAATGTAATTCAACTACACCAACAATAATTTTGTTCAAAGCCAGTGAATTTGATCAGGAATGGCAGCTTAATTCTGAGATACCTTTATGAAACCTTTTTTTATACAAGCACCAAATAATGATAAATTAAATGCAGAAAAACAGAGCTGCCACACTGCAACTACCAGGCTCCAAAACTAATGCATTTAGAAAGCTCAGTTAAGCACCAGACATCTGATAGTTGCTATGCTTGCAGAACAAACTAGCAGCTCTGCTACTAAAACAGAACTAGGATTTGCTGAAGGCAACTGGCTGTTTTATACTGTCTCCTTGGCACACCCCCAACATATAATTGGTCAATATTACAAGAGCCAATCAGATTTAAGATTTGTTCTGGATGAATCAGATTTTGAGGGTGTGTTTATGAGACACTATAAAACTTCATGAAATCCTCAGAGAAGCTCAGTTTGTAATCAGCAGTCAAACTAGCAGGTCTTGCCTTTGTATTTAGGTTAGAGATTTGCATGTAAGTGGTTGGTTATTTAGTTGGACTGCAGCAATGAATAATCTTTAGCTCCTAGGTTTATTGCCTATGGTATCATTGTGTAGCAGTCCATAAACAGCACATACATATTGATTTAAGTGATAAAAATTTATTTTTGTTTGCAGGACTTGAATTTGCTAAATACATACTGTATGTAGTTGCAAAACTAGTTCTACCATTCTCTCACAAGCAGTCTCAAACAGCAGAGGGAATGTTAGGGGTTGTACTTTGAAATCATGCAGCAAGCCTGTCAGAATCACTGCAGTATAAATACAATCGGGATGTAATTAACGCAGCCCTGTTACTTACATTAACTTTAAGTGTCCCCCAATTATGAGATGATCTGATAACTAAATATATATCCACTAACAATTTATTGCTCTATTGCCCAGAGCAGGGATGTCCAACCTGTGGCCCTCCAGATGTTGGAAAACTGCAACTCCCAGTATTCCTTGGTTTCTTCTGCAATGGAGGAATACTGGGAGTTGTAGTTTTAGGGCTGCAGGTCGGAAATCCCAGAGCCTTGCATTGCCAACTTGTATACCATATTATACAGAAAGTGAATGATTGGATAATCCACTGGAATGATGTCAACTAAAGCGTTACTCTGTTATGTATGTTATGTAACAGAGTAACGCTTTAGTTGCCGCCATTCCTGTGTCAGGACGCACATAAGTAAAAACACCTTTCAAATGCGGTAACAAAAATCAAAGTTTATTGCAAGCACTTTCTGTACATTTACTAAGGTAACAGGTATAAAAGGGCATCTATGCTGAAAAAATAGTTATCTTTAGATATCCAATCTGAACTATCTTCTACTAGCTGCAATTTTGCTATAACTGAAATAGACACAGTGTTCATGCAAATCATGTAAATTGCATGATGGGAAATTCCCTATTCCAATGCTGCCTCTTAGTGATTACTGAGCATGCTTGCCCTTATAGACAGCCCGGAGGTCCGGAAGGAGGTGTCGGTTAAGATTGAGAGGAGAGATACTGAGCCTGAGCAAATCAATTACTGTATCTTAGGAATGCAGCGACACACAAACCTCAGAGTATGTGCTACTTACATGTATTAATTTATAGATTAAGATATGCCAAAGTCATTTTTCCGCTATAGTGGCCCTTTAAAATGTACACTTATCTTTTTTTAGTCTAATTGAAGAAGTAAAGGAGCTATGTATTACCTCCGGTTCTCCAATTAAATAGACAGGAGGGAACTTACCCCTGATCATTCTTTTCCGCTGTTCCTCTGACAGGTCCTGACTCCTGACATGGCTTTCCAATCGACACTTATACGCATGCAGTGCAAGGGTGCATCAGGACCTGTCAGTGGTACAGCAGAGGAGCACATTAGATTGTTGCCTCAAGAAGATTATTGTGGCGGTTCCTTCAGCCAACAAATATCTATCATGTGTACAATGCCTTACTTATGGCTAATATTACTGCTATTCATGATTATAAATTGAGACTATGAATTCATTTGTGCTAAACTGTGAAAATGTCCACTGTTTGTGCTACCGCTAGGCTGTTCCTCATCTCCATACCCGGTACAACATGAGGCATATTTGGTACTGATGTGCACTGGAGAAACTAGATTATACAATGTATACATATAGTATTATGATAAACTGCGTTTTCCCCATTCTGTGATAGATAATTATATTTTTGTTTCAGGTCCCTGTTGTTTTAAAGCTTTACCAGCACGTGTCAACCTTTGTGTTTCTATCGAGTTGCTTCATGATGCGCTCAATTATTTTCTCTCAGTTCTCTCTGCATCTTCAAAGGGGAATGGTACATGCTGCTTTTGCTTAAGCAGAAGGTGACACAAAACAAAGCTGATGTTCACGTGATCAAAGCTCTAGTGTCTTCTAATGTCAAATAGTGTCCATGTCTCATTGCGGCATTTCAGATTCTTTATGTGGGTCTGATGTCAAACAGAGAGCCTTACAACGTGTTGCCATGCACACGATATACTGTAAAGTAAAAGAAAATTTGTCTGGAGGGGGAAACCAGATAAAACCATGCCCAGCGCAAGAGTTGTATATTTCTCCATATGCAAACATGTAGAAAGTGATGACAATCAGCAGATGAAAACATATTTTCGGGGAGATTCTATAAAAGTTCTTATCGTTTAAACTGGTGCTAATTTTGCCCCAACCAATCAGATCTTATTTAACATTTGAAAGCTAACATCTGATTGGTTGGGGCAAAATTAGCACCATTTTAAACGATAAGAACTTTTATTGAATAACCCTGTATGTCTTTAAAAAGACTTTTACAGCATTCCACAAGCTAAATACAAAACCAGAGCGCCAACTACAGACCGGGAGTATCAAAGCCTGAATTCTCCCCTACCCTATTTAATGTATTAGTGGTGGAATATAGACAGTTATAAATAATATGCAAGTGAACTCTCTTGGACTTACCTACTTAATGACTAAATATTAAAAATCTGAGGAACAATGAGAAGCCAGTTTCGTTGAATTTGCGTACCACATCGTGTTAGTAAAAATACACAGCCCACCACCCCTGGATTTCCCACAAAGGGTAGAGATCCTGTCTACCCTAAATAAAACCCAGCCATCCAATTGCAGTGTATTACTAGGAATAATTTCAATAAGCCATCACTTGATGAAAATCAAGGTGTTACAGAGGTGATACTTAGTCTTATATCATCCAGCTTGTTGATCAATGAGTGAACATTGGACACAAAGACTGATGGTAAGGCAGATCTAAATGGCCACAGACATGCCTTTCCACATACACCTGCCCTTTTTCCACTGCCTTTTTTCCCCTGCGGTCCTTTCTAGAGCGATGAAGTGTCTAGCAACAATCTGAGCTGCCCGGAAAATTTTTGCTACTATTTGAGCTCCCGCTGTCTCAACCCCCAAATAACTGTCCACCCATTGCCCACCCAGCCACACACCCGCTGCCTCCAGTCCTGCAGTGACCTCAGCTCACTCCACTCTCCCAAGAGGACGGCCCAGTTCACCTTGCTCCAGTGCACTAGCTTAATGCTTTGGCAGATCTGGCTCTCCCCCCACCCTCGGCAGCATCTCTCTGCTAAATGTTCTCTGATCAAGCACTGCTACCAACTCAACCTTCAGCAAGCCAAGTGCCTCTGAGAGCAATAGAGGTAGAAGAAGGTGGAACCATGTGTGCTGTGCAATCCATTGATTCCTATCCTTGCAAATCCTATTTGTTTGTAGCCTGAGCACTCCACTCTTGTCCCTAGAACAATGCTTTGGGGGGGTGAACTCATTGGGACGCTTTTATTGGAACACTGGGAATATTACAAATTGCTTTCTATGCAAAAATGTATTTTCCTATGTTATCACATTTGCATTGTGCTAAAACACATTTTCACCGTGCATAGTGTGGACAAGCCCTTTCTTACAATAATAAGTTGTGTTAGCCCACTTTTATACATATGAATTTCTGCCATTTTTATGTCTGCATGTATGTATAGTTAAAGGGCATGTCCACCCCAAAATGTAACTTTTGATATGTGGTAGGGCATGCTCCCCCAGCCCCAACCGCATTAATATAATTGTTAGAAAGTCCCCCGATTCTTACTTACCTGCCCTCTCTTCCCTGCTGCAGTGTTCAGGCCCTCTGCTTGCATGGAATTGAAAGCAGGGGGTGGGACCGGCAGCCGCGTCCGTGATTGGCTGAGAGGCAGGGAGGGCTGCACTGAGCATGCCTCAACCTTGATGAGGTTGAGGAAGTCTCAGGCACAGCATGAGTCACACACTGCTCCTACACAGCAGTTTCCTGGACTTTGGAGGGGCACAGCAGGGGAACTATTTTGAGCAGGAATGTAAGGTAAGGATTGTTTTAAACTACTTGATGTGGCCAGTAAGGGATTAAATTTTAGTTTTGGGGGTGGACATGCCCTTTCATTTATAAAGCACCACTTGGGGGCGCAGCACTGTACAACAACAAATACCATACATACAAGGGGGCCAAATACATAAATAGATCATTTCATAAATACATAAATTATATAAATATAACTATATAAGTGCTTGAGCCTTGCCACAAAAGGAAAGGAGGTCCCTGCCCTGAAGAGCTTACAATATAGTTATTTTTATATACAGGCCCACAGGTTTGTCACTAGTGAAACTCTACATGTAATAGTTCGCTATTGATGACTTCCAGAAGACTGCTTAGAGCCTCACAGAATGTTGATGGAATGGCCACATGCCGTTCATAGGAAAGTAAGCAATGTGACATTTCACCGTCAGATAATTCTTTACGATAGAGATTACACCTGTATCATGTCATTTGTAAAGTGATCCTTGTTTATGGCAACCCTAGTGAGCGTGGGCTTCACATAAGAACAAAGGAGAAAAGAGATTATTAATGCACATTCCTGGGCCCATAATATCTGTGCTAGTGCAAAGGTCAGGGAGACAATCTTCCCACGAAAATGCAACCAAGCAGTGAGTGTCAGCCCAGATAAATGACCCAAGGTAATTTGTTAGGACCTTCCATACTGGGGTTACCTTGACGTGGTTGGAAGGCTTTTCACTTTTATGCATAAAATTTAACTGAAAACCCCCATGTTTTTACGGTTTGCACTAGCATAGATATTATGATATATGGGGCCCAGGAATGTGCATTGATCATCTCTTTTCTTGTTTGTTCTAATGTTTTGGTCAGATCAGTAGCACTTCCACTATTTGTTATTAAGTAATTTTGCCACAGGAGTGCTCCCACAGCCCCCCTTTTGTGTATATATTGTAGCAGAGATTCTCTGCAGGAAGATTGACCAAGTTTCCATGTGGTAGTAGAACCCCCAACACGTCCCTGTAATTGGTGGTCTTATTTCTTGAATACTAAGCATTGGATGAGAGGCCTCTTCCCTCCTTGTTAAAAGCCAGTAGGCGTGGGGAAGTGATAGCCTGTAATACTAATCCAATGCAAGGTCAGGGAGCCAACCTTCCCAAGAAAATTCAATCAAGCAGGGAGGGTCAGCCCAGATAAATGACCCCAGGTAATTTGTTAGGACCTTCCATACTGGGGTTACCTTGACGTGGTTGGAAGGCTTTTCACTTTAATGCACAACATAAACCCATGTTATTACTGTTTGCACTAGCATAGATATTATGATATATGGGGCCCAGGAATGTGCATTGATCATCTCTTTTCTTGCTTGTTCTAATGTTTTGGTCAGATCAGTAGCACTTCCACTATATGTTATAATAATGTTGCCATAGGAGTGCTCCCATAGTCCCCCTTTCTGTTTATGTAAATTGGCTTCCCAGGCATATGCTATTTATGGTAAAAAATGTACCTTCAAGGCCAAGTTTCCTTTTATGTTTCTCTTACTTCCCTAGTACATTGTGCCTGTGTCTGTGTGCTCATTTGTGAGCTGGTGCTCAAATCTGCATCTTAGAAAATGATCATTAATAGAGCTTTCAATTAGCAAACTGAGTCAGACAGGTGCAAGGAGACTAATGCAATCTTTCCTTTCCACTTTGTTTAATTAATAAACCAGGTCAGTTTTTTATCCAGTTACTTTGATTACTGATTACAATCTGCTTTGCTTTACTTGCTGCAGTGATGCACTTTGCTTACTTATCATTGCTGAAAATGAACAGTAGCATAGTTAATGCAAATCAGAAATTGACATGCTAATGTAATATATGCATTGTAATACATAAAGAAGCTTTTTACTGATGTAATAGGAATATTATTAATAGGCATAAATTCTGTGTTATATGTATACAACAAACATTATCTGCAGTAATGCAGGTACACGGTGAGAATCCTGATGTAGAAGAGCCTTTTACAAGGTGCAGTCTATTTATTTGCTAAAGAGTCACTAAAGTTACTAAAAAGAACAGACAATAGAATAGATCTTTTACCAGTATTAGGTTTGTGCATCTGTTCAAGAGAAACCTTATTTATTTTGCAAAACTGTCCGCACAATGGAGGGATGTCAAAATGCCAATTTGCCGTATGATTGATAAATAGGTTAAGAGGATCTGTAAAAGTGGCTGATACTAAACCCCTTTGGTATTGATTCAAGGGGAAAAATTCCAGAAATGTACTGTGATGTTGATGTTTCATTAATATGAATTGGGCATTATTCTTATAGACACTGAAAAATAGATGTCAGACTGTGCTTTTCATATTGACATGTGGGTCACAAGAATGTCTGGGGGTTTTTTTTGTGTGTGATTATTTCATTGATCCAGGAGATAAAGTATAACATGTCTTTGATTCATTTGATACATGTAGACAGAATATGTACACACAGCTGCTAAATCTCATGTTACATGTTGATTTATGGATTTTGAGTAAAATATACAGAGCGGCAAACTAAATCTCTGAATAATCAAGAAATGATCATGCATACTCTATGTATAATACTCTAAGGCTGTGCACACACCACTTTATATATTATGTGTAGGGGATAAGAATATTATTTAATATAGTTTATTAACCACCACAAATGTACTTAGATATCTACCAATCGATATATCTTTATACTTACCTCCGTGACTCTGTGGTCCAAAGGAATTTGATGCAACCCAATTTTTGTGCTTTAAAATGTATTACATTGTGCCCTATTTAATACATAGCTCATATTGTACCAGGGCACATCTTTTTCTTTAGCCTCCCTGATATTCTCAGTTTTGGTGGAATGCTGATATTTAACAACTTACAAACCATGCAGGCACTGGAACCTTGATAAAAGGAAACAGCATGTGTGAAAGGACAAAGCAATGTGGATCATCAAGGCCAGAAGAGGATGTTTGGTATTTATAATTAAGGATGGCACTGTACGATGAATACAAATATAGCCACATTGATTCCTTGCCTTTATTGACTTGCAGTGTGATGTACATTGAAAGGATATTTAGAAAGGGGTCAAATGTGTCTAAATATAATATTTTGGCCACTTTTACTTTGAACATTTTATTTAAAAAAAAAAAAAATGAAGTTAACAGAAGTTCTGCAAACTACAACATTTTAAGGGCATAATGTACTGTATAATTATTGTTTTTGTAATACCAGTTATTTTTTACAGTAAGGTCCCACTGTAATTTTTATTTTAGCATCTCAAAGCTCTGACAGTTTTCTATAAAGAAATATTCATAGGAAGAACACTTTGACCATGAGGTCTTGGACTTGTTGTGTCTGAAATAGGATCTTCACAATCTTTTTTAGTTGTTTGACTGTGATTCGAATGACGTTGAAAAATACATAGGAAATACTCTATAAATAACAGATGAGCTATGCTGTCTACTTCAAGGCTATTTTATTTTGTAACTGTTCAGTTGAAAACTTTATAAATTGCAGGTGACAACAAAGTGATATGAAGTGTCAAAATGGCAGATGAAATCAAAACTGCACTCTGCAAAATTTAAAACCTTTACTAACAAATATTCCCTGACGCAATTATTCATTTATTTCTCTATGAAAGCTAAGCCATGCACTTTTGCTGTATGTAATTTCATTTAGGAATTTTATAGATGAAGTATCAGACTTTTCATAATGTCTTTGAAACATAAACTTGTCAGGATTGCTTCATCATTTTTATCCTTTTAGAAAAGGTTCAGCTTTGGGATTTTTCCCTAAACTGTAAACGGCTTTGACATTGCAATGTTATAATATTGTTTAGATTAAAGAGACATTTTAATAAACTATACATGTATTACAGAATCTAGAGAGGTTTGGGTTTTTTTGGGGGGGGGGTATTCTTGTGGTGTATTGCTGCTTTGTTTGAATAACCTTCACTTAAAATAATATAAATAAAAATGTGTGCAAAAGTAGACATAATGGCTATAAATCGGAGGCAGTTGGCAGTTCTTGTTCATAAGGATTCATAATTTTTTGTATCCTTTAAATCTTAAAAATAACATGCTATCATATTAAAAGTCAAAGCATATATCCACTTTTATCCACTGTGATTGGCTAAGGCACGATGTCTTTGCCAATCACATGAGCGGATGCCAGTTGAGCCCCTTCTGCTTATCTTCCGTGCACAGAAAAGTTTGCACGAAGATAGGCAGAAGGCAGCAAGGGAACAAAGGCTGGTAAGTACATTTGGGGTCGAGGTTTTGGTCCATTTCCTACTGTATTTCAGCTCTAAAATCAGCAGCATTTTGGAGAAATTATTCCCTTGAAGGACAAGTCCACCCCAAAACTCAATTTTATATGTTACTGGCCATGATTGTAGCTTAGTGCCTCCCCCCCCTCCCACCATCCGGATCCATCCTCGGTTTACCTGCATCCTACCTTTAATTCCTTTTAAGGTATGGTAGATGCCCCCTGCCCAGACTAAAATGCCTTGTTATTTTTTAAAAAAAATCATCCTAACTATACTTACAACCCTTCGTTCCCACGGCACTTTCTCATGACGTCAGCTGCGTCTGTGATTTGCCTGAACGGATTTTAATGGGGGATGGCTTGTTTTAAAGCTAGAATCATGACCAGCAACATATAAAATTTTAGTTTTGGGGTGGACTTTTAATTTCTTTGGCCTTGACATCTTCCAGAACTTTAAAGTAACAATTGACTGTTTTTATTGAGACATCTATGTTATCAAGACTGATCAGTCAAAAAACTCCCTAATCATTACTCCCTAGAAAGGATAGCTTCATAAATCTAGAAATGGCAGAAACTTTTTGGATTTATTGACTATTCTGTGGCATGGAATGAGCTAAAGAAGGGGCGAAGGGCCTGGGGCAGATTGCACCCGGGCCACAATTTTGAATAGGTGTGTGTGTATACCTGTTGACACTGATATGAATAAATATAAGTTTTTGCTTTATTTTACAATATGTAGTTAACCTATTGTGTGCCAAATTATATTAACTTGCTGTCAGTATGATACGTAATTTTAAAAAAATATATAGTTTGTTTTAGAAGTCTGTTTTAGAAGTTTTAAACCTAATGTTTAGGGTTAGGGGAATGCCTTACCTTATAAGAAGATTTTATTAAACGAAGATCCATGCAGCTGCCAAGAGATCCAGAGGAAGGGGAGGTGGGAGAACTTCACTGAGAATGCCAGAGTCCTCTAAGAGGAGCAGAAAGTGGCAGGCAAGCATTACACACAGAGAGGCTCCTAATCCATGGACTTTCATCAGGACAACCATAAGTATAAGAAGAGAAAGGTAGATATCTTTTAACATCACACAGTGGGGTAAATTTTAGTTGGTGGGTGGAAATGTCCTTTAAACTATTATAAGCAGATTTAAACTTGATTTCTATGGAGACAGTCCTGATAGAATTAAAAGTAGAGTTAGTGAAAATGTTTACTTTACTTTGGCCACTGCAAAAAGGTTATAAATGTGACCCATAAATATAAAATACAAGGTTTACTTACTCATCCTTCCTATACTTAAGAGGATGCCCTTTTCAGCTTTTGCATGAGTCATATGCAGTACAGTACATACAGTTGCTGAGCAGAAGTCAACAATTCTACAACAGGAATCAGACTTTATCTTTTAATTAGCTGTATTTTGCTGTTTCTTTCCAACAAGTAAATCTGAAATGTTAAAAGTTGTCTTTACTCCTGCATACCTAATAAATGTTTTTCATCACTGACCTTTTCTAACACTAATTCTCAATGCCATTTTTTCTCTGTACTGCTCTGCTAGAAATCTGTAACATTAAAATACTATTGTGCCATTAAGTATAAATGTTTTACAAAGGCTTTTAAAATCATGCAAAACTATTATTTGTTCTATAGAAAGGACAGGCATTTTGTTTGATGTGATGTAACCCCATAGCAACTGTAAATCTGGAACTTGCTGTAGTAAATACTAATAAGTATGAACATAGCATATAAATCTGGGTCCTGTTTGGGGTCTCAGGCCACCAAATGATGCTGTTTAGTTAGAACTATACATTTTGGCAGGATTTCTTGGGTCTAATCTCAGACCTGAAGGTTTATTCTATTTGTATTTGTTTCCCCTGGATGCTGATGACTGAGTAACAGTTAAAAGTATCTATGTGTAAAGATTGTATATCCACTGTATCTACATATAGGAAAACATACACATTTTATATCCACTATGCACCACCGGGTGCACTTATACTTTATATATACTCTCCAATATGTGGGCACTCTCTCTTATAGAAATAACAAATGTTGATCAGTTGAATACCCCGGTGCCACCCGCAGATAAATATATGTCTACAGTGCATTTGTGTCAAGTACATTGCACTTGTAGGAAAAAATTTCAAACAATGCTTTTAATTGGCTACATAACAACTATAACGTTTCAACCCTGTATTTCAGGCCTTTGTCAAGCCAAATGAACCTAACCTACTCTTAATAATACATGTCTTTAGAAACGGCACAGCACCCAGGAATGTACTGTATCATGCTGAAAATGTTTATTATATTCTTCTATTTTTCATTTGTGAAAAAACAGTAATGTTTCAGGGATGCTTGAGTCCCCTTCATCAGGCATCAACAAACGGTATTTGCAATCACATTCACATCAACTACTGCACATATATAGACTTTCACAGGATATGACAATCATATTCAGCCCTCACAGACTAGATACAGACCCTGTATAACATGCAACATGTATAAACACAATACATGTATTTTAAATTTTATCATGTGGATAAGTTAGTTATGGAGGATGGCGATAAAGCAAATGTCTTAAATATTTTTTTCCCCCTCTGTATACATATATATAGAAGATCCATGTACAGATATCATAGAGTATAGTAGCAATAATGGTATAAAAGATGCAAGTGCACTTTGGTTAACCAAGGATATGGTACAGTAAGAACTAAATAAGGTTAATATTAATAAATCTCCTGGTCCAGATAAAATACATCCTCAGGTCCTTAGGGGGCTAAATTCATTTTTATCTAGGCCATTGTTTCTTATTTTTGCAGATTCCCTCATGTCTGGATGGGTGCCCTTGGATTGGAAAAATTCTGATGTTGTTCAGTTGTTCCCAGCCGGCTAATTACAGGACTGTAAGTTTAACTACAGTGGTGGGGAAGATACTGGAAAGTTTAATAAGGGAACATATTCTAAAGTATGTTTCAAGGACTGACATTATAAGTAGTAACCAACATGGATTTAGGAGGAATAGATCTTGTCCAACTAACTTTTTTTTATGAGGAAGTAAGTAGAAATTTAGACTCTGGCATAGCAGTAGGTGTAGTTTACTTGGATTTTGCTAAGGCCTTTGATACAGCCCCCCCATAGGCGACTAATGTATAAGCTAAGGTCTGTTGGTCTGGGGAGGCACCTTTGTACATGGATAGAAAATTGGTTAATAAATAGGATGCAGAGAGTAGTTGTTAATGGGGCTTCATCATTATGGACTAAAGTGCTAAGTGGGGTGCCACGGGTCGGTGTGGATTTGAAAGTGGGTATTGTCAGCAAGGTTTCAGTGCCGACCATTAAAAACTTCAGAGGATGTGCAATTGTTGCAGGGGGATCTAAATAGATTGTCACATTGGGCTGCTAAGTTGCAGATGAGATTCAATGTTGATAATTGTAAGGTGATGCATTTTGGACTTAAAGGGCATGTGCACCCCCAAAACTATAACTCCCCCCACCACTGGCCCCACTCTGTAGTAAATAAAAATGCTTACCTCACATCCCAGCTCCAAATGGTTCTCCTTTAGTCCCCTCCTCCCCAAAGTCCCAAAAACTGCCCACCAGGAGGATAGCAGAGTCCATATAGGACTCTGCCTCCTGGCCCCCACTCCGGGAGAAGTTTGGCATGTGCACTGCAGCTATTCTCCCCCTCCCTCTCCCTCCCATTTTGGACTCCCACCCCCTAGCTCACAATCCATGTTAAATAGTGTAAAGCTTAGTCCCCCAGCCCCAACCGCTATATTTTTAATGTAAGAAACTTCCCCGATCTTTACTTAACTTCCCTCTTTCCTATTTTGCCCTTCATAAATTTGGTGGGTTTGTTTTGCCTTCCTATGGGTCAAAAGTTAGGCAGGAAATGAGGATATTGCTAGATGGGTTGGACTGGATAGACATATGTCTTTAGTGAACCTCAAATACTATACTATGCCTATATGCACCTTGGGCAGGGTATACAACACAGGAATGATGGGAAAAGCAACCGTTAAGTACCTTTTAACATCATTAAAGTGCTCCATCAATGAGGGTATCAAGTTCCCTTTATTTCAGCGTCAAGGACCCTCTAAGTATTTGTGAGTATTTATGAATGTATTATACGGTGCACAGTGGAAATTATATGTGTGTATGTGGATACAGTGGATATAAAATCTTTATAAAAGAAAATACTGGTTCTCAATCAGTCATCTGCATTCAGGGGAACCAAATAGGATAAATGTGTATGTCTGAGAATAGACCAAGGCAATCCTGCCACAATATGTGGTTCAAACTAAACAGCACTATTGGGTGGTCTGAGACCTTAAACAGGATCCATATAAACATGCTATGTTCATACTAATTAGAGGTGGGGTTGAAGAAGCTAAAAACTTCAAACGGAGTAAAAAATGAAATAGAGCCTTCTTATAACAGAAGGTACCTCACAGCCTCATGCTATTATAATACATTTGCTCTAATAATCTAACATATAAACACATATATCTCACTCACAGCTTTCCAAAAGAAATGGGCAGGGACATGCAAAGTATCCTTTATATCCTCTTTCATACATACACATCACTTCCTGTGTAGCATACAGAAAGTTTTTTTTCATTCGCTAAGATTGTCACATGTTTTACAAGCAGCATGTCATATTGGATGTTATACTGACATTACCACTTCCTTTCAGTATCCACATGGAGACCCCTTAGCAGTCACAGGGGTGTGGTTTAACCTCTCATTTTGACTTTCCCATATTAAAATAGGAATCTCAGCTCTGTAAGTAAGTTTACATATTTTGTATTAGTTGTATATTTTGTCTTGTATCTAATATAAGTCAGTGCTATACTTTGTATACATTTATTGATGGTCATTTAAATGATAATAGTGAGATAGTACACATATACAATACAATACTATTTGTAAAGCGCTTTTCTCTAAGGCTGGGTACACACCAGAAGATATTTTCGGCCGACCGACCAATTCACGGCACTTTCGGTTGGTCGTCTGAGAATATCTCCTGGTGCGTGGTGGCTGACTGCGACCCACCTCCAATCGTCCATTCGTCCGTATCAGCCGAACGAACGTTTGGAAAATCCCGATCGGGACCGCACAGTTGATCGTTTGCAAATTCGTCCGCAGCTGAACATTTGTCCTGGCCAAGCGCTCGCTCGGGACAAATAGTCCCTCCATGTGTACCCAGCCTTTAAGGACTCAAAGCGCATAGATATGTCTCAGATCAATACAGTCTGTATTACAGAGGATATAGTGAGGTGTTCAGAAATGCCAGACTAAACAGGTGGCTTTTCAGTTTGGATTTAAATGTTTCCAGGGATGGGGATGTCCTGAATGAGTGTGGCAGGGAGCAAACGATCAATGTGTTTCTTCCTCCACAAGGCGTTTCTGCCTCCTGATGATAGCCTTGTGGAGCTTGTGGAGCTTGTGGAGGCAGAAATGCATTGATCGTTTATAATAAAACTGAACTGTTCGCTAGTAAAGTCCCTTGGAGTGTATCATTCTATAAAATGTATATATACACGTAATTCTCGCACTCTTGGTTCCAATGCCCCAATGCATAGATAATCAAGTACAGGTATAGAGCACTCGTGGGACTTTTAACAGCACAAATTTTATTCATAGATCATGAATCATAGATTATGAATAAAATTTGTACTGTGAAAAGTCCCATGAGTGCTCTATACCTGAACTTGATTTTATATATATATATATATTATATATAATATATATATATATATATATATACATGCAGAGGACCCCTGGAAATATATATTTAGTTTTGATGAAGAAATCCTGAGAGTGTGCTGAATCTACATACTCATCTATATAAACATTTGATCTATACAACAGCAACCAGGTGTGAAATTAAAGGGTGGTGGATAGAGTGCTTGTGACTTTACACTATTATATATACATATATATATATATACACAAATATCTCGCTCATACAATATCATATTATCTGCACACTGGCATACTTTATATATATATATATATATATACTATGTATATGTAAGTATATATGAATGTAAAGCTGAGTTTGGATCTTCCGGAAGTGCGGCCTCTATTTTTTATTTGCTGTTTGTGCACAAGCGGGGCCTGGACCACGTGGTTGTGCACCCGGATGGAGCTGGCCATGAGGCCTTGCTAACAGGCTATCCCGGCTTCCCTGGTACCTTTAGAGCAGTCGATTTTGTTCTGTTGTTCCTGTATTATACACAGTTCCTTTGTATTTTATAATTTCTATTAAAAATTAAGGGTTTCATGTATGTATTCACTATGAAATGTGATAATTGTGTGCTAAACCTAATGCACTGCTAATTTTACTATTAAAAAAATTAAAAAGATAAAGTGCTAATTCAATTAGTAACATGACATTTTTATCTAAAGAAATTAAAAAGTCATTAAGCATATACTGTAAATTTAGAAATTGTCAAACTCATTTGAGTTCTTGAACAGGCTACTATCTTGCTCTTTACTCTAAGCTAGTAAGCACAGTGAGTATACCACTTGGCGGGGGGAAGACAATTAAAAATGTGACATTATTGGCTTCTCCAGTTCTCTCATTCATAGGGAAACTGTGTGTTTGTTTTTTTCTGCCTTTCCATCTTTGGCACATGTACTATTAACATTCCTTTAAAAATTGATACATGAAAGTGGTAAATTATTATTTTCTCATAGCACCAAGTTAATGGTTAACGGTTAACAAGCAAAATACATTTCTATGCCCATTAACGGGCACAGAATATTTAAATAACAAAAAAGGCACTGAACCTCTCCTGATTTAATATCCATAAAAATCTAATAAAAGGCTTTTATTTATAAAGACAAATTACGCCAGACTATAATAATTTTACAAATTTTTGCCACACTACATATCTGCCTCCTTTACAGAGAGCTTAATTCAAGCCTAAAAAAAACACCAACCTATTAACCAGTGGTTAACATGACTTCAAAACAGGAATTGCAGCAGCTGCAAGGGTTTTGCAAAAGGCAACCACATAAAAACAGCTATTTGTTGTGCACCAGGTAGAACCCAATTGGAATTAGCAAATGTGCCGCAACCACTATATAAAATAGGGGGGACCCCTATGTGATGGTAAATTCCCCAGTATATCTTGCAATTAAATTATATTTCAATATGTGGCTATCTAGGGCACCTTATTTCTTATAGGTTGATTTTGCCCTTAAAGGGCACGTGGACCCTAAATTTTTACTATTAATATTGTGTAGCTAACCCCTGCCCACCCTCAAACTCCGCATTAGTTCTTTAAAAAAAGAAGCCAAATCATTATTACAGCCCCTCACTCCCGCGGCGCTCTCCTCCTGGCTCTCTGATTGGAGGATGTCGCAAATAGGAGCCAGACCAGCAGCCGTGTCTCTTGCGAGAGAAGGGCTATAAGTATGATTCCACTTCTTTTTTAAAAGAACTAATGCGGCGGTTAGGGGGGGGGCAGGGGTTAGCTACACCATCTTAAAAAAAATTCACGCTAGGTACAACGGCTGCAAAAGATGTATCTGGATGGTGGGAGGGAGGGGAGGGCTCCACTGTGCATGTCACCATCCCTCCTGGAGGCAAGACAGGAGGCAGAGACCTTTGAACAGGAAGACCGCTCATACTGTTCAGTAATCCTCGTAATTTCGAAAATTTTCGAAAATACGTATTTAAGAAAATAAGAGACATCCTCATAATTTCGAAAATTTTCTTAAATACGTATTCCCGAAAATACGAGAAATCTCATCATTTTGAAAATTTTCGAAAATACGAGAAATCCGCGGTTCGGAAGGCGGAAAATCCGGAAAAATCCGCCGTTCGCGAACGGGATAAATCCGTGGCGGATCCAGGTTCGGATCCACGAACCGGCCATCCCTACTTACCAGTGCCTTGTAAAGAGGAAGAATAATATTTTTCTCTCTTAAATCTATTCCTCTCTTATACAAGACAATATCTTGCTAGTTCTAGCAGTTACTATCTGGCATTGTTTGCTACAGCTAAGTCTGTTATCTACCAAAACCCCCAAATCTTTTTATATTAGAGATTCACTTATTTATGGTGTAGGTGGCTCCAGGATTGTTAAACCCCAAATGCATCCCCTTACATTTATCAACATTGAATTCTGCTGCCCATTTTGATGATCTATCTAGGTCAACTTGCAGCAATTGTACATCTTTTAAAGTTTCCAAAGCTCTGCATAGTTTAGTGTCATCAGCAATGCCAGAGACCTTGCTCTCAATGACCCCTTCCAAATCATGTATAAAAATAGATTAAAAAGAAGTGGCCCCAGTATGAAACCTTAAGACACTCCACTTAGAACTTAAGCCCACATGAATGTAGCTCCATTGACCACCACTCTCTGTTTGCGATAATCGATTCTATATCCATGTACAAATGTTTTTTCTTGGCCAAATGTGCTCAGTTTATACATTAGTCACCTATGTGGCACAGTACCAAAAGCTTTAGCAAAATCCAAGTATACCACATCCACTGCTTTGCCTGAATCTAAATTCTTACTCACTTCATCATAAAATCCAAATAAATTGGTCTGACACAATCTATTTCTCATAAATCCATGCTGATTACTGCTAATAAGATAGAGATAAAGCCAAGGATGTGATCCCGTAACAAAGTTTCCAGCACCTTCCCTAACACTGATGTTAGGCTTACATGTCTATAATTACTAGTCTGGGAACGACTACCTTTTTTGAATATTAGTATTACATTGGCTTTTTTCTAATCCAGCAGCACATCACCAGACAAAAGTGAATCTGAAAAGATAAGAAACAGTGGTCTAGATAAAACTGGACTAACCTCTCTTAAGGTCCGAAAATGTATTCCATCTGGTCCTGGGGCTTTATTGATATTAACTTTGTCTAATTGTTTCCATACCATATGCTCTGTAAGAAGAATGAATATTCCTCATTTATACCCTTCATAGTATTACTGTTATGCTATAAAGACTAGGATTCTCTATAGTGAATACAGAGGAAAAAATGGTTTAGCACATTAGCCCTTTCACTATCCTCTATAACCATCTCAGCCCCATTATTTTATGGTTCCACATTCTCTGTCCTCATCTTTTTGCTATTGATGTACTTAAAAAACATTTTGGGGTTAAACTTGCTTTGTTCTGCTAAACTCATTTCATTTTCTATTTCAGCTAGTTTAATTGCTTTCTTGCACTCCTTAGTACACCTTTAACACAACTCCAGGATCATGCTTCTAGCTGTAATCTATGCAAACTTATAGCTGTGTAAAGGTTGGTGTTTCCAGCTAACACTGATTTGTCACCACAACATTGCTCTGCCCCCACTGCCACAGGCACTGAGTATGTCCAGTTGTAGCCTACTGCTGTAACAGTCTTGATATAGCTTCAGAAAAAGTGTTTTTTTTTGTTTTTTTTTGTTTTTTTTAAGGGTTTGAAGCCTGGTGCTCCTCACAGAAACAATATTGGGATTTAGGAATGATTCTACTTCTCTTCCACATGTACTTAAAAAAAAAAAATAAATAAATCCACACTATAGTTCTCCTTTATGTCGCAGAAAAATAGGTTTTGACAGAATACCACGAGAGAATTGGCTGGGGTTCATTCTGATGGCAGGTTCACAGAACAGAATAAAGTTTTGGACAACTGCATTGACCGACTGGACAGAAAGTGTGAAACCTGCAAGTACATCCACACTGGAGACAGGATACCAATACCAGGAACCCAACATAGGTTTTAAATAAAGGGAACCTTCTCCTGCAAATCATCCAATGTGGTATACCTGATTTTATGTTCTAGGTGCCCCTCAGGACTTTATGTAGGAGAGACTGGACAGACCCTGAGGCAAAGGATGAACTCTCATCGATTCACAATTAATAACAATAAACGAGATGTCCCTGTGGGTGCCCATTTCTGCAGCCAAGGACACAGCCTGAAAGACCTAAAAGTCACAGTGCTTATGGGAAATTTCAGATCCCAAAAGGAAAGGTTAGAATGGGAATGAAAACTTATACAAAAATTTGGGACTCTGGACTCTGGACTCAACAAAGATCTAAACTTTATGTGTCACTATGTTTCTAATCTTAATGTCATGTAGAGTTAATCAGACTAAATTCCTCTAAACCACCCAAACCCATAAATATCTCATTTATACCAGACCCTCCATGGACACTAGAGGTGAAGTGTATCTAATTGTTTATTTAACCCCTGCTAATTATTTTATTACTGCCTGTGATCATTGAATGTGTATTTACTGTTTTATTTACGACAGCCATTGCCAATCAGGCATGGGTGCAAAAGATAACATCTATGTAATGTCAGAAAGTCTTTGTTCTAGTATGTATAAAATAGAGTGCTTTACAAGATTCAGTATTGTATCATGCCTGAGGAAGAAGCCTAGTGCTTCGAAAGCTTGCATTTTCAATCATTTTAGTTCAATAAAAGGTATTACTTTATATCCAAGATGTCTTCACTTTCATCTATGGCTAACACGGTGCAATTCTCTACTACTAATGGACAGAAAGTGAGCAGAGCAACAACAATGCATTTGTCCTTTAACATGGCATATAAGCAAACTAATCTGAAATTCCAAAACAAAACTATACATTTCAATGCCAAAACCTGATGTTCCCTGGTTCTGTGCTACATTCCCAAATAGCACTTTTTTATACAGTAAATAACCCCTTAGTTCCTGGAAAATACAAAAGAACAACTTCTGAACAGCTTCCTTTAGGCCTAGACTTTAAATAAATTAAGGTGCATCTTGGGATTTTAGCACACTTCCCAGGGAAAAGACAAGAAATTGGTCAGTCGTAAAAAAGAGAATGTTGAATTTATTCTTTAGTATTTCAAACTATATAATGCTACTTTAGGGACGTTTTAAGATTACAGAGCCTATTCCAAGAAAATAATATTTATACACTGAAGAAAGAGAACCATCATTAGTTGCCCTTGGGTTATTCTACTGCAACATATTATAAAACAGTTTACATTAGTGCGCTCGTAAAAATGGTTTGCTTCTTATTAGAGATAAACAAAATACCTTTAGTATAATTGCCTTCACATAACAGATGTTCTTGTTTTTGACCATTGGATGAAATTCATCCTATGAAAGGCTTTGGAAAGATGATACTTTGCTGTTTGCTTCGATCATATGCAACAAGCTCTCACAAAATGTTTTGTTTATATTGATTGGATGTGCATTAACCTTTGTGTCATAGGATGAATTACTTTACATTGAGTATCATTTTCTGCCAAATAATTGTCTTTTGCTTCTAAGGTTCTTCAGATGTACAAGTCTATACACTTCACATAAATATGTATTTAATAAATGTATATATACTGTACCTCTTAGTTACAGTGACATAGTGCTCATGCATGAATGTTCTATAAGAATTTTTTTATAATCATTAGTTGAATGTTCTCTAAATTATTTGGAGAATGTACTCCTTATTGTAAAATTCAAGTGGGATGGAAATCACTAAGAAGTCCCATGTTTTTTATACATGCCATTAAGGCACTAAGGGAGCTAATATCCACATTATTAGCCAATAGTAGACACAGCGTGCTGGAGATCAGCATTTTCTGTGCACAGTCAGGTGAAGAGTATGGCCGCCCATTGATTGTCTTTCACGGAGCCTGGCTTTTAATGCAAGTTCCACTTTTGATTGATTTTTCAGGTCAAAAGGAAGACTAATTGGTGTAGACTCTGAGTGGGAGTACCTACCATGGCTTTACCATGTGGTTTTATTTCAAATAGAGTGGAACTTGTAATTAATAGTGCACAGCCAGCACGTATTTGGTTCAATGTTACCTCTCATGAACATCCAGCAGATACATATCAGGAGTGAGAATAATATTGCTTCATTGTATCCAGAATATTTTTATTATATTTATTTGCAACAACTTTGGAGTCTGCTGGTTTATAGATTGAGGGATTGTACCATCAGATGGACCCTACCTGCTAGGGAATCAAGTTGTCAGGAATGCCTGGCCACTTTATATTGTACATATATGATACATATTTTATCTGTTTTTTTGCACTGCACTTTATGTATTGTCTTGCATGGTAGGCCGGGGAAACTATGCATAGACAAACATATTGGCGTTTTGCGGTTTAGGTGGGGGTTTATTTGGTGCTAGTGGGGGAGGGCTGGCTATATATACCTGTATGAACACATTTTTGGAATTTAGTTTTATTGAAGAATGGGAGGTAAAGGAGCTGTGTCTTACCTTTCTTGTTCTCCCGGCTCCTGATGAAACAATCAGAAGCTGGGAGAGCAAGCTCGCTCGCTCCCCCGGCGCATAGTCTGACAGGTCCCGATGGACTGTGTCTTCTATGCGCATAGATCGCGCATGCACATAGAAGATGGAGTCCGTCGGGACCGGTGTCTCACAGATAAATAGACACTACAGTCTATTAAAAAAATAAAAATTCTACCAAGAACTTGGTCCGATCATGCTCCTCTGTTAATCATATCACCTGAGAACCATAATTGTCCCAACTATCACTTATGGAGAATGAATCCAATCCTGTTATCATTAGCTGAATCCAAAGAACAGAATGAAAATGATATCAATGAATATTTTCAATTTAACAATCCCATTACAAATCCAACCCCTCTCCAAAAAAAGGAATTAAAATTACATAAAGATAAACTTCATTTATACTACTATTATAAATATATAAGAAGACTTAAATCAAATTATTACCTACAGGGACAAAAAGCCACCTAATTTTTTGCAAATTGATTAAAATCCCAAACCGCTAAAACTAAAATTGCATATATAAAATCAAACAAAAATGATAAAATAATCAATCCCCAAACAACAGCAAACAATTTAGTGAATACTACAGTCAATTATATAATCTTACATTAGATAATTCTTCTACACCCCCAACTAAAACAAAAATAAAATCCTTTTTGTCACATAATCAAATAGAAGATATTAACCAATTTCCACATCAATTAAATCGCTTAAACCAAATAAATCTCCTGGAGAGGACGGTTTTATAAATGAATGCTACACAACATTTCAAAAAATATTATCTCCTCATCTACTAAAAATATCCAATTTAGCTAAAGAGAACAGTATATTTCCTGCAGAAATGTTGAAAGCAATCATAGTACAAACAATTCCCAAACAAAATAAAGACCCTTCTCAAATCCCAAACTACAGACCCATATCTCTGTTGAATATGGATCTCATAATTTACTCAAAAATATTATCAAATAGGATCTTACCCCCTTTACCTACACTCATTCATCCTGACCAAGTTTTGTACCAAATAGACAATCCTCAGACAACACAAGAAGAATCATTAATCTCCAAAATTGGGCCCAATATAGAAATTTTTCTTCACTTTTTATTACCTTAGATGCTGGAAAGACATTTGATAGGGTGACTTGCCACTATATAGATTCAGTTTTAGATAAGTTTAAAATTCTTCCCTCATTTAAAACTGCAACATTACCTCTTTATTCAAACCCATCAGCTTCAGTTTTTATCTCAAATATGAGCCAAACACACCCCCCCCAAAATTTTTGACATCAAATGGTACTAGACGGGGATGTTCCATTTCTCCACTAATATTTGCACTGGTTATGGAACCCCTAGGCCAACTAATTTGATTAAATGTCAAGATTTCAGGTATTAAAATTGACAAAGAATATTTTAAAACAGCCCTTTTCGCTGAAGATATTATTTTGATAACCACCAACCCCATCACTTCAATAATCCATCCTTAGAAGAATTCAGCTTTATATCCAACTACAAAATGAACTCCTCAAAATCACAAATACTCTCCATTAATACACCAATAGCATTAAACACATTCTTAGCAAGTAGTACATACAATTGGAATGTACCTACATAACTTTTTAAAGGGCATGTCCACCCTCCATATTGACTTTTATCTATATGGTAAGGCATACCATCCCACCCCCAACTGCTAAGTTATATTTTCAAAATCTCTCCCAAACTCTACTTACATCACCTCGTTCCAGCGTTGCTCTAGTCTGGCTCCCCTGCCTGTCGGAAATACAAGCAGGGGAGCCAATACAAGGGGGCCGGACCGGCAGCTTCAGTTGTGATTGGCTGAGAGGCAGCCAATCACAGCCGTGGCTGCCAGCAATGGAGGAGACGCTGGGAGCTGTAAATGCAGTTTTAGAACATTTTTTTAACTTTTAACATTGCAGTTGGGGATGGGAGGATATGCCCTTCAATATATACT
This sequence comes from Hymenochirus boettgeri, assembly GCA_019447015.1. Taxonomy (NCBI): domain Eukaryota; kingdom Metazoa; phylum Chordata; class Amphibia; order Anura; family Pipidae; genus Hymenochirus; species Hymenochirus boettgeri. Next base: position 139,930,012 of record CM033469.1, on the reverse strand, counting down.
AAGCTTTTTATGCTACATTAATTCTTTGAAGATCAGGATCGAAAAAGGAAGGGAGGGAGGGTGGTGAAAGGGCTCCGGTGTGCATGTCACCATCCGGAAGAGAGACACTACTCTACACTTTCCTGGACTTTGGACATGGATTGCAGAAGAACCATAAGGAGCAGGATTGTAAGGTAAGGATTTTTTTAAACTGTATAGTGGGGCTAGCATGGCTTTAAATTTTAGTTCGGGGGTGGACATGCCCTACTTAATCTCTGCCAGTGTGATCTGTACATTTTAATCAGCTCCCCTTTTTCAAACCTTCATTTTGGGTCCCTTTCTTTTAAAGTCTGGGAAATGTTACCATTCTGCAAGTGTTCCTTGCTGAAAGTGGTCTCAACATTTTCCTCTAAATAATAGTTGTATGCAGATGGTGTTTGTTATATATGTCATCACTTATCTGATGACTGGTTATTTGACATCTGCCCTGACCCCCTAGACATGTTTCAAGCACTTTGCCACTGGCTGCAGCTCTGGGGATTTTGGGATGGACTCCATACTCACACTCTCCCCCACTCGAAGACCTCAGCTTGTATAACATGCGTTTATGGGAAGTGCAACTCCTTACAGACAATGTGGCAGAGTAGTTGTTAAATATCAGTCATGTGACTTTGTGTACAGAGAGAGAAATATTGTTGTGTTCTTGTATGGTAAGTGTTGGCTGTTTGATTGTAAAAAAAAAACAACCCACAAGCCTAATTTGCAGGTTCTGGTAAGGTTGCACTGTTCAAGTGCTAAATAATGTACCTGTTTGTGCTGTACATGCTGAAATATCTTCCTGGAACTTGAACTGTATGATATAATTCATTGTTTTTCTGCAGGCTAAAGGGAAAAAAATCTCTCCAACCAATCATTCTTTCTTACTGATCAAATGACCAAGTGTTACAATTCATGGCTGTTACAAACAAGCTTTTGAAATAAGAACAGTTTATAAGAATTATAAGACACCGATTTTGCTGCTTGTTAAAAAGATGAGATGAACTTATTTCAGAGACCAGGTTGTAACAGTAAGAAAATCTTTGTAACATTCTCTGACAGCAGGAGAAGAAATCATTTCACATAAAGGAAAATCCTCCACACTGTCAGAAAAATGTCACAATCACCTGAGCTTTACTTATTTCAAGTAAAAAAAAAACCAAAAACGATATTTTTTTCTCTCAGTTCTCCATTGTGGTATTATGGTTAAACTTTAAAAATTATAATGCATACCAACTGCCCCCAAATCTGCTTGTTACTACAATTAGGGCAAGTATGCTTCCTACTGTGTGAAATGTAATCAACCAGTACCAGACTTATTTTCATTGTCTATGGAAATGTAGACAGACATCCAGCTTTTTTGCAAAACCATGATAGCTGATGTAACTCAACATCTACTTAACTATGTCCCACTTACATTACTCCAATATAGGCCATTTCCAATATTTCATACCATCTGAATCAAAAATCACACCTGGAGCCAGAAAATTACTTTTATATATCCCTGCTGCAGCATGGAAACCTTCCCCCTCCAACAATGATATTGTTTAAAACCAAACTTATTTATTTCTGATATACTGGGTGGAAGACGCCTTGCACAAGGAACTCAAAGTATCACAATTTTTTGCAACATGGGAAAGTTTTATAACTAAAACTGTTTATTACTAATATCTGTTTCACTACAACAATATGGTACAGCACTTGATACAACTTTTAATTCACAAAATCCCAATTGATTTTACCTAACTTCTTTACCCCTGTCCCAATTAGTAGCTAATTGAATTCCACCATAAATAATACAAATGTGTGTTGGCCTCTCCTAAAATGTAACTTTTCTTCCTTACATAGAGAGTGAGATGTTGATTGTAACTATTGACTAAAATTATTCCTAAATGTATTTATTTGGAAAATTATACCCTTTCCACTTTAATCCTTCCTATGATACAAAAGTAATGTACCCAAAACGAAATAGTCACAATATACTTCCTTATCGTGGTGTGTTTATGGGAAATAAAAAATACAGGACGCAAGGAATTACCAAGGAATACAAAGCAAAACTGAACAAAATAATTAAAACATTTCCACAAAACCTACAATCTGGAATGACACTATCGGACCAACTAATACCGGACCAATCAGTAATTGGCACCTTTTACATGCTTCCCAAAATTCACAAACCAGAAAATCCAGGATGACCCATTGTTACAGGTATGTTCACACACACAGAGAACATATAAGGACTAATAGAAACCATACCATCGGCATTCTTAACAAACTCCAGAGCATGGAAAAGCTTCCACCTGATTCTATTCTTGTTATAATGGACCTGGTTTCTTTATACAACAACATCCCACATTGTGACGGTATAGCAGCATGTGAAGCAATCTTAACTACTACCCCTCACAGTAAATACAGCACTAAAATCCTCACCAGCCTAGTCTCTTTTATCCTTAATCACAATTACTTTACATTCAATAAAGATATTTACCTACAACGCATGGGGGTTGCCATGTGGAGTAAAATGGCACCCGAGTATGCCAATCTATTCATGGCCGACCTGGAAGACCACTTTTTGAAAACCCAGCACTACAAACCCCATAGGTACTATTGATTTATAGATTATGTATTTATCATTTGGACACATCGGGAAGATAAGAACTTTTATTGCATAACCCTAAATGTCCCCAACTAACTCTGGGGACTGCCAAGAGAATAACTTACAGGGAGATTCAATAAAAGTACTTATGGTTTAAATTGGTGCTAATTTTGCCCCAACCAATCAGATGTTATTTAACATTTGAAAGTTAACATCTGATTGGTTGGGGCAAAATTGCACCATTTTTAACATTAAGAACTTTTATTGAATAACCCTGTTAGTGTATAAAAAAACCAACCAACCATATATTCTAAAACATAACTTTCAATACATCAGATGCTATAAAAAACACATAAACACAATACCTCCCTATATAGACATATAAGACTAAAACCCACACAACCCCTGGGCGTCTCCAGGACAAAAATGACTAAAAGTGTCCTAGAAGCATATTGAATAACCCCGAAAGTATCCCAGACTCCCAAGTTGCCTCTACAGCACTGACTAACACCCCCCCCCCTCCCCCGGACAAACAGAGCTCAGGCTCTCCTTGCATATTTTCCAAAGATTCCAAATGATAATAAGATAAGCAAAACAACAAGGGGGGAGGAAAAGAAAAGTCAAGAGCAAAAGGTGCCAAGGAAAGTGTAGAGGGCAATAAAATGAGAGGAGAGATAACAGAATAGTGTAGTGGTCAAGAAATGCAAGGGGGAACAGTAAGAAGCAAGAAGAGACAAGGACAATGTAGAGGTAATAAAATAGGAGAGATAACAGAATAGTGAAGTGGTAATAGAATAAGACAGGGGAGGAAGAGTAAAGGGAGAGGGGGGAAGAGAAAAACAAAAAAGGAGGCAAAACAGGAGAAGCTAGGATGTAAAAATTCAATTATTCATAATGTGAAAGAAATCCCATTGTTTTTAGAGTCAAATAATATGATAATTTTTGCTTCAGATGCTTTTCTTTCCTGAGTGTTGCTAAAATGTCCCTTTAATATTTGGATCTGGAAGTTTTTCATAGTGTGTCCAGGCTGTGAAAAATGGTGTCCTACAGGGAAACAGTTTCTATCCTCGTCATGGTAGGTGATGCTACTTCTGTGGGAATTCATTCTCTTTTGTAGTTTTTGGCCAGTTTCTCCAATATATATTGCATCCTCACATTTGTTGCATTGTATTAAATTACATTGCTGGATGTACAGGTATAGGATCCATGGATGTGAAAAATTCCCTTCCTGTGTGTAAGAGAAGGAGAACTGTTGATGTTGGTAGAAAGCTTGCACCTAGCGCCCCCACATGGTGTTGTACCTGGTGTATCATCTCCATGGTCTGTGTGCAGTTTCCTTCTAACCAGTTTTTGCTGTAGGTTTGGTGGCTGTCTGAATGCAAGGAGATTTCTGGAAAAATGTTTTTAAGATTTTCATCCTCATTTATCAATGGCTGTAGTTCCTTTATTATTTTCCGTATCCCTTCTAGTGAGGTGTTATAAGTTGTTACTAGGGGTACACAGGTGTTTCTTTTTCTCTCTTTGTACTGTATGAGGTTTAGGGGGGTCCTTAAATCTTTGTTGGTGTTTGAAGTAATGGTTCTAGCTGGATATCCCTTTTGTTGAAATGATCTCCCAAGTGCATATATATGTTTGTCTCTCTCATCTGGCTCTGAAAATATCTGGTGGTATCTTGTTGCTTGGCTATATATGATACATTTCTTGGTGGGACGTGGGTGAAAACTGTCATAGTGAAGATATTTGTACCTGTCGGTGTGTTTTCTGAAAAGGGATTTACCATTTATCAGTTTCACAGTGGTGTCTAAAAAAATGTATGGAGTCTCCAGAGAATTCCATTTTAAATTTAATTGTTGGATAAAATCTGTTGTAGTCATCAAAAAACTGTTGTAGGCGTTCTGTTGATACAACTCCTGGAATTTGCCCTTAAAAATAATCACTTCGTCTTTGACCAGAAATTCTACCTACAAATAAGAGGAGTCGCTATGGGCGCCAAATGCGCTCCGTCGTATGCAAATCTTTTCTGGACTGGTGGGAGAGGGAGATTGTGTTTTTGGAGGAGAACCTGGGCCACACCTCCCATGTAGAGGTGTGGCTCAGATATATAGATGACATTTTTATACTGTGGAAGGGTAATATACATGATTTTTCCTCAGCAGATTGAACAATAACACATACAACATCTTTCTCACACATCATGTGTCGAGTGATAAGGTGTAATTCTTGGATCTAATAATTTTCAAAGATGAGGGTATGCTTAATACTAGTCTCTTTAGGAAACCTACGGCCACCAACACCTTGTTGCACTACACTAGTGCCCATACCCCAGCTTTGCTTAAAGGTATTCCGAGGGGGCAATTTCTCAGGGTACGTAAGAACTGCACGAAACAGACAGACTTTAATACAGCGGTCTCTCATTTACAGGAATGGTTGCATGAATGGGGTTATCCCAACTACTTATTGAGACAAAGCCGCTATGCCGCGTTACGCTATACACAGACAGATTTATTGAAACCGAGACCCCTTAGAATAAATCTGCAAAACAATGTAAGATTCATTACTCAATACAATTATCAATGGTTGCAGACTCGATCTGTATTATAAAAGAACTGACATATTCTCACAAATGATAACTTGCTGAAACCTTTTATTGCAGATAACCCACAGATCCCAACTAGGAGATGTTTGAACTTAAGAGACAAGTTAGTTCGAAGTCATTTTGTATGACAACCTCAAATGCTTAATAGAGGGGACGTACCCTTGCAGAGAATGCACTTGCTGCCAGTATATGGACTCTAGAAAATCACTATCTAGTTTAGATGGTACATACAAAGTGGACTTCAGACAGTACTTTAACTGTAAGTCACAAAATGTTATATATGCTCTTGTCTGTCCCTGCAAAATGATTTAGGTGGGAAAAACAAGACAACAATTAAAACAAAGCCTGTCTAGCCACTTATCTAACATATGCTTAGCAGGTAGACCCAGAATTAATGACACCCCACTGACTAGTGTGGCTGACCATTTTCTAAGGTTTCACTAAGGGAAAACTGTAGGTCTGAAATGTATGGGGCTGCGAAAAATATCAATCAATATCAGAGGTAGAGACATTTTTAGATTTTTTAGGCCTAGAAGGGTTGGGTCGATATTCCGTACAAGACTTGTTGAAAGGGAACGACCTGACAGCAGATGCACTCTGGGACGCTATGACAAGTGAGATGAGTTGACTTCTACTGACTTGACTCACCTACCTTTTTGAGGATGTCATCCATTTGAGATGGAGATTCAGATTGACCTGCACAGTGTAGAGGCACACCTTGTATCTTCAGTTTTTATGTCTGCAGTGGACGCACCGAATAAATTGGATCTAAGGACTCCGTTGGATGGTTGTTATTATTTTCCCTTGTGGATCAACCGGACCATTGTGGGTTTTGCTACACATATTTTTATATTTTGGGGGGGCCCCCCAGTGTTTGATTTCTCAAAATAATCGGGTGGATATTTGTACTTTGGGATATCATCACTAAGATCATACAGCGCTTGATTGGGACTTAACTTTTTTGTTTTCTGCATGTATCTATATATACATATTGAATGCTGATACTGTATAGCTTTTTACTTACAGGTGATTACATTGTCCAAATCATCTGTCATTTTGAATATATGTGGTAAATTTGATGTTATGTTACTACAGCAACGAATGTAACACTGAATACTCTTTAGAATCGCAAGACTATGACACTTTTGACATAACTGATCACATGACTTAGTCGACTTAGCCGATTGGTAGATCGGGTTTTCAAATAGCAGTGACTGTTTGAGCAGTCTTAGCGCCATTGACAAAGCTTAGAAGCGAAACGCATTTGGGTGCTAGCTCCCTGCTTGTCTCCACCATGATAGAAGCTACTGATTGATTTGCAGCCCCTGATACTTTTGTATCATGTCTTTAGCCGTGCACGGACTAACCTGACTTTACGACTGAACTGATAAGTATCTTTAGGACAATATTCACTGTATCATTACACTTGTATAGGTTGGTAGCAAATTAGGGGCCTGAAATCACTTTATTGTGAAAATTATTTGTATTTATTATTGTGAAAATTACTTGTATTTATTATATATCTACTGAACTTTCTATATAACTCTTCTTGTACTCTGTTATGAGTTTTTTAAATAAGATTTGAAAATAAAACTTTCTGGTTAAGGAACACAACCAATCAAACACAATATTAGCTATTCAAGACACAAAAAAGTTTTGACACACTCCCCCCCCAAATCTTAGAAACATTCCTCAACTTCTATCAAGATTTATATTCATCCCGTACCACATTTAACCAACAACAAATCCCAGAATATTTGTCTAATTTAGAATTTCCACAGTTGCAACCTGAACAGAAAATAGCACTAGACAGACCTTTTACAACAGAAGAAATACTCACGGCACTACAAGATAAGACTATAATATTCTAGCCAAATCACTAGCACACAGAGTGAGAACAATAGTAACATCAATTATCCATCGTGATCAAACAGGCTTTATGCCCAACAAATCTACTACAATAAACTTAAGACGAACCCTCATACAAACACAAATGAACAACAATATAACCGGTGAACGAGCAATAGCTTCACTAGATGCGTGCAAGGCTATGGGTTCCATAGAATGGTCATATCTGCTAGAAACATTCAAGCATTTTGGATTTGGGCAACGTTTCATAAAATTGGTTAAATTATTATATGCGGCACCTAACGCTCAGGTCATGGTCAATGGAAGCCTGTCACCAACACTCTCGCTAGCAAGAGGCACACGCCAAGGCTGCCCACTAGCTCCCTATTTATTTGCACTGGCCATTGAGCCCTTGGCAATACAACTGCGGTCAAACATAAATATAAGATGTCTCAGAATTGAGCAACATATAGAAAAAATAGGTTTAAACGCGGATGACTTGAAAATACGCATCCCTCCCTCACAACCGCAATCCAACTCATCAACATCTTTGGCTCCTACTCCGGACTAATTATTAACTGGGATAAATCAACACTCTACCCCCTAGATAATAAACCAACAGGCAACCGCATGAGCACAATCCCAATACCCATAGTCAACCACTTTAAATATTTAGGAATAATTATATCTAAATCCCCTCAACAATTTTATTCACTAAATATACCACCCTTACTAGATTTTACACAAACAAAGCTGCAAGCCTGGAAAAATGTCCCCCCTTAACCTATGGGGCAGAATACAATTGATCATAGTATTCCTGCTTCCCAAAATCTTATATATAATACACCATTCTCTCACATATATTCCCAAATCCTTCTTTACGAAACTAAACACTTTTAATTCTTTTATATGGAACCATAGGAAACCAAGAACAAAATACACTATACTCCAAGCTCCTAAGTACATGGGTGGGCTATCCTTCTCCAATTTCCAGCTATATTACTGGGCCTCCCAGCTGTCCCATCTCCAATGCTCAGTCAATCCCAACACACCTCCCACACCATCAGACCTAATGATGATTACCGAGTACATAAACATCCCATATATGGCATATACAGATAACCCAAAACCACACACATTTGGGAAGGGAAAAACACTTCATAAACAAGCCTGTAAAACATGGAACCTTACTAATAAAATGCTAACTAATAAATCTAACTGGTCACTTCATCCATACCCCTCTCTGGAGAAACAAGGCACTCCCTCTACTTAGGAATCTACCAGGCAGTATGCAATACGGTATTCATACCATGGGAGACATAATACAGGGTGGACAAATTAAACCATTTCAAGAACTAAAAAACAAACACAAAATTCCAAAAACATTTTACCGTTACCTACAAATGATACACACGCTCAGAGCTAGTTTACCAGACTCACTTGATCAAATTTCTAAACATCCAATAATAGGAATAGTACGCACTCAGGGCTTACGAGGAATCATTTCAAGACTATATACATGCCTACTTAGTGCCAAATCCCAACCCATCATTACAAATGTTAAGACAAAGTGATCAGATTGGGGGACTTACCAGAAGAACAATGGAATGAGATACTCAACTCACACTGCGAAGCCTCCCCTCCAGTCAATAACAAACTAGTGCAATTCAATATTATCCACCAAACATACTATACTCCTAAACAACTTAAACATATGAAAAAGTCTAGCTACAGGTACTGCCCAAAATGCCAATATCACAATGCTAACTTTATACACCTCATTTGGGAATGCCCTGAAATTCCATGTCTTCTGGCAGGAGGTAATCAGATTTCTGTCCCCACTAACCCCACACCCTATTCATACACAAGCACTCACATGTCTTTTTGGACTACTTGAAGAGGAGGTGTGGTCTAAATTTCAAAGGGCTTTCCTGCAGGCGACATTATGCACGGAAAACGATAGTGCTAGGGTGGCTCTCACACATGAAACTTAAGACCAAGAAATGGGCTAAACTAATAAAAAATGACTTACCTCTACTTAAATTACTCTATAGGCATAGAAACTGCCCAGATAAATTCAATAAAACATGGGTAGTTTGGCTGGAGACATCCTACACTATAATCTAGGGCAAGTTAACCACACCAACTTTACCAACCACTGCTCTAAAGCAGAAACTAGGAACTTGCTGGACCCCGTGCGTGACCCTGGGTGGATGAGGCCCAGCGAACCCGGGATACTCCAAGAAATAAACCAGACCAATTGAGTTGTTTTAATAGTTTAAAAAGGTCACTAAAATGTTATACTGACAACCAATGAACAATAAATGTGACAAAATAAATGTTAATGTCATATTTACAAATGTGAATGATATGTACAATACTCTGTGATAAAATAATATCGCTATAATTGAATTTATTCATTGGTAGCAATAAAAAAACGTATTTAAAAAAAAAAAACAAAGCTCAACTGGATGGCTTCACATGTGCGATAATCATGCTAAATGGCCATTCACCTCAGGTGTCGTGAGCTGTATTGTATAAGTGCATTCCAGTGCATTCCTGCACGTTGCAATATTGTGCAATCAGAGCCCATGCTATTGCACAAAAAAAATGCGGATCATAGCGGTGCACCTAGTTTGGTCACAACAATTGGGCCATACAAGTGTGTGCTTTCTAACATGTGATGTTAAAACAGGCTGGTTAGTCATACTTCAAGTGTTTTTAATAGGTGTCCCTAAATGTTTCACTAATCACGCGACCCTGACCTTTTAAAAATTTACACTACTAAGAAATACATTGCACAGAGTTGTGCTAAGATCAGGTTCACTTCATTATCCTCCCCCTACAGCTCTGTACTATGTTGTTTTTATACATACAGCGTAAACAAAAACACACTCTTCCTACCCTCCAACATTTCCTTTAAAGGCCATGTACACTCTAATCACAAGTTTGGCTTATTGTATATTTGTGCCTTTAAATATAAGGTTGTGGTTTTTTTCACAGGGGTGTATGCTCGCTGCAACATCACCAGGACGCACACGCATTAACGTCCCACGCGTGCACAGGTCACATGGCCACTGTGTTCTCTGACTAACAAACTGTTGGAGATTTGCAAATCTCAAAGCGGTGGAGATAAAAACGGGAAGAAAGTGGAAGAGGGAGGCCAACAAGATCCCAGTTAAAAGGGTGGTATAAAAAAAACACCACCACCTTATATTTAAAGGCACAAATATACAAGTCAAACTTGTCATTACAGTGTACTTGCCATTTAAGAAGGTACACTTTTCACTACTATTGCTGCAGCTGACAGAGCTAGAGACCTTCTCACTACAACACTGCCACTAGGAGTATTTATCAGGGACTCTGCACCACCCAGACAATTCTGCAAATTGAATATTGATGATTTTAAAGGGCATATCCAGCCTAAAATAAACTTTTCATAGAAATGAACACCACCACCCCCAAATCCAGGTTTCATGCCAAAGATGCCCCTGAAGTGACTTACCTAACTGGTTCCTCGCAGCTCCTCCTTCCTGGTCACGGCTGTTGCTTAAGGTGCGCCGTGACAATACGCCCAATTACCTTACAGCTGGGACCAGGAAGTAGAGCGTCTGTCAGCGCAGAGCCGCATTTCACCTGTTTTTGCTCTAAACAAGCTCGAAACAGCAGCAGGGGGCAGCGCTAAGGCAGGAAGGGACCGGTAAGTCGCATTAGGGGCATCTTTGGTGTGAATGCATAATGTAAAACCTAGGTTTGGGGTGGTGGTGTACATTTCTATTAAAAGATTTTTTTAGGCTGGATATGCCCTTTAATATATTTTTACATCAAAGGGGTAATGAGGTGGAAGCAAAAATCATATGCGCAGAAAATGTAATCAATGTCAGCTTCAGCTTTTTGGAACAAACAAAACATAAATGAGCTCATAGATGAAAAGGAATGGCACCTGGGTGGAAACCTTCAATGCTGAGAAGATTGTAGAAGTACTTTCAAGCTTAAACTTTGTTTTTTAAGGTTTCATTCTCCTTTAAACACTATGAAAAGATGTAGAATAAGAAGTCGCAGCAAGTGCAATGATATGTTGGGTCAAAATTCAAATCAATGCAAAATTATGATGCCATGTTGATGTCATAGTGACATCACTAAAAAACTGCGCCCAGACAAATTCAAACACGCTTTAATGATATAGAATAAGAAGTCGCACCATTGCAATGCTTTTTTGGGTCAAAATTCAAATCTGTAGAAGCTAAAGACAGGTGGAGCATGAAGCATATTTTCATCACTAAAAATGCACTTAGACATTTTTAAACACTATTAAAAGATTTAGAATATGTGGCACCTGCAAATAAATACAACACCTAAACATTATCCAAATAAGTCGCGTTAACCGGTTCGCTACTGGTTAGTGCAACTTTAAATCCATATTAGCGTCGGATGTGCGGGTTACGCAAAAATCACATGCTAATTTCTGTGCATGGGTGTTACGCTTTCACAATTGGACCCTAGCAGAGCGCATGCAATACAGACCAAAAATGGTAATCGGATGCACTTCAATAGCACATGGAAATGCATTGCATGTAGTAGTGTGTTCCCATAGGCTATTACATGCCTACACTCCCTACAATCGGATCGCAAACTGCTATCAAAAATGTGCTAGTGGGAGCTAGCCCAGGGTTTAAATCTTAAAGGGAAAGGTGGCAACCCCAGTAGAATTTAACTGACCACTTTACACGGTACACTTATAAAAACCAAACAGTTCAGAACTGCAAGTGCACAGCTCTGTGCAATGCATTTTAAAGGGGAATGTTGAAGCCTGGAAGTAGTGTAAAGGCAAAGGCCACCTTTGCCTTTAAAACCAAAACACATATTAAATCTAGGTTGCAGTACCATTGCAGTAAATACAAACTGTATCAGCCTGCATCATGCTTCTAAAGAAAATGCTAACAACCTTTTGTTGTGTAGATATTATCAGGCCTATGTATTAAAAGTTCTTATGCTAACATCTGATTGGTTGGGGAAAAATTTGCACCATTTTTAACAATTTAACAAACTTTTAATATATAGGCCTGCATATGTGTTTGGGTCTTAAAGGCAAAGGTGGGAACACTAGTTGATTTTTTATGCAAAACTTCCCACAGGCAGCCCTCCTGCTGCATTAATCTTATAGAACATGTTTGCATTCTCTCTAATATTATCCCTTTAATTGGCATTCCCTCTAATAATTCGTATTAATATGTACATTTATATAAATAACATGGTGCAGAGCTGCAAATGGCATACCCTCCAACATTCCCCTTTACTACGTACACTTATAGAACATGGTTCAGTGGTGCAGGTGTAGGACAATATATTGACCCTGATCTTAGCACAGCTCTGTGCAATGCATTTCTCTGTGTTATGCATTTCTAAGCTTAGCTCTATACTACAGTTTGTTGTTTTTATACAGACAGCTGAATCAAAAAACACTCTTCCTGCTGCTTAAACAGGGTCACAACATGTTTCGCACGTGTCTGGCGTGTAAGCGGATGCGCTACAGGGAGACAAGCAAACTTGAATGCTACACTAAGCAACTTTTGATTACTTGGTGAGTACCCTCCAACATTCCCTTTAATAAGGTACACTGATGAGAAATGCATTGTACAGAGCTGTGCTAAGATCAGGTTCACTTTACTATCGTCCCCCTACAGTTCTGCACCATGTGGTTTCTATAAAAACACACTCTTCCTACCCTCCAACATTCCCCTCTAAGAAGCTACACTTTCCACTAATATTGCTGCAGCTGACAGGGAAAGCTAGAGACCTACACACAACGTCCATATTTATAAAGGTATGATTACTATCGGAAATCTTGTAAATTTACAATAGAAAACGTAAATCTACGACTGCCCGTAGAATATCATTATGGTAGTTTACAGCATGGTATACTACTGCCACGGTCGTACAGTAACGAAAACCTGTGCTATTGCAAGTTTCTAAATATGGCCCTCCAACACTTAAACAATATATTGCATTTGAAACATACAAAGACACAGGTCTGGAACTGTGAATAGTGCAGGTTTATTGCAAAACATGCGTAGGTGTTTCTGACCCACTTGTCCTTCCTTAAGTGCTTGAGGGGGTCTAAAACATGTAGCACGCATGTTTTGCAATGAACTTGCAATGTTCACAGCTACAGACCTGTGTCTTTGTATGTTTCACCTGCAATTTATTGTTTATATATCGAATTTGGTGGAGTGAAAGCCGTAGGTGAGACATACATAATTTTAGATCCGGACACACAGGATACCCAGACCTTTATACATCACACTATCACACTGCTACTAGGAAAGGGTTAATCAGCTGCACCACCATTTTGAATATTGATGATTTAATATATTCCTACATCATAGGGGTTAAAAGGTGCGAGTGGAAACACACAGGTGCTGAAAATTTAATCAAGGCAATTGGGTTAGGATGTTGAGGCAAGCACTTTCTTACTTGAACTTTGATTTTTGGGGGTTTAGTTCTCCTTTAAATCTTTATCTGCAACTATTTTCTTGTTGATCTGTGACAGGCAAATGTAACCAGTAGTTATCCAGATGGTTTAAAAACTCAGAGCATTCACTCTATAGCCAAGGAATGCTGGGAGTTATAGTTTTCAGACATCTGGAGATCTACTGGTTAAATAATCTATGATTTTATAACTATGTCCTACAGAATCTCCACCCACTGTCTAAACATTATGGGAGACAGTAAAGTTACAATGAGCAGGTACCATAACAGAGGATTATGGGTAGGGAGCAGGTGGAGCTGCAGTAAAATATCTACACCTTTAAATAGGTGTAGATATTTATGCTCTGTTTTGAAAACTACAACTCCCAGCATTCCCTGTCTGCATTCTGCTGTTGTACAATGATTGGGAGTTTTAAATTGCAATCATCTGGAGGTTCACATACCTGCTGTAGTTCTAGCTGAACCTCATCAAGTGGTAGATTATTCTTATCATCACTATAATCATCCATCCCATAGATCATTGTGGCCAGAAGGATTTACACAAACCAATGAAATCACATGTCATCTGTTTCCATGCAGACACTTGCTCTGGTCTCATGCATAGGTACAGATAGAAGTTTATTACTTTGTTCTATGGGAGATTGTTACTTTTCTGGCTCTGAACTCTGCTAGTAAAACCAAGGTCAGAAGTTTAACCCCCTGCTTTTTCAATAACTCCAGCATTAACTGCTTGGCCACTGATTTGACAAATAGGGAGCCCTCTCCTATAACCTTAAACCGGGGCCTTTTTTCTTTTCCACCCCCCTTTTTGTGCTGCGGCCTTACCCAATCCCAAAAAGACACATTAACAGCAATTGGTTGTACAAATGGCCACAGCTTTATTAAACATTTTAACATTACAACATTCTAGCATTGCAGTTGTAACAAATGTGCCAGCGGTTGCTTGGCAACCGGCACGAATAAAACCACAGAGTCCCAGGAGTCTCCTGCTGGTGTGGCAAGGCCGACCTGCGCCGTCAGCCACAGGCCGCGCCCCTTCCCACCAGCTTAACTCACCACAAATTTCAATTTAAATTTTTGTACACTGCACTGGCAAATGCGCCTAAAACACGCTGTGACAACACAAAATTTTATTCAAGCCATAACATCAGGGAGGGTGGGAGGGACAATTCTTATCTGTCTGCCTTAATTGTATTAATGAAACACTGTTTCAGCATTGACCCTTTTATCAACATCATCCCACTCCCCCTTTCCCCTTGACCAATAAAACAATTATAATTCTTAACACTTTGTAACATTATTGTTAGCCGAGCCCCCCCCAATTGTCACAGTGGCCAAGGAATTCTTCCAGCCTATTCAGGCTGTCATTTTCTGCTCATTTTTACCAAGTGATTTCTGCAAAACCTACCCAGCCACTACAAGAGTTAAAGTTGAACAGAGCTGTCTGTATCTCTATCCACAATGCCATCCTGTATAACATTAGTACATTAGAGCTGTTGATAACTCAATATTTATCCAGCCAAAAACATAGTAAGAGGCTGGGAGCTTTTGCACCTAGATATATTTGCCCTTTATCTGCCATAGTATGATTTAGTGTAAGGTGCTATACACACTTCTTGGATTAATAACAATGTATTCTCAGTTTCAGTTATTACAGACAGATCTCTATTTATAGACAGTGATGGGTTCATATTATACACCATTTGCTTTATACTTAGCAATATAGCATCCATTTTGTATTAGCTTAACAATATAGCATCCATTTTATATGAGCTATTCATATTGTGTGCTGTTCATATTTTACCTTTCAGGAGGCCTTTGTTTTGTATGTTAGAATAAGTTTCTAGATGTTCTTTCTCACTGTGTGATTTTTCAACCACCATAAAGATAGCATAGACTCCCTCTGTCCTCCCTAAATTCTCAGGGTTTCTTATCTTGAGAATATTTAGTTATGTTCTCATCCTGGAAAATAATTGGTTATGTTTTCATCATGTAAAACTCCATTGATTTCCCGGAAAATGAAACCTAACACTTTCTGGTTTTTTTATGTTTTGTGTATCATGTGACTGTGCTAGTTTTTATCTATATAATCCAGAGTGCTACACAAAAAAGTAGAGAAAATTATTTTGGACTTGCAGACTCTGTGTCTTTTTCTTATCCTAAATCACTCTCCCAGGGCTCCGACCGGATCATCTGAGGCTCACTAGTTTACTAGGTAATTGTGGATACTTGGATACATCTGATACAACTGACCCATTCCCTTAAAGTTTTTGGAAGTTCCACCGAGATCAGAGGATCATTCCCAGAGGTTTGGTAAGATATTCCAAATTGTTTGTTTTTCTTCCTAGCCTATGGACTCTGGCTAGCCTCCGATCTGAATGAGCTATATTGATTCAGGGAGTAAGTCCGGATCAGAGGGTCGGCGTACCCATAGTATCGCAGGGTCGGTGAACCTTGGGTATCACAGAATAAGGGGTCCAAGGGTCCGCGAACCCATAGGACCAGCAGGTTAGCGAACCCGTAGTATCCGAGGATCTAGGATCTATATTATTGGGTTAAAGGTCCATAATCGGACGATACATGGTTGTCTGACTAGTATCCAAGGATCCATATTCTTGGGTTCAAGGCCCATAACCGGACGATACATGGTCGTCTGACCAGTATTCGAGGATCCTGGATTCATATTATGGGGTTCAAGGCCCATGATCGGACAATACTCAGTTGTGAGAAGTATTTCACTTGGTTAGTCTTTCCGGATGTGACTATCCCCTAATCCCAGAGCCTCAGAGGATTCAATAACTCTTGCTTTTTCTTATTCTGTCACATAAAAGTATAAGTTAATCTGTTTGCATGACTCAAATATCTGGTTGGTAAGTGTACGGATCAGAGTCATTGGAAGTATTGTTGACAAAGTGTAAAATGCACCATTCCTACGGCTAGACCTTGTTGGTCAATGACCCATAGAGAGTGATAGCATGGTGACACTGAGTCACATACTTGTGTGTAGCTTTGTATATATCTGTCTGTATTATATTTGGACTGTTATTAGTCGTTACCATATTTTTGTGTATGTTTATGTCTGTTAATAATCGTGTTGTATTAGGATTGTTATTAGAGATTAAAGGCAGCCATTCAGGTGTAGTTAGATAGTTAATGTTTGCTCCTTAACTAGGAGTTACTTCTGGCACACAGTGTAAAACAAAAGTGTTAAGCTTAACCAGTAATAGAACGGACAGTGTGGTCCAGTTCATTTGAAGTTCGAACTTCTGAAGAGTTGAGTTGTTTTGTTAGCTAGCATTATTCAGAACAAGGGACCCTACTGTTTTGTGTGTTTGTGTGTGTAATTGTTTAAGCTGTTAAATTTGTTAACTTGCTGCGCTTGCTATTTTTGCTCGGCTTATTGTAAACCTTCTTGCTTACAGGATGGAAAGTTTCCCAGTAAGGTGTCTGTTGAGTTTACAGGTTTTCAATGTGTGCTCCAAAATACTGATAACAAAACCAGAGTGGTAATAGAGAATTTTCCTGGAAAAAGCCCAAGGATATGTGATTTGTCTTGGTGGTACAGTTTATGGCAATCAGTGGGTGGATAATATAGTGGGTTGGATAGAAGATGTAAATTCCCATTGAGGGCTCTTTTAGTGAATTTTATTAGACTCTAGATTAATATAAAGTGAGGGTAATTTTAGTTAATGCTGGAATGTTTGGACTATTTTTCTGTTATAAATTATAGACCTGGTTCCATTGCAGATCTCCGAGATCTGCCAATCCGCGGATTTTCCAAACCCACCTTTGAACATTTTCGAAGATTTTCATGTATCAAATTCTCCAATGGCAGCTGTTTTTACCTGTGCCAACCCCCTGGGTATAAAAGACAGCTAGACAGGTGCCACTTTGTTAGTGTGTTAAAGTGAGTTTAGTGGAGACCTGACAGTGTAGGAGTTATAGAGTTATTTCCATGCTTTTGAAGCTTACTGTGTGTAAATTTTAGTGTGGTGGATTAGCACTTGGTGTTAACCACTTCTGTATTCACACAATTTGGGACCCAAAAGTCCTTTTGAGGACTACCCCCCCCCCATAAGTTTTTTGGACAAATTAAGTGTTAGGCCTTTTAGAGGTCTACTGGCCCTATTTAAAAACACACAGTATTGCAGTTTAGCGATACAGTGCATTATCGATAATGTACAACCGTGGCAGTAAATTAACGCTGAACGTTCGTTAATTAACAAGCCAATTCTGGAGGACCAAGACAGTGGTATGGATGTCAAAATGACGCGCGCCAGCCAGTGCTATGTAGCCACTCCATTATAGTGCACTTCTAGCGCTGTACATGCCTTTCCCCCATTGGAATGCTCTAAATACTAACCAATAAGATTATTTTTCAATCAGAATTGGTTACAATCAGATTGGTCTGTTCCCCAGACCATTTTTGAGGTCCCAGAGCCATTTACAGTAAGTTACTGTATCATTTTTTGCAAAATTTTTCAAAAATTCCTTGGAAACTCCTTGAAAACTAGAAAATTCTCGAATTTTCGAAAAATATCAAACGCGGCTCGAAAATAGAATGTGGAAGCTCGAAAAAAGGTGCAATCGTGAGGAAAGTTTTTATTTTAAAGTTCTGGTTATACCGTATATACTCGAGTATAAGTCGAATTTTTAAGGCTTTAAAGTTAGCCTGAAAACCTAACCTCGACTTATACTCGGGTCAAGTCCTAATTTAGATCCAAATTCTGCAGTTGCAGATAGTAACCAGTAGGTGGCGCTGTGTTAACCTGCATAGAAAGTTACAGGAGCTGAACTGCCTTTACTTCCTGCTTCCTGTAGTCTGGCTGCTGGACTCATTCAGCACTGTCACTGCTCATCTGGATGCTGTAAATCTTATGGGTCTCCTCAGTTTGGGCCAAAAAACAGCTGGTAGTACAGTGCAAATGACAGCTAAAATCTACAACTCACAGGTGACATTTTTAAATGTTGGGGTCAGAGAGTCCTTTACTATATGGGGGTCAGAGTGCCCTTTACTCTATGGGGTCAGAGTGCCCTTTACTATATGGGGTTCAGGAGAATTGTAAATGATGGTAAGCTTAATTAAAAGTTTACTGAACCTTGCCACTCCAGATGTTTAGAAACTGCAACCCCCAGCAACAAAGAATACTGTATGGGATTCATGTATGGGAATTCTGATGTTCATTTAAAGGACAACTAATTTCTACCCTCGGCTTATACTCGAGTCAATCAGTTTTATACATTTTTCAGGTAAAAATAGGTACCTGGACTTATACTCGGATCGACTCGAGTATATACGGTATGTACGTGTTCCCCAGACAATTTCCCAGGTCCCACAGCCATGTACAGTAAGTTACCATTGCTGTTTTACCTTATATTTAGGTGGATCTGTGCGGATTTTTTTCTACCGTTGACTTTAATGAGTTTTTACGCAGATTTTCGAATATTTTTCGAAAATCGGCGAATCCACAGGTGGAACGGATTTTAGCAGTTTCGGCCATCTCTATTCAGGGATTCAGGGGATGCCTAAATGTTTGTGCACTCCTGCATCCTGTGCAATGGCCGTTGAGGCCTCCAACTCTATTATACTGGGTAAGGAGAATGTTTTATATACATCCCATCATGTTTTATAAATCCTTAAGAATATAGATACCTAATATATAGATATCAACTATCTAGTTTACATCCATCATGGGCTTAACAGTTAAATATATTCCAAAAATTTACCTTTGGTAAATTCCTTATCTACTATACAGTATTATTAATATTACAGATAAAATTAATAACCAAGCAATAAATATATATATTATATAAAATATATGTATAGATCTCTTCCTAGTCCAATTTATTATCTGATTCTCTACCAATTAGAGCTAATATTTTTGAAGGTGTTTGTGTATAGTGTTTATAGATCTTCAACTCCCTGGTTTTGTTTACAAGTTTGTCTGTTACTGCATTTTGTTTTTCATCTTTTCTTTAATTTGTAACTGTGTTTTGTTTGATATAAACTGTTAATTTACTGATTCTGATTTGTGCTTTAGTTCATGATTTTGCTAGTGTAAGGGTTTACCTGTAGGAAGACCAGGCGAAGTCGACACCACCGGGACGGCAAGCCACAGGAACGAATGCCAGAATACTGGAGAGAGGCAAAGTTCAGGATTCCCAATAAGGGAAAAATAGGAAAGCTGTATGATCCAGGCACAGGATACCAAGCAAAGACAGCAGGGAAGCAGGAACAGGAGGAACAAAATAGCAATCCACGGATCAATAACCCAGCATGGCTCAGAAGGGAAAGCAGTGCTATTTTCGGGCGTCCACTTGATGTTTCAGGCCCTTTTTGAATCTTCGCGCCGCTGGGCGCACTTCCGTGACATCACTTGCGTCACGTGGCGCAACGTTGCACTTCCGTGACATCATGCGCATGGCACACTGACATTGGCACGACGGGAGCCTGGGCACCGCCATCTTGGAGGGACCGGAGTGGCAGAGCAGGTAAGTATGCATCCTTACAGTACCCCCTTCCCCAGGAGGGGCCTCAGGACCACCATGACCAGGCTTTCGTGGAAAAGCCCTTGTAGAATTTCCGAAGTAAACGAGGAGCATGTACATCCAGATGTTTGTAGGGTCCCTCTGGAAACTCTGGAATCGAGGATCTTCTCCACTTCATATTCTTGTTGGCCATTAACCAAAATAGGAATAGGGGTGGAATGAGGAGAATAAAATTGGTTAGATATCACAGGTTTAAGTAAGGACACATGGAATACATTAGGAATCTTCATCTGAGGAGGCAGAGATAAACGGAAGGCAGTAGGGTTGATTATTTCCATGATGGGAAAAGGACCAATGAATTTAGGGTCCAATTTGGGAGATGGGAGCTTAAGGTTAATATTCTTTGTAGAGAGCCAAACTTGATCTCCGATGGAGTAAGGAGGAGAAGGTCTGCGTTTCTTATCAGAGTATGACTTCTGTATCAAGGAGGTCTTTTCTAAATGTGATTTGGCAGCACTCCAGATGGTAGACATGTGAGCTGCATGGTCATTGGCTGCTGGGACATCAGTAAGAAAAAAATCTTGTGGGAAGGCTAAGGGATGTTGTCCATACACAGTCAGAAATGGTGATCTACCAGTAGAGGAATGCGTGGCATTATTATGGGCGAATTCTGCCCAAGGCAGAAGTTCCGACCAGTCATCTTGGCAAAGGGAAACGTGACAACGAAGGAACTGTTCAAGTATCTGATTAAGTCGTTCAGCTGCCCCATTGGATTGGAGTGATAGGCAGAGGAGAACTGAAGTGAAACCCCTAGGATTTTGCAGAGGGCTCTCCAGAATTTTGCAACAAATTGGTTTCCCTGGTCTGAGACTATTTCGACAGGTAAACCATGAAGATGAAAAATGTGGGAGATGAAAAGTTGAGCCAGTTCAGGAGCAGAGGGAAATTTGGGGAGAGGAACAAAGTGTGCCATTTTGCTAAAGCGATCCATCACTACCCAAATGACAATATTTCCTCTAGACGGGGGAAGTTCACCAATAAAATCCATAGCAAGATGTGTCCATGGGTGTCAAGGAATAGGTAAGGGTCTCAGAAGTCCGGGGGAATGGGAGTGGTCGGATTTAGATGTAGTACAAACTACACAGGCTGATACAAAGTCTTTGACGTCTTTCAGTATGGACGGCCACCAAACCATGGTTTAGGAGTTGTAAGGTTTTATGGACTCCAGGATGACCAGCCGGTTTAGAGCTGTGGGTCTGTTGGAGGATGGTAAGTCTGTGTTCTGGAGGTATATATATCAAAACAATTGGAGTACGGACCGGTGTGGAGGATTGACTGGATAGAAGCTGAGAGGCAAGCGGAGTAGACAGGGAGGCAATGACCCTGGAGGAATGTATGATGGGTTCTTCTAGATCAGAGGAGATTTCAGAGGAAAAGAAACTCCTAGAGAGGGCATCCACTTTGTAGTACCAGGACGATAGGTGATAATAAAGTTGAAGCAAGAAAA
The DNA here is from genome assembly GCA_019447015.1 of Hymenochirus boettgeri. NCBI lineage: Eukaryota > Metazoa > Chordata > Amphibia > Anura > Pipidae > Hymenochirus > Hymenochirus boettgeri. Next base: position 139,908,472 of record CM033469.1, on the reverse strand, counting down.
GAAGAGTGCCCAATGGGCCTGCCGAGGATTCAGCCTTTTAAGTGATTGGATGAATTTGAGGTTTTTATGATCCGTATAAACAGTGACAGGGTGAGTGGAACCTTCCAAGAAGTGTTTCCATTCTTCAAGAGCTAGTTTGATGGCCAGAAGTTCACGGTTTCCGATATCATAATTTTGTTCCGATGCTGAGAATTTTTTAGAAAAGTATGTACAGGGGTGAAGTTTGCCATCCGACTCGTGTCTTTGTGCTAATATTGCCCCAGGTCCAATATTGGATGCATCTTCTTCAAGAAAAAATGGAAGAAGAGGGTTAGCATGTTTAAGTATAGGAGCAGAAGAAAATGAGTTCTTTAAGGAGTTGAAGGCTTCCAAAGCCTGTGGTGTCCAAGAGCTCGATTTACCACCCTTCTTGATAAGGGCGGTAATCGGAGATATACGGGAGGAGAATCCCCTAATAAACTGTCTATAATAATTGGCGAAGCCAATGAATCTTTGAACAGCTTTGGTAAAGGTGGGTATAGGCCATTCCTTTATGGCAGCAATCTTGACTGGGTCCATCTCAAACCCTTCTTGAGAAATTATGTAACCAAGAAATGGAATTTTGGGAACTTTAAAGATACACTTTTCAAGTTTGGCGTACAAGGAATTTTGACAAAGACGAGAAAGGACTTCTTTTACATGATTTCTGTGGGAAGGCAAGTCTTCAGAAAATATTCAGATGTCATCTAAATAGACCACTACACAGCGACCCAGAAGATCTCGGAACAGGTCATTTACAAATTCTTGAAAAACAGCCGGAGCATTACAGAGGCCAAAGGGCATCACAAGGTACTCGTAATGTCCTTCATGAGTGTTGAAGGCTGTTTTCCACTCATCCCCCTGACGAATGCGAATTAAATTATAGGCCCCACGAAGGTCTAGTTTGGAAAAGATATGGGCATTTTTCAATTGATCAAATAACTCCGCAATCAGGGGGAGAGGGTAGCGTTTTTTAATGGTTATCTTGTTGATTCCTCTGTAATCGATGCAAGGGCGAAGGCCCCCATCCTTCTTCTCCACAAAAAAGAATCCAGCTCCGGCAGGTGAAGTGGAGAGTCGAATGAACCCTCGTTGTCAATTGTCCTGAATATATTCTTGCATGGATTTAGTTTCGGAGGGGGAAATAGGATAGGTACGTCCTCGTGGTGGAAAGGCACCTGGGAGTAATTCAATAGGGCAGTCATACTATCGATGAGGTGGGAGAGTTTCAGCTGATTTTTTACAAAAGACGTCTGCAAATTCTTGATATTGTACTGGACCGGATTTTGTTGGTTCTTTTGTTGTTGTTTACAGTAGCGTTATCGCCTAGACAGTATATCTGTTAAGCTGCTACTTTTTCCTCTTTCCTTTTCGTTTTTTTCATTCCCACTTTTCCCTGATAATTTATTATTATTTTAGTTTTTGTTTTCTCCTGACTATTTTTTTTAGACCCTTTGGGTCTTTATGAAAGTTGGGGTAGTGATAGTAATTATGGGTAGTGATTGTAATAATAGGGCTCATAAAAGCCATTAGCCTCAGCCCCATTATTTATTGTTTAAATTCTATATGTGACCCCCCCTCCCTAATTCTGTATTTGGGCTTCAACGTTAAAGAGCACAGGCATATTTCACAGATAACAACACAGCCTCAGGAAGTTCAAGTCCAAGTTCCAGATGACATCAGTCAAGTCCAGGATACTCCTTAATGAACTGTCTTTCATTGTGGGATGTTTTTCTTTCACTAAACCATTTCCGAATGTGCGCTGTGCAAACGATCCAAAGCCCGTAGTGTTAAGTTTTGCACTTCTTTGTAGCGTGAAACTTAATGCTATGGCTTGTGGAGCGTTAAAGTCCCACTCCTTACCTTAGCCCGATCCCGCGATGCAATAACTGACGTAATCTCGTTTACGTCAGTTATTGTATCGCGGGATCGGGCTAAGGTAAGTAACGGGAGAAGCGATATTGAATCTCCCCGAATGTTTTACAGTAATATTAATAACACATATCTGCCACCAAAAGTTCTTTAGGTCCCTGTGCCATAAGTACTCTCAATGTATTATCCTCCACAATTAAATCTGTTGGTCTATGTAATCATAGAATCCTGATTAATTTGCCCCAGATGTTTATTTAGTCTTGCCATTTATTATGGGAGACAATGGAATGTTATTGTTTATTTAGTTACTAATGGATGAAATTAACTAGTCAAGGCCATTATGGCCCTGCATATCCTGCCTGATCCCAATGACGACCCAACTCCTCTCTCCTCATCCTTTCGAAGGAAGAGAAAAGATGTAATTTTTAATCCTCCTGTCTATATTGACTCAATTGGGGTCCCAAGAGGGGTCCTTAATGAATTTAAGGCCTGAGACCAGGTAGCCGCTGGTTTTGAAGCCCTTATCCCAATTCTAACTGTTAGTAAAAATGTTGATTGGATTAATTACATCTATTATAATCAACAGAGATTTGTCAATTATACCATAGATGCATTAGGAGGCATAGCTGAACAACTCCAAGCTGATTCCACCATGACTTTTCAGGGCACTGGTTCATGTTGCACCTACATTCCTGACAATACAGGTCCCAATAGTAAAGTAACCATTGCCATTAAAAAGCTGAATCTTTCCATTGAACTTAAGAAAAATTCAGGTATTGCAACCCTTGGGATTAATATTTTGGTTGGTTCACAAATTGGAAACAAGCTTTAGTTCAACTTGGTATTGTCATACTCACCATATTGATTGTTGTAGGTTTAATTGTTTGCTGTGTTATCCCATGTATTAAGTCATTGTTAAAAAAGGGTGTTCATAACATGTCCATGTACACCTCACCTGTTGAAACTCACACAGCTCCAGATAAACTACAATCCTTTGATTACAAGAACTACCTTCTCGTATACCGCAAAAAGCAACGTTCTGTTATTGTATAATATTTTGAAAACATGGTTATGTTTTAAGAGGGGATTGAAGGGTTCATATTATACATCATTTGCTTTATACTTAGCTTCACAATATAGCATCCATTTTGTATTAGCTTAACAATATAGCATCCATTTTATATGAGCTATTCATATTGTGTGCTGTTCATATTTTACCTTACAGGAGGCCTTTGTTTTGTATCCTAGAATACGTTTCTAGATGTTCTTTCTCACTGTGTGATTTTCCAACCCCCATGAGATAGCATAGACTCCCTCTGTCCTCCCTAAATTCTCAGGGCTTCTTATCTTGAGAATATCTGGTTATGTTCTCATCCTGGAAAATAATTGGTTATGTTCTCATCATGTAAAACTCCACTGATTTCTCAGGAAACAAAACCTAACACTTTCTGGGTTTTTTTGTTTTGTGTATCATGTGACTGTGCTAGTTTTTATCAATATAATCCAGAGTGCTACAAAAAAAGTAGAGAGAATGATTTTGGACTTGCAGACTCTGTGTCTTTTTCTTATCCTAAATCACTCTCCCAGGGCTCCGAACGGATCATCTGAGGCTCGCTAGTTTACTTGGTAATTGTGGATACTTAGATACATCTGATACAACTGACCCATTCTCTTACAATGACCATAAAACATTTTTTTAATGATTGATCAAAATTAGATTTTGACTATAGTTTTCCTTTAAGTATGGTTGCCACAGAAATGGGAGGGTAGGTCAGTCCTTGTATGTACCTGTTTCAGGTTGGGAGGTATATGTTTTTGCATTTATGACCATAAAAGTAACTTTTTTGATGATTGATCAAATTTTTTTTTTTTTACTATAGTTACCCTTTAGGTATGCCTGTCACAGAAATGGGAGGGTTAGTCAATAGGTGTATGTACCTGTGTCAGTTTGGGAGGTATATTTTTTGCATTTATGACCATAAAACAAACTTTTTTTGATGATTAGTTTTTAGTTAGGTTTTTTGACTATAGTTATCCTTTAAGTATGGCTGTCACAGAAATTGGGAGGTTAGGTTAGTAGGTGTATGTATCTGTGTCAGGTTGGGGATACATGTTTTTGCGTTTATGACCATTAAACTTTTTTTGATGATTGGTCAAATTTTTTTTTTAAATATAGTTACCCTTTAAGTACGGTTGCCACAGAAATGGGAGTGTCATTTAGTAGGTGTATGTACCTGTGTCAGGTTGGGGGGTATATATTTTTGCATTTATTACCATAAAAGTAACTTTTTTTGATGATTGGTTAAAATTCGTTTTTTGATTAAGTATGGTTGCCACTGAAATGGGAGGGTCATCAGTAGGAGTATGTACCTGTGTTAGGTTGGGGGGTATATAAATTTTGCATTTATGATCATAAAGCTAACTTTTTAATTGAAAATTTTTTTTTGATAATAGTTACCCTTTAAGTATGGCTGTCACAGAAATAGGAGGGTAGGTCAGTAGGTGTATGTACCTGTCATGGGGTGGGGCCGTGACATGACGATGGGTGGGGTAAGAGGCATGGTCGCAGCTTAGCGAGGGATTGGGAGTGTAACTGGGCAGGGAATGGGTGTTCTGGGCGCAGCTGTCAAGGACAGAATTTGGACAGGATTTGGGCCCTGAATACGCTAGAAAAATCCTTTGTGTGCATGCTTCTGATGTGCCAGAATGCAATATAGTGTGGCCTTGGTCTTAAGAAGCAAGTCAACTAAATGGTTAACACTGTGTGTATTTATTGCACTTTTTTATTTTTAAAAAAGTATTTTTTTGTTAAAGCCTGTAAAATATATTTTTCTAATACAACTGGAAAAGTTGTGACTGCTTTTAACATAATCGTTGTGGTATCTAAACAAAATGGACATTTTTGAATATACTTAATTTTTTCTATTTAGAAAGCACAGTTGCATTACTTCATGTGTTTGGAATGCAAGCTAACTTCCTGTATTTGGAACACAAAATCTACTTCCTGCTGCGTGGTTAAAAAAAGCAAATGATCAGGCAGCCATTTTGTCCATCAGGAGCATGGTAGCTGAATGAATTCCACTGTGTTTATTATGTTGCTTGTAATTTCTCTATTTCTGTAGTGCTTTGTAATTCTCCCTTTAAAGTATGCTTGTGAAGGTTCTTATTCATCCAGGTCATGGTATATCTGTTGTATTCAATTGGATTAACTGGACTTGAAGTTAGTTCTTGAAGGCGTTTCGCTAGTCATCTGACTGGCTTTCTCAATTTAGAATGACTTGTACAAAAATCTGTGGCAATAATGTACCCTGGAAAATCCCAATTAGTATATCACGCCCTTAACATCTGGCTGTGATAGCGATATTCATTCTGAATTGAGAAAGCCAGTCAGATGACTAGCGAAACGTCTTCAAGAACTAAACTTCAAGTCCAGTTGATTTAATTGAATACAACAGATCTCCCTTTAAAGTCAGGGAGAATGGTAAGCTGGAAGTAGAGGTTTACAGAAAACCAACACACACAGATCAGTATTTGATGTTTGCCTCCCACCACCCTTTAGATCACAAGCTGGGTGTCATCAGAATTGATTAAGTGGTGACTTTTAGGCCACCTGCTTGAAAATAGGGTACTGGTATACACCAATTACGGTGGGTGCTATGCGGAGTATATAGTAATAATGATAATATACAGAGAGGGATAGATAGAAAAGACTCCGCTATGACATGGATCAATAAGTCCCATGGCACTCAACTACCAATAAACCATTCATAATTATAATTAGTGTGGGAAAAGGAACCATATTCCATGGTATCCCACACAAATAAGTGTATTCACACTACTAATCCAAAAATCCACACTACTTTATTATTAAAACATATATAACATACATAATATTAGAACATAGCAAGTATATAAATATGGTGTGCAATGAATCCTAAAAAAACACATTAAAATATAGGTAGGGCTCGGAGATAAATGTATAAATAGCAAAGTGCATGTATGTAAGGTGAAAAGTTCCAAATGTCCAAGGAAATGTACAGCAGGTTACAATGAACCAATACAGGAATGAATAAGATATACGGGCGTATACTAATAGCGGGGTATATAGATATATATATATCTAGGGTGCGTCCACCCCTAGAAAAAATAATGTAACTAAGTACATGTAAGTGAAACGATATATATATATATATATATATATATATAGATTTCGGAACAGTCTCACCCATATCTCTGCGTCTTCATCTCATGGTTATGCAGTGGAGGTGTGTTTGATAATCCGATTTATAATCCTCGGGTTCCACTGGTCACGCTCCTTCAGAACACCATGCCAAATCGCGCTGCTAAGGTTCATATCCCAAGTTCTGTTCACAAGCAGGCGCTGCACATATAGAGTGCAGCCAAATGGAACATGCAGCTATGCTCAATTAACTCCGTATTACCACACTGACCGACGTACGTTTCGGGATTGAACTCCCTTCTTCCGGGTCACCTGACCTATAGTCCCGTGCTCCTAAATAGCTTGGTGGTGTATTTACAATTAGATCCGTGCTGCAACATAGTATCTACCCAACAGGTTCTGATACTTATTGTCCCAAAGTTGCTACATGAGTAAATCAATATTATACTAACATTTTTATATATGTATACAGAATGCAGACGTGTTTCTCGCCAGGATATCACTTTAAACATGGCACTATGTGATTATAAAGGCTATGTTGCAGCACGGATCTAATTGTAAATACACCAAACCTATAAATAAACCTATAAATAAAAATATGACATGCATAACACATAATGTTAGAGGACTGAATTCTCCACAGAAAACATCCTTAGCCTTCAAAAACTATCAAACACACAAACCCCACATCATCCACTGGCAATAAACCCACTTCACAAATAAATCAGCCCCAAAATATCTAGATAAAGACTATACACACTTCATCTCAAAATGGAGTATCCTTTTTCACAACTCACTATACATTACGATACAAAACACAATTGCAGATGCAGAAGGTAGATACCTCATGGTCTTATTGAATCCCAGGCATATGTCCTACTAAATATTTATGCACCCAATACACATCAACATAAATATCTAATTGAAACAATTTCCAAATTTCAACTCATCGCATATCCTAATAGCAGGAGATTTCAATATACCATTAGACCCATATTGGGATAGATCTAATACATCAAAACTGAAACACAACAAGAAAAACACAAAAAAAACTATCCAAATTAATACAACAACTACAATTAACAGATCTCTGGAGAGAGGAGTATTCCAAAGAATACTCCTTTAGAAACCAAACACATAGAAACAAACAATAAGGACATCTTAGAGAACATTAAAATTAAAAAACAAGAACTGCATGCCCTATTCCCCACAATAGTCGAAAAAAATCTTAGATGGATACTATTACCACAAGGGAAATAATGCCGATAGGCCACTAGCAAACCTACTCAACCCCAGAAAAAAAAATACAACAATAACTAAAACCCACACCCAAACTGGAGCCTTAAGATCAAACCCTGATATGATATACAAAACATTCCAATCATTTTACTCCTCACTATACGAATGAAAAAAGCAAATCAGCCAAAATGAAATCACAACCTTTTTACAGAAACATATGCCAACCAATATACTTACAACAGACATGCAAAAGAGAATGTCAAACGCAATCACACCAGAAGAAGTAACCCAAGCCATAAAACAAAACCTCCTAAATCCCCGGGACCTGATGGATTTTCAGGAATCTATTACAAAAAACTACTCATACAACTTACTTCACACCTAACGAAACTGTTTAACTGTTTCATGTCGGGGGAAAAAATGCCCACCGACATGAACACAGCCAGCATCTCACTGATACCAAAACCAGGAAAATCCCAGCTGGAGCCCAAAAACTACTGCCCTATCTCTTTGATAAATCAGGACCTAAAATTCCTCACAAAAATCCTAACTAATAGAATCAACACATTTTTACCAACCATAATACACCAAGACTAGGTAGGTTTCACTCCAGGAAGACAGGCAGGAGTCAATATAAGACGAATATGCAATATAATATCTTACATGAACACAAATTAACTGGCAGCATTGTCTCACTTGACATGGAAAAAGCCTTTGATAGTCTTAACTGGCAATATCTGATAACTACACTACAACAATACAAATTTCCTACCCCCTTCCTAAACATATTGAAAGTCTACTATTCCAACCTCACAGCCACACTACTTCTACTATCATGATCCCATAACAATTCAAAGAAGAACAAGATAAGAATGCCCACTCTCACCCATATTATTTATATTGACTATGGAACCCATAGCTAACGCCATCAGAAATAACTCCTCCATCAAAGGAGTCATAATAAAAGACAAACAATATAAAATGAGTTTATTTGCTGACGACATAGCACTAACTTTAACATCACCTCTAATTTCATTCCATTCCCAAATCTATACTTTAGTCTTAAGGAAATAGCAGAAATTTCTGGCTTAAAAATAAACCAAGATAAAACCAAACGACTCTCCATCAACCTGACTGAACATCAAGAGAAATTAATAAAACTTAATTTCCACACAAACTGGAAAGAAACAGGCCTCCATTACTTGGGAATATGGCTAACACCTACCATTGACACCATATACCAAGCTAACTTCCCAAAAATATAAAAAAAATACAAAAAGATTTGAACAAATGGGACAAACTAAATATCTCATGGCTAGGGAGAATACATACATATAAGATGAATGTACTTCCAAGATTACTTTATCTATTCAGATCTCTAACAGTCTGGATACCAAAAAAATGTCTAGAACCACTACAATCTGAAATATTCAAATTCATATGGTCACACAAAACACCAAGACTGAACAAGGAGGACTTAGAGTCCCAGCTCTATATAAATACTACCTAGCAGCACAATTAGCTCAAATAACACCTTGCCACTCCAGATTCCCCCACTCACAATGGCCACAATAGAAACAAATTTAATAACATCCCTGCATGTAGACACCATATTGTTGATTCCTAACAACAAGAGTTATACCACCAGAAACCAGCAAACTAACATTAATATCACTAAAAATATGGGATAGAATAAAAATACATCAACTTATGAACACCCCATCCTTGATGGAAACAATAACACACTACCCTACCTTTCAACCAGGATACAACAATATGGGATACAGGTGGTGGAAAGAAAAAGGTCTACACCGAATGATCCAATTCTATAATTCCGGAACAATTGAAGACATAAGAACAAAATTAACAACACCCCCTAGGGGAAACCTCCAATTAATACAAATTAATCTCTATATAACAAAAATCAACTGAGAAATAAACCCCACATCCAGTTTGAAAGACTTTGAGAGGATGTGCTACAATAATCCCCTAAGCAGAGGCCATCTATCCACAGTATACAAAGGACTATTTTTTCCCTCCCCCAATAGAAAAACTCAAATACCAACAGAACTGGGAAAATAACATCCAAATATCACAAAATGAATCCCATTGGAAAGACACTTTCACAACACTTAACAAAGACAGTCTTAACATTGCTCTAAGAGAAACATCTCTTAAGGTACTATACCGTACATATAGAGTTCCAACAACTCTACACAAGATATACCCAGCAATCAGCCCAAATTGTTTCAGAGGCTGTAACCGACAAGGAGATATGCACCACATATGGTGGACATGCCCCAAAGCTACAACCTACTGGGAAAATATATTTGAAATCTTATGGTGGATATAAAGCCAGACCCAGAAGTAGCTTTATTAGGCAAACAAGTAACCACCCTCAATAAACACGGCAATAAACTGGTACAATATGCAATGTCAGCGGCAAAGATCCTTATAGGAGTGTAATGGAGAATATCATCTCTCTTACTCTATAGATCCATAGAAAGGCTTAATATTTGTATCAATGAGAGACTATTCCATGTAATAAGATTCAGTACATAGTAACATAGTAATTAAGGTTGAATAAAGACATACGTCCATCAAGTCCAACCTTTTCACCCTCTTTATATATATATATTTTTTTTTTAACCCTACCTAACAGTTGATCCAGAGGAAGGCAAAAAAAACCAGCTAAAAAGGGGAAAAAAATTCCTCCCTGACTCCAAACAGCAATCGGAATGTATCCCTGGATCAACCAGATCTATATGCATTAATACCAGTAGTTCTCAATATTTTTTAGTTTTAGAAACTTATCCAGGCCTTTTTTAAAACTATTCAATGAACCTGCCATTACCACATCTGCTGGAAGACAGTTCCACAGTTTTCCCGTTCTCACTGTAAAGAAACCCTTCCTAACCTGAAGATGAAACTTCTTTTCTTCCAACCTTAGAGGATGTCCACGTGTCCTCTGATATGACCTATTAGTGAACAATGCACCAGAGAGTTCATTGTATGGCCCATTAATATATTTGTATAAGGTTATCATGTCCCCACGCAAACGCCGCTTCTCCAATGTAAACAGCCCTAACTTGTCTAATCTGCCTGCATATTCGAGCCCCTCCATTCCCCTTATTAATTTAGTTGCCCTTCTCTGAACTGCCTCAATTTCCAAGATGTCCCTTTTGTATATGGGATTCCAAAACTGCACCGCATATTCCAAATGAGGCCTTACCAGTGCCTTGTAAAGAGGGAGAATAATATTTTTCTCTCTTGAATCTATTCCCCCTTTAAAAAAAACAAAAAACTCAAGAGAGAAAAATATTGCTACCTGGCATTGTTTGCTATGGCTAAGTCTGTTATCTACCAGAACCCCCAAATCTTTTTCCAATACAGATGCACTTAACACAGAGTTATTTATGGTGTAGGTGGCACAGGGATTATTAAATCCCAAATGCATCACCTTACATTTATCAACATTGAATCTCATCTGCCATTCTGCTGCCCATTTTGATAATCTATCTAGGTCTGCTTGCAGCACTTGCACATCATTGGAAGTTTCCAAAGCTCTGCATAGTTTAGTGTCATCAGCAAATACTGAGACCTTGCTCTCAATGCCCCCCTTCTAAGTCATTTATAAACAGATTAAACAGAAGTGGCCCCAGTACAGAACCCTGAGGCACTCCGCTTAGAACTTTAGCCCACATAGATGTAGCTCCATTAACCACCACTCTCTGTTTGCGGTCCAATAACCAGTTCTCTATCCATGAACAAATGTTTTCTTCAAGGCCAACAGTCCTCAGTTTATACATTAGTCGCCTATGTGGCACAGTATCAAAGGCTTTTGCATACCCACAACGAACATTAATATCATAAAAAATGGGATAGAATAAAAATACATCAACTTATGAACACCCCATCCTTGATGGAAACAATAAAACACTACCCTACCTTTCAACCAGGATACAACAATATGGGATACAGGTGGGGAAAGAAAAAGGTCTACACCGAATGATCCAATTCTATAATTCCGGAACAATTGAAGACAAAGAACAAAATTAACAACACCCCTAGGGGAAACCTCCAATTAATACAAATTAATCTCTATATAACAAAAATCAACTGAGAAATAAACCCACATCCAGTTTGAAAGACTTTGAGAGGATGTGCTACAATAATCCCTAAGCAGAGGCCATCTATCCACAGTTACAAAGGACTATTTTTTCCCTCCCCCAATAAAAAACTCAAATGCCAACAGAACTGGGAAAATAACATCCAAATATCACAAGAAATCCCATTGGAAAGACACTTTCACAACACAACAAAGACAGTCTTAACATTGCTCTAAGAGAAAAATTCTTAAGGTACTATACCGTACATATAGAGTTCAACAACTCTACACAAGATATACCCAGCAATCAGCCCAAATTGTTTCAGAGGCTGTAACCGACAAGGAGAATGCACCACATATGGTGGACATGCCCCAAAGCTACAACCTACTGGGAAAATATATTTGAAATTTATGGTGGATATAAAGCCAGACCCAGAAGTAGCTTTATTAGGCAAACAAGTAACCACCCTCAATAAACACGGCAATAACTGGTACAATATGCAATGTCAGCGGCAAAGATCCTTATAGGAGTGTAATGGAGAATATCATCTCTCTTACTCTATAGATCCATAGAAAGGCTTAATTTGTATCAATGAGAGACTATTCCATGTAATAAGATTCAGTACATAGTAACATAGTAATTAAGGTTGAATAAAGACATACGTCCATCAAGTCCAACCTTTACCCTCTTTATAATATAATTTTTTTTTAACCCTACCTAACAGTTGATCCAGAGGAAGGCAAAAAAAACCAGCTAAAAAGGGGAAAAAAATTCCTTCCTGACTCCAAACAGCAATGGAATGTATCCCTGGATCAACCAGATCTATGCATTAATACCAGTAGTTCTCAATATTTTTAGTTTAGAAACTTATCCAGGCCTTTTTTAAAAATTCAAGAACCTGCCATTACCACATCTGCTGGAAGACAAGTTCACAGTTTTCCCGTTCTCACTGTAAAGAAACCCTTCCTAACCTGAGATGATGAAACTTCTTTTCTTCCAACCTAGAGGATGTCCACGTGTCCTCTGATTGACCTATTAGTGAACAATGCACCAGAGATTCATTGTATGGCCATTATATATTTGTATAAGGTTATCATGTCCCCACGCAAATGCCGCTTCTCCAATGTAAACAGCCCTAACTTGTCTAATCTGCTGCATATTCGGCCCCTCCATTCCCCTTATTAATTTAGTTGCCCTTCTCTGAAATGCCTCAATTTCCAAGATGTCCCTTTTGTATATGGGATTCCAAAACTGCACCGCATATTCCAAATGAGGCCTTACCCTGCTTGTAAAGAGGGAGAATAATATTTTTCTCTCTTGAATCTATTCCCCTTTATACAAGACAATATCTTGCTAGCTCTAGTCATTGCTACCTGGCATGTTTGCTATGGCTAAGTCTGTTATCTACCAGAACCCCAAATCTTTTTCCAATACAGATGCACTTAACACAGAGTATTTATGGTTGAGGTGGCACAGGGATTATTAAATCCCAAATGCATCACCTTACATTTATCAACATTGAATCTCATGCCATTCTGCTGCCCATTTTGATAATCTATCTAGGTCTGCTTGCAGCACTTGCACATCATTGGAAGTTTCCAAAGCTCTGCATAGTTTAGTGTCATCAGCAAATACTGAGACCTTGCTTCAATGCCCCCCTTCTAAGTCATTTATAAACAGATTAAACAGAGTGGCCCCAGTACAGAACCCTGAGGCACTCCGCTTAGAACTTTAGCCCACATAGATGTAGCTCCATTAACCACCACTCTCTGTTTGCGGTCCAATAACCAGTTCTCTATCCATGAACAAATGTTTTCTTCAAGGCCAACAGTCCTCAGTTTATACATTAGTTGCCTATGTGGCACAGTATCAAAAGCTTTTGCAAAATCCAAATATACCACACCCACTGCTGTGCCTGAATCTAGCTTCTAGCTGGTCCTGGCGCTTTATTGATATTAACCTTGTCTAATTGTTTCCGTACCATATCCTCTGTTATCCAATGTGAAAACTCATCATTTCTTCCCTGCATATTATTACAATCCCTACTGTAAAGACAAGGATTCTCAACAGTAAAAACCGATGTAAAAAAACGGTTTAGCAGATTAGCCTTTTCGGCATCCTCTACTACCACCTCAGCTCCATTATTTACAGTACCAACTTTCCATAAATGCTGGTCCATCTGGCTCTATAGCAAATATAGCAGACTGGATGAGGGAACCATAGAAAAATAAAAGAGACAAACGGACGAAGCATACAGATAAATAAAATGAAAAGGGTAATTTATTGAACATTAAAATCGCATAAATGCCACAAATAAATCATACCACTTGGGTGTCCCCAATTGGAATGTGAATCTCCATATGGTTTAAAAGAGAATAAAAATCAAAGTCTTCAATGACAGCAAATTGATTGACTTGCTATTTAATGTTATTCAATGAGTCAGTATATAAACCCTCCAGGGAAGGGGTTATACAATGCCTTTCAGTTTTGGATCAGTATACCTGCTGAATATTACTTGTTTCTGCTTCCCTGTGATATGTGAGAAGCCCTGTCCTTAATTATTCTCCAACAAGAATGGCCACATTCTTCCAGCCACCAGAAGTTTCCAGACCTCCAGATCCCTTTCTAATGCAGTTTTGTTAGGCATTATCTCCTTACTCCAGTTCTTGATCAACATGAATTTCACCTTGGGCTTTACCAGAGTCTCTCAGAATTTAGTGGTTATTTTAAAAGCGACACACCGCCTATATTAATTTAAAGGGGAACGGTGGTCTCCAAACAAGTTGATTTTAAATGAAATGCCAGGTTCCCCAAACAAGTTAATTTTAAATTAAATACCAGGTTCCTATCTTTAAAATGAGCCATCAACCACCTCTCTACATGCTGCACTGCCAAAGATATGACGAAATCACTGATCAGAAAGTTAGGGGGTGGGAGGTTCTCAATCTGCAGTCAGAAATAGTAGTCCCTCCTTCTAATCTGCAGTTGGAACATGCTCAGTGCAGGAGAAAGAAACCAGGAAGAGATCAAGTTATATGGTGACTGAAGGAGGAGTAAAGGAGAGGAGGGGGGATAGACCATCACAGCACAGCCCACAGCAAGTGTAAGGTGTGTAAATGTTTATCTTTTTTTAATGACTTCCACACAGGAAGGGACTGTCACATGGTTTTAGAGCAGGAAGCAGGAAGTTCAAGGGATCTGGTGATGCTGCTACAATATCACACATTAAAATGTAATAATCTTCAAAACTAATGAAAGAAAAGTGCAAAAATACCCAGGAAAAAATTTTCAATTTACCTAAATTTTTGGGCCATAATTACCCTCTAAATGTATATTTAAAGGTGATATGACTTTCTCAAGTTACATCAGCACTGCTATCGTTTTGATTCTAAAACAAAAAAAAAAGAACTTTCTTATATGGTATCCCACCAATTCATTCATGTATGAAACAAGACACTAGATACACAATAAAACTGCATTTTTTCATTGAGTCCATAATGACTCATCATTTTCATTTTGAAAATCTAAAAAAAATATCTCTGGAGCAGTTTCCTCTTTGGCTCTCCACCTTTTAATCCCTAGGTATACTGTAATCCCACAAAAGGATTACATTACACCCTGCTTGTGTGTCATTATCATATGTTTTGCTACACTGGATTCCCCGCCCCTCCTCCTCACCTGTCTTAATGGCTCTCCAATACCTGAATCCTTATTTTGAGTGCCCTTTTTATTTTACTAATATATTTCTTTCCACACTCACAGGTAATAAAATGAGTAACCTGACATGTTTGATGTGAAATAAATTGCTTTGTATCTAACTTTCTACCATCTTTGCCATGGTATCTTTTTACCTGTTGCATGTGGGGCAGAGTCTTGATTTCCTGTATTCCTTGTTGCCTAACAATTGTTTTTCAGTTAGTCATTAGAGATGAATGAAACTGGGGAGTTTTTATCTGACACCAGTTCTGTGGAATCTATTGACGTTCCATATTGGAATAGTCATATTTTCTATCTAAATTTTCGATTTTCAATTCTTTGATAATAAGTTTTAAACATGTTTGGTAACTGACAGTTTTGAAACCACACTCATCAAGATCAGTATAGTGGCTAGAAGACAACATGTCCCTTAAGTTTGGTGAACATCTCACTGTCATACAAGGGAATTTACTCACACTATTAAACAAATCCCAATCCTCAGCTGACAAGCTTCAATGTTTTTTCATAGTTTCTAAATCCATTCCTATTTAAACCCAAAGATACATCTAATCACATTTTTTTCTACCCTGTTTTTACTTTCCAATACAGAACCTCAGCTCTTTTGCTTGGCTCGTTTAAAGTAATTTCCAGATATTCCACGTACTAGGACTGCAATTTCATTCCACGTACTGAGACTGCAATTTCATAAGGTGTCTCGATTCTTAAAGAGTCACTATACTCACTCAAAAACTTAAAATTTTTTAAAACTGCAATTTGAGAGAAGTAGAAAGGTGGTTCTCAAATATTTATCTGTGCTTGCTTGGTCATTAAATTATTAATGTTTTATGAGTCCTCCTAATTGCCCTCACACTCACTGCCTTCTTGTAGTGTCTACGACACTTATAAGTTCTGGGCAGCCTCACCATGGACCCTGCTCTGCTTACACATCTCCCCCCCCCCTTCTTTTCTCTGCTGAATCTGTTAATTGTTGCAGAAAACATTCTGGAAGGCAGCCAAAGAGCCTCGTAAGAGGTTAAGGATGGGGAACATATTATAATTTCAGCTTCATTGACAAAACTTTCCCTGTAAATAT
Organism: Hymenochirus boettgeri; assembly: GCA_019447015.1. NCBI lineage: Eukaryota > Metazoa > Chordata > Amphibia > Anura > Pipidae > Hymenochirus > Hymenochirus boettgeri. The sequence continues at coordinate 139,892,265 of CM033469.1, read as the reverse complement.
TGTGATTTCAAATGATGATTTATCTGGATCTACAGCTCAGATTTAAAATCTGAAAAAAGTTTTGGAGCAGTGGGATTCTGTGTCAATTGAAAATTCGATTTTTTGAGTAAAGATACCCTTTAAAAAGGCCAAATTCAAGAATTGTGAAATGCCCGTACTAACTACTTCTTTTTCCGAGAATCCAAGATGGAGGCAGCATATGTAGGAGCACACACCACCCTCATTTAAGTCTAAATTTTTCAATTACTACAAAATTTGAATAGGAAAACTGTATACGGTCAACAACTTCAGAAGAGATAAAATAAGCACAGACTATCTTTCAAGACATTGGATTCTGCTAATCCATGATAGATGTTTTTTTCTAGTTTGTAGATAAACAAATTAACTGTAGTTATTTTAGTGGTTATTTTAATAAAGGGTGAAGATAATAACAAAAGCATACAGTACATATAAACATGGGATTTTTACTGTTTTTTATGCCGCATAGGCATAAAATTCTTAGTTAAAAATATGCCTATGTGGTGGATTATTATGGAATAATGAAGAGACTCATTATCTCAAAGATGTTTTTAATGAACTTTTATTGTATTCGGTCACATAGAGTTATTGTAGCACTTTATTCACTTATCATATATAACACAATATTGTATTAAAATGTTAATGTTTTTAGATTTACAGTTAATCCTGGATCACTTGATATTTATCGATGCTTTTATTGATTATCACACATTTATTGCACTTGCACTTTTTGAACTCCACCTTGATAGTGGGAGGAGTCAATTATTAATAATTGGAGTCACTATAAATACTTGGTTTGATGCATTGTTTGGCTACACCTGAGGAAGGGGGCTTAGTCTTCCTGAAACATTGGGTATTTGGCATTTATTCAGCACAGTAAATAAAAGTGTTGGATTCACTATATGCAAAGTGTGCCTCCCTTCAACTTATTCATATTAATACTTACCTGTTGTGGCACGGTGCAGTCGGCGCACCTCACATTGTTCCTGCCCAGACTTTTCAAACTTTTGGATACAGACTTACTCATACATTACCCAATCGAAGGGAGGAAGTCTAAAAGTCTAAGCCTGAATTACTTGGCAATGCTTTGTACCTGTGAGGTCCATCTGGTATTGTCCTACCCTTCACAAATCCTTGATCTATGTAGATTAACACTAGCATAATAGAGTTTGTAGGCATACAACTAATATTCTGTAGGGAAGAAGTGTTGCAATTAGCAAAGGCTTTATTATATTTCAAAGTGATAATTTGAGCTAATACTTTTTTAAAATTAGCTTAAATAATATAGAAATCAATTGTTTTTATTAAATAACCTGTATATTTTGCAAGAGCACGGTATAAATACTTTTTTCTTTTATTTTCTGGGATAAATGAATTAGCTAGCTTTTGAGTTAATGAAAGTAAATTAATGGACTATACTAATGTCTGGATGACATTATCAGGAGGTAGAGCCGCTTGGGATGAGCTGTGAATATCAGATTGGAATAATAATCAGCAAATGTATTTGCAATATGTGATAGGTTAATTAATTTTTGACTTTTCTTGTTTACAGTACAAAGAGATACATTTATCCTGATTGTTTATGATTATGTTGATGGTTTCAATATACAAGTGTCTAATATTACTATATTAATAAAGGGATTTATAGGGCAACTCTGGTCTGCGAACAAGTTAGGGTTAAATGAAAGCTTGCAGGTTTTCCTTTAAAATGAGCCCTGAATCCCATATCTGGCTGCAGCCCATATGTGGCTGCAGCCTGTGAGAATTTATATTGTGATGAATGTTAAAATTTCCTGCTTTCAGATGGTTGAGTGAGAAGCGTGCTCGGTTAAGACTTAATGTGGTTCATGTACCCAGAATCGCTGTTGCTCTGGGTAAATGTCCTGGTCATGATTCAATATCACGTTTGTGAATTTGGGTTAATCTCTAAAAGGGGTTTACTCCCAGCGGATTTTAATGCCAGCTATTATCTGGTGTTAAAATCCAATGCTAAAAGTAGCACAAACGCGATAATGAATCACGAGCATCGGATGCATGGGTGTCTTTTGCATAACCCTGCGAATCCAGCGCTAATATGGAATTAAAGTCATGCTATCCAGTAGGGAACCGGTTACCCCAACTTTAACTCCATAAATTTGCCCAGCGCCTCTGGGTAAATCGCCCCCAATGTGTTGTAATTTATCTTGAAGTTTTTAATCTAGCTTGAAACCCCCTGACCACTGGCTAGAGCATGTTCACTTGATTCCTACTGCTGGAACAAAGCATCATCTGCTATAGCATAACAACCCTGCCCCCCATGAAAATTCTTTCTCATTGTTAAAGTTAGTCACATGCTTTAAAAAGTAAAATGTTCTCTTCCTAAAGTGTCCAGTGGCTGATTTACCTCCTAATGTTAATGCAACCTTTCCCATATAGATCCTGGTTAGCAATCAATAGTGTGCCATAATGTTGGCGGAAAAGATTGGAATGTGAATCTAAGAAAGCTTTATCTTAAGGTGACCACTCCTGCATATCTTTGAGATTTGGACTGTGGAAGATCAATAGTTTAAAGGGCATGTCCACCCCCAAAACTATAATTTTACCCACTACTGGCCCCATTGTGTAGTGTAATAAAATCATTACCTCACATCCCAGCTCTAAATGGTTTTCCTGTAATGTTCCCCAAAGTCAAAAAAACTGGCCACCAGGAGCCTAATAGAGTCCAAAATGGTATACTGCCTCCTGTCTCCCTCTCGCTCCCTCTCCCACCCATTTTGTTCTCCCTCCCCCTAGTGTAAATCCCCTTGGCCATATAGTAGTGCTTCCTCCCCCAGCCCCAACCGCTATAATAGACTTATCAGAATGTCCCCCGAACTCTACTTACCTTCCCTCTTTCCCCTGGCATTCTGAGCAGCCGGCAGCTGCATCTGTGATTGGCTGCCTCTCAGCCAATCACGCATGCGGCTGCCAGTCTGGCCCCCTGCTTGCGGTTTCATGCAAGCAGAAGGCCGGGCAGTGTGGCGGAGGAGAGAGGGAAGGTAAGTAATGATCAGGGGACTTTCTGATAATTCTATTATGGCGGTTGGGGCTGGGGGAGGAAGCACTACTATATTTCAAAAAACATTTTAAAGGGTGGACATGCCCTTTAAGGCAGAATTCATTTGTTAGTTTTCTATCTGTAACAATTAAATTCATATTTTTTTATCGCAATTTAACATGCTTGGTTTTTGAAGACTTGAATATTTGACCCAACTCTCCTATATTAGACCATAGCTTAGGTTTGTCCTAACCAAATCTATTTTTGATTTTTGCCATGGTGGCTCCATAATTATATTATACCCCCTGTTTAACACAGTAAGGGATGTGATCATCATTTTATTTCAAGCGGACAATAGTTTCATACAAGAAAAATTAGCAAATTTGTAATTACAACCTACAGTGACCCCCATAAACAAGTTAGCTGGAAATATTTAGCTGTAAGTAGTTTATTGCAGGTAGCATAAACAAGCCATATTGTTTTTATACACAAAAATTCTAAACAAAAAATGAAGAAAATTTATGAAAAGATGCAAAAATTTGCCTGTATTGTTTTGCCTCAACCTATCATATTTCACCTTTTCATTGGTCTACGACAGTTGGAAACATTTGATAACATCTGATTAGTTTTTACAGATTAAAGTTCTGTACAGATGTGCCATTATGGGGCCAACCCACAAAGCACGACTGGAAGACGAATGGCCGTTCCAGCCGACTATTGGTTCATCCAGGGACATTCGGATGGGCAACCTTGATGATCTGCCGGTTTGGATCATCAAGGACACCTGACCAACATACAGACCAACCAACCAACAGTTGGTTGAAAAGGCGTTCTTCTCCCAGTTGGAGCTTAAGAACATAATTTTGCACCTCTTATTAAATAAACTCCAAAGTACTTAAATACATACAGTAAATAACACATTTTTATTTTTTCATACTTAAAAAGTACAAAAAAATATTTCCTTTAGGGTGGTAAAAATCCTAAAGCTTAAACATACCCTTTAGAAATTAATCATATTAAATAACATTTTTATCATCAGTTAAAAGTGGTAACAAAGCTATATCGCTGGCACCCACCAAGCTTAATGTAAATGATGACTACAGAATAATAAAACAATCAATAACCTTTTTAAAAAAATAACTCTAAATAATCAAAATGTCAATAAGTTATTTGCAATAATTTAATTAGTTTCCCCACCCATCTAGAAAACAACCTTCAGTTATTTGACATTACCTTCAATAAAATCCTAAAGTTTTAAGGGAAGAAACAGTAATATAAAATATATCTGTACACGATTAATCAAATATTAATTTACTAAGCCTATGACATGTGACATTTCCAGTTTAGTGCTCAGAATTATCTTCTAATTACTAATTATGGTTAGTAGCCCATATATATTGTAAATTCCCCTTTTCCACAATATAAATGATGTGCAATTCACATGTTATCTGTACATATGAAAGAGAAGGACATTGGCAAGTCTGTTTCCAGATGATAGTGAAATAACAAGAAAAGATAAATTAATTACATGACAAGTTTAAAAAAAGAAATTTAGAAAAGAAAAAAAAAACGACTAGCCAAAAACCCAGAATAATAACAGTAAAAAGGACAAAAAAAAGTTTTTTCATAAGTTAGTATCAGGGGCATTATAATTGTAGCTATAGTATGGACATGTAAATAAATAAATACCACAGTACTTGAATACCCCATCGAAGGCTCATTGGGTTGCAAACCAAATTTCTCCACAACTAGTGGGGTTTATTACACAATAATAATCAAAAAGTTGGAGTATATTTAAAGAATGACCAGGTTGATTTCAAAGAATACATTTTTTGTTAATACATATCCAGGATGTGTAAAAATCTATAAAACTTTGATTAAAAGCTGGCCAGCAAATCATTAAACCTGGATACAATATTTTAATATTGCTGCAAAGACAAGTCAGTAAGACAGTGCACTATCAGGGTTATTCAATAATAGTTCTTATCGTTAAAAATGGTGCTAATTTTGCCCCAACCAATCAGATCTTATTTAACATTTGAAAGCTAACATCTGATTGGTTGGGGCAAAATGTTAAATAAGATCTGATTGGTTGGGGCAAAATTAGCACCATTTTAAACGATAAGAACTTTTATTGAATCTCCCTGTGAGTTTCTCCGGTATGGAAAAACCCCAAGGGAACTGATGGAGTTCATCTGTGTGAAAGGTATAGACACCGAGAACTGTCAGGAACCATTAGATACATTAACCGATACCAGAACTAATATAATTGTAATTACGTCAGTGTTTTTTCATCAGACCCTGTCTGGCCTGCTGCCCCTGATGCCTGATGTGCAGAACCTGGATTTGAAGTATTTGAAGTAACATCGTAAAGTATAAGCACTCAAAACAAATATCATTGAGGCCCCTTATGAAATATTTTATATTGCGGTGGAACAGTGAAATATCATAACGTATAAGTAATAAAAGTTACAAACAAATAAACCAGTAACCTGCTATAATTCTATGTTGAAAGAAATATTTTATTGAAACATTGTATCTAGGTTTAATGATATGCTGGCCAGCTTTTAATTAAAGTTTTATGGATTAGTGTATTAACAAATAAATGTTATTCTTTGTAATCAACCTGGCAATTATTTAAATATACCCCAACTTTTTAAGCTACAGTATGAACACATTTTAAAATGATACTTGCTTACACATAGATATGTATGGAAAATATATGGCTTCTTTAATCATTTAGATTAATTCAGCTGTAAACAACAGTGTTTTTCACAACCAAAGCGAAAACAAATTGAAGATTCAAGGTTATAGAATAGAAAATAGAAACTTATTAGAAAACTTTTTGGCCTTTTTTTATTACACATTTCATTGTTTTTAGGATTTAATTTAATTTAAGACTCCAAATGTATAAGGCAAATTGATGGCATAAATCATTTATATGAGATTCCTACACAAATATATACATTCAGTGACCTTATACCTGACAGTGGTTCAAGGGTCATTAGCTCTGTAGTCATGCTTGTAAAATGCTCTAAAAGCATAATACCTAATTGTGAATCTACAAAAAATAACTATGGATGCATACAATTTACCCAGAGGATTCTGTTGTTTTTTTGCATATTTAATATAAGAGAAGGAATCTTGATAAGTGGTGTTCTGAGTAAGTAAAGTAAAATTTAGCTTAATGCAACCTTATCCAGGAAACACTATACACCCAAGTTAAATTAAACCCTTGGTCAGCCCTCTTTGATAGAAAAATAACTCCCTTAACTTCTGAAGGCAACAAACTAGCACATACTGTAGTATATGTGCTGCAGCCAGAACTCTTATATTGGCAACATGGAAAAAACCCTCCTCGAGGCAGCAACTGGTGACAAAAATATGGTGGTTGTGTAAAAATGAATTGGAGGGACACAACAAAAAATTACGATAAGTCATGGAACCCATGGGTGCTCACTATGGCGGAGCCGAGAGGAGATAAGATAGATGGAGGGACAGTGACAAAATGATCCGCTAACTATTACACAGGTTTTGCTTGGAGGGCGGAAAGAAAGAAGGGGACAACTCAAACCAAAATTAACTGTTTGATGCACTATATTTATTTTTTATTTATAACTGTAAAGCTGATAGTTATATTCATGTTCCGAATAGAGTTTTACAAACTATATAACTGCAAAAGAAAGAGAGACAGATGAGAATTTTTGTACTGACGCCTCTATATTTTGCTAATACTACAGACTACAATTGTTCATTGTTATTGCTACTATTGTTATTCTGAATGCCTCTCTAATAAAGAAATATGGAAAAAAAATTTTTAGCTTAATGCTTTTAAACAACAAAGAATCATAAACAATACTGCACATTTCATAAGTATTTGTATGATTTGGTTATGTACCGTTGTATTATGTATATATTGTGTAAAATATTCCAATAATATTATAAAAATATATATAGAATAGAGTCAGACCCAGAGAGGGAAAAACAAAACCTACAGGACCCAGGCAGCCATACACTTAACCTTCTAATACGTTAACACTATAAATAAGACACAGACAACTTTCCTTTTTGGGTAACAAAAATAGGCCACGGCTTTTTATATAAAATTTACATATGATTATTTAATTAATTAAATCAATTAATAAATATGCCTTTTTTAAATTTGCATATATTTTTCCACCAGTACACCCTTGCGTACCATAACCATGTTTGTTGTAACAACCTAGCCGTAGATCTCAGCTTGAATGGCACCTCTGTCTTGCCAGAGGGCATGTAACGGCTCATAAACCTCTCCAAAAGGGTGTACCCACCAGCCGTGACTCCAACTTCCACCAACATATATTTCCTTTTTTTTTTTTTTAAAACCAACTTGTATACAATATTACAATTAATTTGAAGGGGTGGGAGGGAGGGGAGATTCTGCTCCTATCACCAGCACTGCTAAAATGGCGATGGTACCTCGTGGCTCCGCCTTTTAAAGAGAGACGCGGCGTTATGACGTCACGCCGGCGCCGCGTCTCGCGAGACTTCGGCCCACACTGGGAAGCCAGAAGAGAGTGGCCGCTTCCCTGTGCGGGGGCTACCTGCCTGGACGAAGGGGAAAGGGGGTTGCCCTCCCCTCTGGGTCAATCGCCCCATCCCCTAATGCGGCGCGGGGCTCCCACACTCGCAATCAGTCCGGTGTTCTGGGTCAACAGGTGCTTCCGAAACATTAATAAATTTTAAAATATATATATATACATACAATACAAGGATTGTGGAAGCACTCCAATTAGGCTAATTTACAACTACATTTTGCGACGTGCTACTGTCTGGTCAAACATTTATTACAAACATAGAAAATTATACAAACATAGTTTTAGTATTACATTACTTGTGATACATTTAAATTCAGCTTAAAAATATCATCTAGCTTGGAGGGCATGTGATGTAATTTCTAGTATCTGTTCTCTCGGTACATTTGCCAGCACTAAACTTTTGGTGATATTTTATATGTTTGCACTATAATTTATATTGTGTAGTTTATATTGTTTTGCTGTGCATGTGTATAATTAAAGTATGTATGTCTAGCCTGCAGCCTTACAGATGTGTCCAACTTCCAGGATTTCCCTGGAGGGCTACATTTATTACATTTCATTAGCTAATTGTTGAATGGGGTTTGACTGGAGTCAGAGATTATGCAATTGCAAAGAGAGAAAAACAGAAATGTGATTGTTGAAAACCTTTATTCAGAGAATACACTGGCACAGTGAACAGGCGTCCCTGAAAGTCACATGCTTTCCATTCTTCCTGATTTTGTGATGAATTTCAAAACAGATTGGAATGTCCTGACCTGTAAACCTATCAGCCCAATTCACTGAGAGCTGCTATTGGCAACCTGGTGTAAACACACCAGAGATGCATATTCTGATAGCACTTCTCTGTGCATGTCAAATGTGGTATGTATTTCGGACTTTTAGCTGGCGTTTATAGTGCCGCAATTAAATGCCGCTTTCCCATATAAAATCACTTGTAGCGGTTGCGTGTTAACTTCTGCTTAACATCAGATATAACATCAGTTAGTGAGACTTAAACTCCAGAACGAGTGGTTGGCCTCTTGGTGGCATGCCCTGTATAGATTTTGCTAATAATGGGAAGTTCATGGTTAAGTATTGTTTAGCCTTTATGGCTCTTTTAGCTCAAACAGCACTATATAAGATTTTAAAGATCTGCTAGACATTAGGGATGAGCTCCAAGACACAGTTCCAAATTTGTTTATCCCAAACAAGCATGTGCTAGAGTAAAGTGCAAAAAAGTGTGTGCTATACAAGATATGACTGGATGATGATAATATAATTTCTACAATACAGTTTCTGGCTTTTGCTTACTTGACAACCAGCTAAATAGGATCAATACATTAATACCATGGTAGCCATTCTAAGGAAAGCATTGTTGATACAAAAAAAACAACTGCCAATACATCTGCTTTAATTATTAAACTATGTCAGGACCATGGACCAGTCAAATTGGAATGTAGCATATGTATGATCTCACCATCCTTTCTAAAATGTGGGGGAGAACCTGGTTTTACATTTTATTAGATTCCTAATGCAATACCTAATTACTAAAAATGCCACTTGTCATTCTTTTTAGCAACTATACAAACCAAATCAATGTTAAGAATAAACTGTTGCCGAAACATGCAGAAATATTTGTTACTTGCATGCTCATTGGTAATTAGGGATGAAGTTGGTTTCCGAGTCGAACCCAGTTCCGACTCGGAACTGACGGTTGACAGTTCCAAGTAACTTTTGAGGTGCAGAACTTTTTCGGATTGTAATAATATTGAATTTTCTAAATTGAATATTCTAGAATTATCACATTTTCAAAATTGTAAATTTTAAATTATTATATATACAGGGCAATTTTCAGAAATATGAATACGTGAACCCCGATCCTGAATAAGGGTCACCTCAATTCTGAAATGGGAGAAATAGTGAATATATGAGGCGTCAATTTCTAATTTTCAAACATTTTCGAAAATGTGATGAGGAAGCTCAAAAATAGCTTGTGAGTAAAAGAAAGTTAGTTTTATTAACTTTTAGGTATATGGATTGTAATATTTGAGTATAAACCAACCCGAACATAAAATGAAGGTACTTATTATTAACTGATAAACCAGCAAAACTGCTTGACTTGCTTATAAACTGAGGGTTGACTTCTTCTATAGACCATAGACAGTCCTATAGAAAGTCCAATACACAGCCCCAAAGAAAGTCCCTACACAGCCCCATAAGAAAGTCCATACACAGCGCCATAGAAAGTCCAATACACAGCCCATAGAAAGTCCAATGCCCATAGAAAGTCCCATACACAGCCCATAGAAAGTCCCATACGCAGCCCCACAGAAAGTTCCAATACACGGCTTTATATACAGATGTGCCCTGCATACTTTTCAGTGCAGCCTGTTTGTTGAATCCTGTTACTTTCCCGCGGCAGGACAACTATTGCCTAACCCACCAAATCAAAAATATTCTGTGTTAAAGGATACGGCTTTTGTTTTCCAGGGCTATGGAATTTTGTCCATCTGCTCCTTCAAGCTTTCAGATCAGCCCAGACCCGAGTATAAACCGAAGGGAGACTTTCAGGATGATTTTAAGGTAAAATTTCTCAGTTTATACTTAAGTATATACGGTATGGGTTTCCCAGAACCTTGAGCCATTTACACTAACTTACTGTTGCTATTAATTCCTTAAATTAATATAAATTTTCAGATTTTTTTAACTCCCATTGACTTCTATGTGTCCGTATTAGAATCCCATTTTTTCAAAAATCCAAAAGTGCATTTTCAGAACGGAACTTGACGATTTCACATCTTTATAGGTAACCTATACTCAAATTAAGGAACAAGGGCCCTATTGTAAAGGCGCGCTATCACGTATAATGATTGTGAAACCAATGTTAATTTTTAATTGGTTAAAGCGATGCTAATTTACTTTGTTTTATTTTAATTAAAAATCGTTGTTTTACAATACTGCGATTTTAGCGCGATCGTAGATTTAGAATACCATTGTGGTAGTTTACGACTACAACAAGTCCTGCGTGGTATGGTGGGCAGAAATAATTCTCTCCATACCCAAGAGCACAACCAGTACCATGAGATTGAATGGAAAAGTCTACTTTGCAATGTATAAGCCTTCCACAGTCTCCAGTGATCCTTAAATGCAAGATGACGTGTTAAATGTTGTAAATTGCACACCCACTGCACATTTATTAATTAATTTGGAACCTATGGTTCTTCGCTAATGATATATACAGCACAGTGCAAAGCTGTTAGCACAACACATGGACAAATGCATACTCATCAGTCTAGCATCATCCTGTTTGAAATTACTGTAAATCTTTTTGCCGATCAAGGTAAAAATGGCTAATAACATATACAGGGAGTGTTAAAAGGATCGCTGCAGAGAAAATTCTCTTTAACATCAAACAAGCAAATGTAATCTGCTTATTATGCAATGAAAATGCAGCTGTACCGTAAATGGAGAAAGGTATAGTGGCTAGTAAAGACACAGAAGATATTGACAAGTGAAGTAATTGTGCATGAAGCACTGTATGCATCACAATAATGTAATTTTGTTTGGCATTTTGGACTGATACACAACTCTGTATGCTAAAGTATGGAATTCCTTCCTAGCTTATAACCTGCTCTAAAAACAATGTGAGTGCCCTGGTATAGATTTTTTTGATCTCACTTTTGCCTTTAGTCCATTACCTCACCTTTCACTGCTAAGACTTTTAATTGAGATAGCACATACGTTGCACTTGGGTTGGCTGTATTTTGCTCCCACGTTGTTCCTTGTACATTTAGATTTACGTGGTATTAAGCAATCACATATGGGTCATTTAACAAATAGTAAATGGAAACAAAGATACAGTATTTTATTTATTTTCTTAACGGCCCTGGTCCTGAGCTTCAGTCCTCCTCGACAGTTTTATGAGATCTTTACCAGCCGCAGAGGAGGCATCTCGAGAAGCAGCCGTAAGTCAGTGGCTGACTTATGACTGCTAACCGTAAGGAAGAAGATGAATCTACATTTGGGGACATTGAGGAATTGTTGAGCTCTTTTAGGAGGTCCTCCATGTAAGTAAAACTTTGAGTGTTGGAGGTTGACATACCCTTTAAAGTTATCTGTCAAGTTTAGGTCCATATCTGTAGAGGAGTGAACTATGGAGCTTAATTTCTGGATTAAAAACTGGATTGTCAAATGGATTGTTTTAATTGCTGATCTAACAAAAATCAACGTTAGATTTTCCCATAAACAAAAATAAATTTGTTGCAAACTGATCTTTCTTTTTGCAGATAAATATTAAAGATGTCAATAATAGCAAATTCCTTTCTAAAACAGGCCCCTAGAAGTCAATTGGAGTTTTTTTTTGAGGAAGCGGTAGTGATGCCGTGAATGCATAAGACAATCCCCAGAGTACATATGTGTTAGTTTTAAATGTGTTATTTAAGTTTGACTAAAGATCATTTTTTTACAATATACTCCATGTGTCCCTGAGGTCCTGACAGAATTTGATGTTCTGTGCTGGGCCATATATTGGTGCAGCTGTCTGATACAATTAGAGCACTCTTCACTGCATTGCAAGGGTTCCCTTATTCAGAATGAGGGTTCACATATTCAAATTTCTCAAAATCAGCCTGTATATTCAATAATTTTTAAAAAAATAAAATTATGAAAATTAGATAATTAAGGAATATTCTATTTGTAAATTTTTGAAAAACTGTGAAAAGTCGGATATGGAAAATCAGAGAGTTCAGTCAGAACTTTAGAACAGATAGTTCCGAGTCAAAACCGGGTTCAACTTGAAACTGGACTCATCCCTAATGAATATACAGCTATCTAAAGTCTCAATCACAACAGGAAAATAGAATACAAAACTCCATTTAATGAGAAAGAGCTGTCAAATAAGTATCTAGACCTGTACATGTCCAGTGCACATTTCTTTTTTAGTGTCACAAATTTTATTCCCACAATTAGCAATTGCTATCAACTACAGCACAGGAATTAAAAATGGCAGTAATAAATATAGGAGTTCTACTCTGTAGTAGAATGCAGTGAATGTTTTACAAATATCTCATTTATTCAAAAATGTTCAGAATTGCATTCAATTTAAAATTATTTTAAGACTTCTTGTTTAGGTATCACAGCTCTAATTCTCTTCTGTTTCTTTCCAACATGACAGGCATTTGATTAATCAAACCTCTGCATTCATTAACATATTCCAATATTTCATCAGGGTTTGAAAAATGTTCTATTTGCCAAGTCTGTACTGCTTAATCAAAATGCCATCTACGCTACACATGAAACACTTGTATCATAACCCCCATTCCTAAAAACTACAACTCCCAGCATTCCTCTACAAGCACTCTGTAGTTAGGGAATTCAAACTACAACCCCCAGCATTCCTCTACAAGCACTCTGTAGTTAGGGAATTCAAACTACGGCTATCGCAAAAGACACCCATACGGAGGCCATAAGCTATCCAATATCGATTTTGCAGATATTTCAGAGTGCCAGCTAAGAGCTGGTGTTAAAGGGAAACTGTGGTCTCCATACAAGTGCCCTCAAGACATGAACCATTAAAGAACACTTGTCACTTCTGTACGCAATGATGCAGGTTTCCAGAACTAATAGACCCAGAGAGGGAAAAACAAAACCTACAGGACCCAGGCAGCCATACACTTTAACCTTCTAATACGTTAACACTATAAATAAGACACAGACAACTTTCCTTTTTGGGTAACAAAAATAGGCCACGGCTTTTTATTAATAAATTTACATATGATTTATTTAATAAATTAAATCAATTTAAATAAATATGCCTTTTTTAAATTTGCATATATTTTTCCACCACTGTACACCCTTGCGTACCATAACCATGTTTGTTGTTAACCAACCTAGCCGTAGATCTCAGCTTGAATGGCAACCTCTGTCTTGCCAGAGGGCATGTAACGGCTCCATAAACCTCTCCAATAAGGGTGTACCCACCAGCCGTGACTCCAACTTCCACCAACATAATATTTTCCTTTTTTTTTTTTTTTTTTTTAAAACCAACTTTGTATACAATATTTACAATTAACTTTGAAGGGGTGGGAGGGAGGGGAGATTCTGCTCCTATCACCAGCGCTGCTAAAATGGCGCTGGTGACCTCGTGGCTCCGCCTTTTAAAGAGAGACGCGGCGTTATGACGTCACGCCGGCGCCGCGTCTCGCGAGACTTCGGCCCACACTGGGAAGCCAGAAGAGAGTGGCCGCTTCCCTGTGCGGCGGCTACCTGCCTGGACGAAGGGGAAAGGGGGTTGCCCTCCCCCCTCTGGGTCAATCGCCCCATCCCCTAATGAGGCGCGGGGCTCCCACACTCGCACTCAGTCCGTGTTCTTGGGTCAACAGGTGCTTCCGAAACATTAATAAATTTTAAAATATATATATATACATACAATACAAGGATTGTGGAAGCACTCCAATTAGGCTAATTTACAACTACATTTTGCGGACGTGCTACTGTCTGGTCAAACATTTATACAAACATAGAAAATTATACAAACATAGTTTTAGTATACATTACTGTGATACATTTAAATTCAGCTTAAAAATATCATCTAGCTTGGAGGGCATGTGATGTAATTTTCTAGTATCTGTTCTCTCGGTACATTTGCCAGCACTAAACTTTTGGTGATATTTTATATGTTTGCACTATAATTTATATTGTGTAGTTTATATTGTTTTGCTGTGCATGTGTATACATTAAAGTATGTATGTCTAGCCTGCAGCCTTACAGATGTGTCCAACTTCCAGGATTTCCCTGGAGGGCTACATTTATTACATTTCATTAGCTAATTGTTGAATGGGGTTTGACTGGAGTCAGAGATTATGCAATTGCAAAAGAGAAAAACAGAAATGTGATTGTTGAAAACCTTTATTCAGAGAATACACTGGCACAGTGAACAGGCGTCCCTGAAAGTCACATGCTTTCCATTCTTCCTGATTTTTGTGATGAATTTCAAAAACAGATTGGAATGTCCTGACCTGTAGAACCCTATCAGCCCAATTCACTGAGAGCTGCTATCGGCAACCTGGTGTAAACACACCAGAGATGCTATATTCTGATAGCACTTCTCTGTGCATGTCAAATGCTGGTATGTATTTCGGCACTTTTAGCTGGCGTTTATAGTGCCGCAATTAAATGCCGCTTTTCCCATATAAAATCACTTGTAGCGGTTGCGTGCTTAACTTCTGCTTTAACATCAGATATAACATCAGTTAGTGAGACTTAAACTCCAGAACAGGAGTGTTGCGCCTCTTGGTGCAT